>CAMZMU010000041.1:168982013-169343758 GCA_947311845.1 Poa pratensis
TGGACATGGACGGCAACATTGTTAGAGTGTTCGAAGGCGCCGGCGGCTTTGGGATGCTTCCCACGACGAGCCTAGACGACCTTGTCTGCGTCAACAATGGTTCTTGGAAAGGTAACCCTAACGCATCTGGTTCTCGCGACGGCATCCATGTCGTCGATCCGGCTACTGGGGAAGTGCTCTTTACCAGCCCGGGACATTACGAGATAAAGTATGCCATGCATTATTTCACCGACACGGACTACTATAGAGCCTTCGGCATCGGCCGTACCACCCCGTCCGGTGTATACAAGGTGGTCCGCCTCGTCCATGGAGACACCTGCGACGTCCTCACATTAGGCGACGACACGGGATGGAGGAGGAAGACACGGGCACCGTCGTCGGTCCCAAACTATTCCCTTGCTCTCGACTCTTCGCCCACCACTATCAATGGCTTCATGTACTTCTTGACGCAAGGCCGGGGCACCATCCGATTGCACCTTGCTTTGCTTCGACCTCGAGAGCGAGCGGTGGAAGGAGAACGCACTGACGAGTGCGATGATGGTAATGTGCTACTCGATGCTACATACGCGCGGCCGGCCGGAGCTGCCACGTCTTTCCTTTGGGTGCTCCATCGCGTCGCGTAGCTAGCTAGGTCCATCCAAACCCACAGGACATTCCTTGGAGTCGTACGTTCATGTGCGCGTTTCCTTGAAACCGACTTTTCCTCTCTCCTGTCGATGCGACTTTTTTTTTTTTGGGTACGAGTATGGACACCGCCGCTCGTACGTGCGTGCGTGTCGTTCGATAGATCTGCCGTTGCGTTTACAGATCACATGCACGACACATTCAAAACCAACCAATTAATGGAATCAGCTAGCTAGCTGATGAAAACACGAGCACAGCTTGTTTGTACCCAACTTGTTTGTACAGTACTACGTACTAGTACTAGCTAGCAGATGAAATTAGCTATAACCCACGGGTTAGTAAGGAAAACATGGGAAACACCTAACTTAACTCCCCTAGCTCAACCACAATTTTTTTTAACACACAAACATGCATGTCACCAGGCCTAAAACTAGTCGCCACAAACACCGCGCGACAACAAATGAAAGACATAAACCGCCCAGTCAAGAAAACCTCTTGGACGCTAACCACATGTCGTTGACGGCCTCACCCCAAGCACTCACTGTGCCATTTCACCATGTCACCCCCTCGTATCCCATCGCACTATCAGACCCCTCCTCCGTCTCTTTTTTTTTTTTTGTCTCACTGGGTTGGTTGGGCTACTTCACTGTCACCCCCTATCTCGTCGCCTACTCCTCTCGTGTCATCAGCGTTCTACAAGATGATGAAAAATCAATCGCCCGTTGCCTAACCCATGGAGATGCCGACCATCGACAATACCCCGCGCCACATCATTTTGAGGTTTCCTTTTTATCCTTAGCCTGCAAAATAGATGCATAATACACTAATATTATAGATTGTTATTTTATGTTAGGAGGAGACACCCAATCTGCTTCCGGTAAATAAGGCACATCCTTTTTCTTCAGAGTATCTCCCAATACTTCATATATTCATTAGTAAGTCGGTTAGTTGAGCAGGGGCGAAAGTTGTTTCGCCTCTCGCGTCGCTCCACGGGGCGACACCGGAGTAGCCTAACCTAGCAACCCACTTTTCCATTTCCCCGCCACCCGCCAGTGAGAGGGAGTGAGGAATCCCTAGAGACTCTCATGGACAACAACGACAGAGCTACGGGTTTCATGGAGGATTAAGAGAGGAAGACCGTGAAGGTACAAGTGTAATAAGCGACGCAACGTTAAAGACAACAACGTCGGCCCCTTGCGGTGAGCGTGACGGTAGCCATAGACGAGCCTCCGACGAGTCTCTATCGCATGCTTTTTTGCTAAAAGGCCGCGATTTCGAACCTGGGCCACGTGGCGAGCATGAGGTTGGGGCTCTGGGAGAACTCGGAGAGGACAACCTTAGGTAGAGGTCGCCTTTATCGACATTGTCACACAAAAAAACCTGCGAGGGCCGTCCCGTAGCCGCCGTAGTAATCCCGCGGGCAACCGATGAAGTGTTTCTGGCCGAACGTCGGTCGCCACTGTTCATGAAAAGGGGATGGTGGCGATGCGTGGGAGCGCACCGGTGACCGAGACGGCGAGGTGCGGCCGTAGTCGTAGGAGGAGGATGATCGAGATATATTCGGTGGTAGACTCGGTGTATGTACGTTGCTCGCTGTGGATAGCATCTGCATGCGTACTCGAGCGTACGTGAGATGCATGCAAATAAAACTCGTCTAGAGCATGGACGTGCGAGTCCACGCGCCTAGCCAATGAGATGAGAGAAGCAGCCTCCACGCGGATCACTCCTCAAACAACTCCATCCCAACCGTCCAGCGCATCCGACGCCTCCAACGGAAAACCAAAACGTATTTGGCTTGGATTGAATGCGTCTCTCGCGCGGTCCCGAGATGCACCTCGATCCTTGCGCACCCACCTCGATCCCCTTCTTCTGCTCGCTCACTGGATCGACCGCCGCCGTCCTGCTCGACCCGCCTCCTAGCATCAGCGCCGGAGATCCCCATCTCATCACTGCTACGGCGACCTCACCCGCCGCTGTAATATCCCCATCTCATCTCCTCGCCGCCACACCTCAATTTCATCCATCTCATCCTGCCCCTGCCCCTGCCCCTGCAGATAAGAGGAGACTCTCCCAGCTCCTGCTACTCGTCGACGACACACAAGGGCAGGACGAGCTCGTCCAGTCCGATCCCGGTCACCAAAAGGTCCTTTTTTTTCCTCTTTCTTTCAGCCGTGATCTCCTCATTTCCTGAAACCTCCTCCTCCTCCATGATTCTCTTGGCCATGGCATTCGTGCCATTGCCGACATGTTTTCATCCCCTTTTCATGTCCAGAACCATGCTTCTGTATGAAAAATCGAGCGCCTTTTTTTACTCGTTCTACCGATACGAATTATTATTAACTGCTAGATCTAGAATTCGTTATCCATATCGTAACGATGCTGTGTGATTTAATGTGTCATATGGGCTTAGCCACCATCAACACGCCTGATAATTAGGAAAAGATCGGGTTTTATAGAGTCGTGCTTCTTGCTTATTTTGATGTCTGTAGAATCTGTAATTGCAACTATTTTGCGTTTCTTAGGGATCTATTTCCTGGTTTTAGCTGCATGATATGTTCATTTATTCTTACAGGGCTATTTGAGGCGCAGATGGTGGCGGTGAAGCAGCTGACGTGGGAGTTTTTCTTACAAGTCAGACTTGCTGTTTGGTCTAGTTCATCCTTCTGCAACGCAGTCCGGTTATGGAGTTGATATTAATTTGTCTATGCTCTAGAAGGTTGAGCATCGCTGTTAATTTCTTTTTGCTTTTCCTCTACCTTATGCCTGTGATAGTCTGATAGACCCTCATACTAGTAATGCGCTTTGTCGGATGTTTTAAAAGCTCAGTTTGTGAAGCCTTTTGTCTCTACCTTCAGTGAGTAATAAATATTTGGGTAAGAAATGAAATGGGAAAATAAACGGGAGATCTATGACATAACATTAAATGATATTGAATGGATGGAAAAATCAACAATCTTATTCCAAGAATCAACAAATAGGTGAACATTATATGTTCATCTCCTTCCATGTATTTTTTTTTTCTGGAAAGAGATGTCTTTTTGAGAATCTTATGTTTTTTGACATTCACTTTTTAGGAGCCATTTATAAAATTGTTGTTGTTTGTTAGTTGTCCGAGACCTTTGTATTTCAATACTTTCTGCTATAATAACTTCTGATAATGGTGAAATGACATGTCTCTTTACTCTTACCAAATAAAAGACCCCATAGAATAGGTTGTCACACTTCAATAGTTGCTGGATTCTTCTTGTTGAGTACAACCATACGAGAATTTATGTCAATTTTCATTTCTCCAGCATCAGGGTGGTTGCTTCCTTTCATTATGAAACAAATTGTATTTTGATCAGGATTTCTCAGTTGTTATAAAAGGGTTTATTTTATATTAAATCGAAATAGAGGCAGATGAACAAAATAGCAAAAGCATCTTATTATCAAAAGTTAAAACTCAAAATATTAAAATATAAAGTGCATCCAGTAGTTCATTTGGTTCCTGCTTAGAATAGGCTAGGATGGTTCTTTACATGTTTTAAGTTTGAGATATATGTATGTACCAGCAGCATGGTATTCATAATGGTTTAGATATTCCTTGTGGTCGTAGTGATCTTTAATTCATGCTCCTGTCATCTATGCAATGTTAGTATATCTTGTTTAGATATGTCTTGGTTTATTGTCGCACAGTTGTTGGACAAGCTGAGGTTCTTTGAGCAGCGGTAGTCGCTAAGAAGTACACGGAGCAGCAAATTGCGGTGGCGTTCATGAAGGGGAGAAGTGGATGGAGGCGCGTTCACCGCGCCTTGTGATGGCAGCGTTGACCTTCTTCTTCGACTTCATGGGATAAGGTTAGTTTTGGGTCCTCTCCTTTCTACTCGTCGTGCTCTGTGGTAACACGGCCTTCGAGCGGAGGATGTCATGTGTACTAGGCGTCGAGCCGAGACCTGCTTTTTTTAGGCTTCTGAATGCTAGTTGTTGCAGTTGGCTTGCAGAAAAGCTAAATAATAGTATTCTAGTCTTGCTATTTCTAGTTGTTAATCCTGCCACTTTCTCCACTAGTTAATCCGGCTCATATCTTGCAACCTACACGTTGATGCTCTGGGTGATGGCCTTTTGTGCCATCGCCGTGTGTGTGCATTTTGTGCTAGCCATTCTTGCTGATGATGATGACACGAGATTGCATACCCCTCTGACACATGAGCATATATTTGTACTTATTCTGTTCAATCCGTTTTTTTTTCACGGCGAGGTTTTAGGGATGAGCTACTCTAGGAATTTATGATTTTACCATTTTGTTAATGCTTCGGCCAACATATTGTAGCTCTGTTCCTGATATTGGCCTTCCTGCTAATTATTTGCTATTACTAGAATTATTGATCTAATGTTTCTTCTACTCGTCCAGGAACATCTGTGTGTAGTTTTATTGTTATTATGATCAGTATATGTGATCTACATAGTTATCCTCATTGTCTAATAATATTTGAGATGTGTAAAAGATATATTTGATTACTGTTAAAAATTCCAGATATTCTATACCTTTTTAGACTGCTGTGCTATGCTTCTTCAGTTCAGTAGATAAAAACATGTCTTTCATATTAAAAATCGTTAATTAAGTACTTGCTCTACTGGTACTTGGACATACATGTTAATTAAGTGATCGACCACCAACTACAACAGGCCAAAACAGGGTCATCAACGTGTTCAACAGCCTCGACGAGGCACTCCTAATAACCTAGTGAGCTCTCTCAGGAACATCCAATCTCCAATCTCTGATGCATACTATCCCTTTTGGTTACGATTATGATGTGCAGTGTGATGAGAAGCAAGTGTTGCTCTGAATTTCTTTCCTGTCACAGGGATGGCATCTAGAAGCGGAAGAACTGCTGGCAAGACCGGCATGGGGAAATGGCTGGGTGTTGCGGTGGTAAAAGTATCTCCTTGCCAGGCAGCAGCAGCTGCAGTAGGGGCCTCCAAGTCTCCCCGGCTTCCAAGTCTATGATCGAAGCCAAAAGCCTCCAGGTGTGTAGCGATGCTCTTTATGAATTTCTGTGGTTTTCCGCGATGCTCTATAGTTCTCAAGTTTAGCTGCTGGGTGTCCTAAGTCGATGAGAATGCTGCATCAAGTGGCTTTTTATTGATATGCCAAGTGCCTTTTTTTTCTTGGCTGGGATGTTTGCTGAATGATGCTTGAGTGGGCCGAGTGTTTTGGATAGAAATATGTGTCTTTCTAGTTTCTAGTTAACTTGCTTGCTGTTGGTTGTCCCTAATCCAAAATGTATAAAATCATACCTAGCTTGTATGTGTGGTATATGATTTCATGGCTACCTGCACATATTTGCTATTACCAATTATTTGTTCTTAAATGAATCTGGTGAGGTACTTGTTGGTAGGTAACTTGTGATTTTGGGCAGATTGGGCAACATGTTTATAGCAGTAGATGAGTTTCAGTTTCAGGTGTTATATATACAAATTTGTACTTTATGTATGTGTTGTATATACATGAGTTGATGTCTAGCCTTGAATCTGAATCTGGGCGGTTTCATCGTCCCATTTTGTGTAGTCGTAATTGTCAGTCGTGTATGCCTATTGCGTCTGCTCTACTTTGACATGGTCATACCTCACCATTTACTTTGAGAAAATAAAATCGGTTCAGAGACTGTCAAGGTCTCCATCTCTTTTTCCTAGGTGCATGCACAAGTGTCTCTCACTTTTATCGAAGCAGCAGATTATGTATGTGTGTATATTGTTGTGCTCTTTGCGAACTTGCTCTATCGAGATGGTTTCTATGCAACCGATGTTAGTATCAGTAATGATTAATAAACATGTTTATAATAGCCTCTTTCCTGTGATGTTAGGTTCGACCGTTCGGTCTGGTGCAACAGGGTAGGTTCACGTGGCCTGGCCTCCCTTGCCGATGGGCCGATTTGGTCCATTGCACGCAAGAGTGCAAAGCAGTCCGTCTGATGATGGCAAGTTCACCGCGCCGTACGATGGTAGTGGGTGGAATTCTTCTTCGACTCCATGGGTTTCGGTAAATTCGGTTTTCTCCTTTCTCCTGTCCGTGCTCTGTGGTACCAAGGACACTAGGCCGTGGCTGAACTGTGATCCATCCACAAGATGCTGATGACATGATTTCTAGGATTTGTTCATTCACCGCGAAGTGTTGTTCTAGTACATTTTTCATATGATGTTATCTGATGCGCGCGTTTAGTTGGCGCAGCTACAATCTTAGGAACAGTTCGATTTTATTGCTACCGTTGCATAGCTTATGAAGCGATAGAGCCACTAACCTGGTTGACATGTTATCTGATGCGCGCGTTTAGTTGGCGCAGCTACCATCTTAATTCTGGACCGCGTTTGCATATATATATTTTATTAACTTCTTGCTACACGTCATTATCATTTAGCAGACCAACCCCGCAGCATCTGACTTTTATCATGTAGTTGTGGTTCTATATGTATGATGGTAGTCGAAGGAACAATTAAGCATCAGTTAGTTGGTATTATGTTCTACGCTGCATTAAAATATTAGACAATTGGTCAATTCCCAATACATGAAACACTACTAATCTTTAATAATCCATTTTATTTCTAGGCTTAGCAGCAAGTATAATTCCTTGTATTTTGCCATTCATATCTCTTTGTTGTCGCCACCAATGTCTTATACGAACAATAGTTTTTTGAACAATATATTGAATTTCCTGTAAGAGTTTTTATCATCTTTGCATGAGGTTGTATGCCACGATCATCTTTTTATCAAGAATAAGCAGTCTAATAAACTCTTATTTGTTCTGTTCCAGGAATATGAGCACTAGTTATTTTTGCTAGTTCTATATCTGAAATCTGAGCTGCTAGTTGTCGGTACTTTAGCATTCAGGAGTATATTCCAAACAACACTGCTACTGGCTTAAGTAGTGATCTGTCTGCAAGTGAGGTATAGTTTTGTAGTCAAGAATGTGCTTGACCACAGTAGCTTTATTTTGGTTGGATGACAAGGTTTCAATTGGTTTTTCTAGAAAATGTTTGGAAACCAGTATTAATCACCGTGGTGCTTGTGGTGGGGGACTCCCTCCTTAACTCCCACAGTCCCGCGACGCGGCGACTTCACCACACTGCAATGGCGGTGGCGTTGATGTTTCACCTCGGCTACACCCCCATCCTGTGAGCTCATCGAGTTCCCTCTTACCCTTGTATGTGCACTGCGGTACAAAGGCCATCAAGCCATGGCGATTCTGTGCTCCGCCTTCATGTGGTGTAGCTCGTATGTAGCCCTATTAATTCAGTTTAGCTTCTGTTTTATTTTGGATTTCATTGTATGTACTCAAGTAGTGGATCCTTGTGTTTCACCGTATAGCTGTTATTCGATTTTAGTTAGTCCTGATGGTTTTGATGAGACATCTTATGTAGTTGCTTATTTGGTCAGATTTCTGTACTAGGTTTAGGCTTGAGAATAAGCTGATAATTGCTATTCTCGTCCTACGAGTAAGATATCTTTAGGCAGTTTTTGGTTTGCTTATGCTTTGTTTTTGTGATCTTCACAACTCGATGTAGATGATTGGTTTGTTTTCCAGATCACTTGATAAGTTGATATCTGTACAGCTGCAGTTTACTTTATTTTCTAATGGCAGGGTTTTGTTAGCTATTCAGTGTATATTAGCACTAGTCAATTAGCAGTGGTGGGATTTTAAGATGACTTATGTGTTTTTGCTAATTGTCATTTTATTCATGTTGTCCTGTTCACTGTTGTCACTGTCCTAGACTTCTAGTGAAGCTTGTCTTTTGCTACAAATAGTTTACTTACACAACACTGAATCTCAGATGCTTGTTGTGTTCTGCAGGCCAATGGACCTCACCTGTTCACATCGCAGACAATCTCATATGCGTGGCAGAAGATTCTAGAAGAGCATCAATGAATAACATTTCGTGGAACCTCATCGTTCCCATGTCTTGGCAAACTGAAAGGCTGCCGGGAGCGGCAGATTTGGGTGAGCATCATTCTGCTTCTTCCATTCTCTCAGTTGCGTGCCCTGTGACACCATGTCCATTGAGCCTTGGTTATTCTGTGATTCAGCCAAGGATCCGATGAACCCTCCCATATTTGTTTATAGTGATGAGGCTATATTGCTATTTAGTTTCTAGGTTTCAAGTAGTAAGAAGTTGATATCTGGTTTGGTGAATCGAGCCAGAGCTATTAGTTAATGAGCAATTAGATTAAGGTCTCTTGTTGTAAATGGACGTTATGGATTTGTGTTGTACAAGGTCCAGGAACTACGGTAACCTGCAGTTTGCTGAACTAGTGATAATAGGATGATGGAAGTTTTGATAATTTTCGTGTTGGTTGCATTAAAGGACACGGTTGAGTGATCCTTTGGTTGAGCTTTTTGTCTTAGAAGATGATGATATTTTGCTTTTTTCTCTCTTTTCCATGGATTGTTGGTCCCTTCCTGATACTTGTCCCAGAATTTGATGCCATGTTGAAACCTCTTGTTGTATCAGAGAGTGTGAAAGCTGGAAGCTCAGCAAGAAGAGAGACAGTGGTGTTGTGGTCTCGTGCTGCTTGGTCTGGTCCGGCATGGTTCTGAATGATGTCATTCAGACTTATATTGTTGCTTATTGCACTTCTTGAAGGCCAAGTGAACTTACTAAGGAGGTGTTAGGATTAAAATGTGGATGTTGTCTCCTTGGTCCTACCGTGTTAGTGAGATGGTTTCTATGCAACTGATGATAGTATCAGTAACAATAAACATGTTAATAATAGCGTCTTTTCTGTGATGTGCAGGTTCCGCCACTCGGTCTGGTGCAGCAGGGCAGTTCCTACTTATTTGGTCCGTCAGACAAGAGTGTGAAGCAGTTTGTGAGATGACGTTCTTCTTCGACTCCATGGTTTTAGGTAAAGTTTTGTTTTCTCTCCTAGTTGGTGGTACTTTAGTATACTGGAGTATAGTCCAAACAACACCGCTACTTTCTTGAATAGTAAGTAATATGTCTGGAAGTGTTTTGTAATGTTGTTTTGATTAAATTTATGAGCATTGCCACTTTTAGTATCATGGAATTGCCATGATGAAAGATTGTTATTTTTCTTCTTCTCACTCCTGGCTGGAACTAGTGCTCTATATTAGTGGTGTTTCAGTTCATGTCCCGTTTCCATCTTTGCTTATGTCTGAGCTTCTGAATGTTGTTATGGTACCATAGGACCTTTGAGTCACTTATGATTTTCCTTTTAGATATGGGCATTTGCAAGTTGGATGATTACTCTGACCTGTGGCTCCTCTAGCTCCGGTATGGCTGGCCTCACACGTAATTTTTTTTGTAGTAGGCTCTAGTACCTTGAGTGCTAAAGCTTGAACTTCTCGACATTCTATGCCCACTGAATGTCTTTTTTTTTTTGCCCGTACATGGTGATATCTGGCCTAGCCTTAGTATATTGTTTGTTTGTCGAGCAATGGTTTCTTGCGCTGTTTGTCGGGTGAACTTTCCTTGATCTGTTGTCGTGCAGGTGATGGATGGACTAGCAGAGCTTCTTTGACAAATGGTAGTTGGACGGGAGGCTGGAGCAGTACATGAAGCAGCAGATTGTCTGTGGCTCTCGTGAAGGGGAGAAGTGGAGCAGGGGGTGACTAATTATTTGTTTTGTCTTCGGATGATGTTGTGTGGCCGGTTAGGTAGTAGTGACCTCTATGTCAAATGTTGCATCGTTGTCATCTCCAATTGATTATGTTGTACGATGTGTGATGAATGGTTTGTAATATATCGAGATTGAAACTGTCCATTTTATTTAGTTGTGTGATCTTTGAGGCGCACTCTTGCTTGAGCTATATATATTGAGGTCTTGGACTAGGTTATCAGTTCCTATTTACGTTGTGGTTCTAGTACATATTTTTTTATGGATTAATATGAATAGGATGGATTTGGATTTGGTACAGAATTTTGAATGGATTTTCAAATTACCTTTTGTTGCTTGGATTACTGATGTGCCTGATGGCATTTAATGTTTTCCTCAATGTTGGAGCGTGTGGAAACAAAGTTGGGTTTTTAGCAGGTACATATATCTTGCCTGAGGCTGTGTTATTGTGAAGCAAAATGATCCGAGACTAGTGTTGAATGCACCATACGCACCGGCCATAGATCTTCGTGAGCGTGTTTCATGCCAACCTTTCTTGATGTCCATTCCCTCACACACGCTATGATTTGGCCATCGTTTGTTGAGGGCCTTGAGCAGCCGCCAGAGGTTGGCAGAGCAAATCTTGCTGCAGCCAAGATATGAACAAAGTTTTGGCAATATATTTTGCTTATCTTTATGTAATTATGTAGATAATATGGGTGCTTAGTAAACAGAGACAACTTAGCCCGTATGGTGGAGTTTGTGAACCGCGACTTCACCCGGATGGTTAGGATGTGCCGACGCTTACCTTGCCGGTGAATCATGAGTTCGAGTGGCAGTGCCCGCTATCTCGTTATACACACCTAAAATAGTTCTATTTAATTTGTTGGAAGGTTGTCTAACCTCCCCCCTTCCCCAAGTTACATTTTTATGCTCAAATTAGCGTGTAGTTATCATGGGAAACGTCCTCGAAGTCCAGTCGTACTAAAATTGTAAAAAGGATCACCGTATGTGATGTATTTTCGTTTCCCATTTATTTTAAAAAGCAACTAATTCCAACGTAAAACTGGCAAACGTTGTTGAGAAAACCTGATGCATGTTTCGGATTCTAAAAAAGAGAGCGGGTGCACAGCCACAATTGTGAGTTAGGTAGGATCTCTTCTGCCCGCAATTAACTGCTAGGGCATGCTCGCATCAACTAATTAAAATAGGCCATGCATCTCCTCACCCAAGGCGCCTCCTTTTCTCTCTACTGGACCGCCCATGTCCTCCTTTTCTTCGGTTGATAATAACTACAGTAATCCATGGCAACATAATACAACCAATGGGAAGAAAGAGAAGAGAGAGAACCGAGAGACACACATGGCCTCCTTTTCTTCTAGGGATAATAACTGCAGCAATCTGTGGCACCAGAATACAACCAATTGGAAGAAAGAGAGGATAGAGAACCAAGAGACACCCATCCTTCAACCTACTACCTCCATATACCTACAGCAATCCATGGCAACAGAATACAACCAATGGGAAGAAAGAGAAGGGTGAACCGAGCGACATCCATGGCTTCCTTTTCTTCTGTGGATAATAACTGCAGCAATCCGTGGCAACAAAATACAACCAATTGGAAGAAAGAGAGGATAGGATAGAGAACCAAGAGACATCCATCGTCTTCAACCTGCTACCTCCAAATACCTACAACCTCTATATATACAAGCTAATCGCCGGAAGAACCGCGTGCGGTGGCGCGTGCGTGACTTGTGACTTAGGCGAGGCGAGGACGGGGACGGGTTCGAGCCGCCGCTGCTTGCTGTGGAGTGATGAGGGCCATGTTGCTGCTTATGGACATCGATCTTGCCGAGGAGAGCGCGCGCCGCGATAGAGCATGGATTTTTTTTGGGAGAATTTGCCAGGAGCAAAAGTAACCAGTCAGGCCCAGACTTTTCGAAGTTAATTCATCAGGTAATTGCGAAACTTTCCTTAGTTGATGTCTGAAGGAAACCACCATTATATAAGAAATAAAAAGGATTTAAAAAGAGAAACGATATAAATGAAAAGAAAAATGCTATGGCGTTGTCAAGGATTTAAAAAGAGAAACGATATAAATGAACAAATAAAAAATACCAGTTAATATTTTGTAAAATTATTAGTTATATTGTTAAACTATGTGAACAAATAAAAAATTATATTTGCAATATTTTAACATGCTGAAAATAAGATGTAGAGAAGTATAAAAGTTTAGTACAAATTATATTAATTTTGATTAGCCAGGGGCCCAAATTTGCATTGGAACGACCATAGCCCACATTTAGGAGGCTCCATGTCGATGTGGGTTAGCACACGAAAGACAAGATTTATACAACTTTCAGAAATTGAGAAGAAATAGGGGAACACAGGAACCACTTCGCCGCCCAGCATTCCATCGCTGCCCATGTCCTCCTGCATTTACCCCCTAATGACCGATGGGTCCATGTAGATTTTACCGCGCTAGTTATAACGACTGATGGAAGGCCCATGTAGATTTTACTAGCGAGGACTTGTACCTAGCATGGTCTCCCTTTTTTATTCTACTTTCAAATAGAAAGGAAAGACTAGATTCTGATGGTGCTCTCTCTCTCTCTTATGTCGAGATTGGTCCGCCGTTTACACATATTTCTTCGATAATTCTCGTGTGCGATCATTTTAGCTCGTGAGCTGGAACAACAGTACATAGTTGATCACGTGTCTTAATAATATGCAGGCACCACATGTCCGTTGCATTTGTGAAATTATACTACCTCCGTCTGAAATAAGTGTCGCGATTTAGTTCAAAATTTTGACACTTATTATGGATCGGAGGCAGTATTTAATGTGCTTTCGTGCAGATAAGATTTTTGGTAAGTCGGAAGTCCCCATGCCGGCCTTCCATTATGCATGAACTCTTTTAGCATGAGTTATCGAAGTCCAAATATCATTTACCTTGCCAGGTTAACTTGTGGTTAATATATGCGTTTACGGGTCAATCTAATGATAGAAATCTTCGATCGACACCTGATTCCAGACGCCTAATATGTTATTGTTTCATTCTTTAATGTAACAATAAATAATTGAATTAAAGGGGTTGCTTAGACCCTTAGGAGTAGGTGACCCATTTGCTATCATTATTTCTATTTCTATTGCATTCTGTTTATTATATCATATTGTGTTCTACGATTCCACTTCGACAAAAGGAAAACGTAGATATACGTAAGATGAATAGTTTTAAATCCTCCGCTATCCCAATCATGATTTTCCTACCTTCGAGGGGGTGGAGGGAGAAGTAAAGCCACTTCCCTCTTTGGATGCCTATGGGAGAGAAGGGATTTGAACCCCCCCCCCCCCCCCCCCGCGCCCGCGACACTGTGGTTCGATCGTAAGCATGTGTTCTAAGCCTATAAGGTGCATGCCCATCTGTGTCCACTTGAGCTGTCATCAACCTCGAGCTGTACTTTCCGTTCCATATCTTAGCAGTGCGTGCGTGACTATAGAACAAAACTTCTTAATTTGAGCGTCTGGGCGTGCGTCCAGCGGCGACCCGACCATGTACGAGGCGTTTTGGAGGGAGGCCGGGGAGCAGGCGGCCGGAGTTCGAGCGCGAGGTACACCACCTGCTCTCGGGTACTACCGGTGGGTCGGCGACGGCAACGTCTTGGACGACGGCAACGACGGCCACATCGAGCTGGTCTGCTCGCCCAACAACCCGGACGGCGCCATCCTCCGGCGCCTTCAGCCTTCCAGAGGAGACGGAGGTGGAAGGGCGGCCATGGCCACGCTCCGGTTGGCGGCGCTCCAGGGGCGGAGCCGAAGGATAACTGGAGAAGACGCTGCCTTATGCGGCGCGATGCGGCAACCGCGGGCCGGCCTGCATATTCCATTTATTTTTGCACTTGCACCGCGGGCGCCCGCATAGACAGATAGGTGGGCTTGGCGATGCGGCGCCGCGGGCGGCCCGCTCCCACTTACAGCGTGATCACCGCCGTCTCGTTACCGCACAAAGTCGTCTTGGGCATCCTCTACAGGACGCCGGCGAAGTCCCTCATGCGGTTCCGATGTGTGTCTAAGGGGTGGCGCGATCTCATCTCCAGCCCGGACTTCGTCGACGCGTACATGTCCCATCGCACCGAACCGGTCGTCGTCGACACTGGCGCCCACTCTCGAGGGAAAAGAAAACATGCAGGCTCGCGGCTTATGGACATGGACGGCATCACTGTTAGAGTGTTCAAAGGCGTCGGCGTCAACAATGGTTCTTGTAAAGGAACCCCTGACGCGGATGGTTCTTGTGACGGCGTCCATCTGCTCGATCCGGCCACTGGGGAGGTGCTCTTTACCACCCCTGGACATGAGGTGATAAATTACGGCCCGCATTTTACTTTCACGGATTTCTTCGTTGTAAACCAGAAGATCCGGTGCCAGCCTTCATCAACTGGACAGTAACTCGATCTGTTGGCATAACAACGACAACCCATTCATCCGGGCGGCCTTGCAAGTCTATGATTCTCAGACCGAGACATGCATGAAAACAATGGAGACGCCAGACTATCTCCCCGGCAAAATTTGTCTCTGCAACTTGCACTTGGAACATGTCGTGTCGGCCAAAACTAATTCAATGTTGTGTAATCCCTCTATGTTTTGAAGTATTTTTTTTCTCTAGGGACAAGCTATGGATATATGCTTCTGTGTAGTACACATATTTCTTCGATAATTCTCATGTGCGATCATTTTAGCTCGTGAGCTGGAACAACAGTACATAGTTGATCACGTGTCTTAATAATATGCAGGCACCACATGTCCGTTGCATTTGTGAAATTATACTACCTCCGGTCTGAAATAAGTGTCGCGATTTAGTTCAAAATTTTGACACTTATTATGGATCGGAGGCAGTATTTAATGTGCTTTCGTGCAGATAAGATTTTTGGTAAGTCGGAAGTCCCCATGCCGGCCTTCCATTATGCATGAACTCTTTTAGCACGAGTTATCGAAGTCCAAATATCATTTACCTTGCCAGGTTAACTTGTGGTTAATATATGCGTTTACCTTAGGAGTAGGTGACCCATTTGCTATCATTATTTCTATTTCTATTGCATTCTGTTTATTATATCATATTGTGTTCTACGATTCCACTTCGACAAAAGGAAAACGTAGATATACGTAAGATGAATAGTTTTAAATCCTCCGCTATCCCGATCATGATTTTCCTACCTTCGAGGGGGTGGAGGGAGAAGTAAAGCCACTTCCCTCTTTGGATGCCTATGGGAGAGAAGGGATTTGAACCCCCCCCCCCCCCCCCCCCCCCCCCGCCCGCGACACTGTGGTTCGATCGTAAGCATGTGTTCTAAGCCTATAAGGTGCATGCCCATCTGTGTCCACTTGATCTCTTCCCGGGGGTACGCCTTCATTTCAGGTTGAAAAGATAGGAACGCGCATTTTGTCCCTATAAAAACAGTGTGTTCCAAAATGTGATGATTGAGATTTTTAATAGGACGCTCTTTGCATTTTATATTTGCATATTTTTTTTCTTCTTTTAGAAGGGTGAAAGAGTCAAGGTGTGAAGGGATGATTGAGATTTTTCTTTGTAGTACTTTCTGTTACCTCCTATATTGTTCCACCATTGGATTGACTTGGTTGGACGGTTTCTAAATTCGTCAACCATGGTAAAACTTGTAAAATAAAAACCTACAAAATAAAATAAAATGAGAAAAAACAGAATCTAAGAAAGAAAAGAGAAACAAGAATTGCAGATGTAAAAAAGAGAAACAAGATAAAAGAATAAAAAAGAAAAATGCTAGGGACGTTGTCTAGAGAACACACCATTGATTTGCCAATAATAGCTGCATGGTCAACGAGTATATTATGAGACCAATTTATAATTTTAAAACTAAACATGCAATTTTATTTGAAGGAAAGCTAGCTATATACTCGTATGAAGTAGGGTACCATGGTGTCCTCCAAGTCTCCCTCTCTCTCTACGTTAATTTTTGTGTTTAAAGATCTGGTGTCTTTTGTATTAATAGAGGCTAGCCAGTAGTTCGATCGGAACTACTAGTAATATACCTAGTGCAATAATGCAATCGATATGTTCCTTTAGTTTCCACATACAGTATACTTACTGGGCCGGCTTGGAATTAATCCTTTCCTTATCTCTTGTTCCGATATCAACTCAAACTCCAATTTACATGACTTCCCTGATTAGTTTCTACCAAGCTGGCAAGCTTTGCGTAGGGCTCCAACCAATAAAGGGCACCGCTACAGCGGGTAGATCAACCGAACCAACCCAAGAGATATCCAGCAGCAAGAAAACCGATCGTACTTTCTGGCGAAACCGAGCTGCATATGGACGGCGACATGCCGCCGGAGGCCACCGCCGTCTCCTTATCGGACGACGTCATCTTCGACGTCCTCTCCAGGACGCCGGTGAAGTCCGCAACTCCGCATGCCGGTTCCAATGCGTGTCCAACGGATGGCGCGATCTCATCTCCAGCCCGGCCTTCCTCGCCGCGCACAAGTCCCGTCACACCGAGCCCTTCCTCGTCGACACCGGCCACTTCCGAGGGAATACTGAGCGTGCAGACTTGCGGCTTATGGACATGGACGGCAACATTGTTAGAGTGTTCGAAGGCGCCGGCGGCTTTGGGATGCTTCCCACGACGAGCCTAGACGACCTTGTCTGCGTCAACAATGGTTCTTGGAAAGGTAACCCTAACGCATCTGGTTCTCGCGACGGCATCCATGTCGTCGATCCGGCTACTGGGGAAGTGCTCTTTACCAGCCCGGGACATTACGAGATAAAGTATGCCATGCATTCTTTCACCGACACGGACTACTATAGAGCCTTTGGCATCGGCGTCTACATAACCGAGCTCAACGGCTCCCTTTGCATGGTTCAAGATTATAATGAAAAACTGACGCATCCACCTTTTTCCAACTCATGCACCGACATATGGGTCTTGGACGATTTCGAGAAAAATAGCTGGAGCAAACTGTACACGATTCCAATAGGCCCAATCGGACGTTGTTTTATGCCATTGAGGATGATGCATGGTGGTGAAAAGTTGCTTGTGCAATGTGGTACCACATACAAAAATTCATCATTGGCCCTACAAGTTTATGATCCACGCACAGAGAAATTTTCGAACATTACCGGGGAGCCAGGATATCTTCCAAGCAACATTGCTCTCTGTAACTTGCACCTGGAACGTCTTGTGTCGGTCAAGAGTTAGTTCACTGTTGTCTAGCCTCTCTATGTTTTAAAGTAATTCTTTCTATCTCAATAGGCAAGTTGAAAAAACGTGTATATGTTTTTCACCAATGTTTTTCAGATTGTTTTGAAATGCTTTACTATTTTTTCGATTTTTCATTCTACCGGAAACATATGAGTTCAGGAGCCAATTTGAATTTCCACCTTTGTGTAGCATATTATACTTTTTGAGAGATCTTGCGGTACATCGTACTACAAATTTTAGGTTGTGACGGCGGCTAAACAGTGCAGCACTGGCGCTAATCGAACGATTCCGCAACCGTTCCAACTGCTCTGTCGTCTCCCTTGTGATCGTCTTTTTCCCATTACCATCGAGTTATGGCTATGGTTGGCACATCCTCCATTGGGTTGAAATGTCTGTTACCGGAGAGCCAGGATATCTTCCAAGCAACATTACTCTTTGTAACTTGCACCTGGAACGTCTTGTGTCGGTCAAGGGTCTGCGCGTTGAAAGTAATTCTTCGTCGACACCGGCCACTCTTGTCTAGCATCTCTATGTTTTAAAGTAATTCTTTCTATCTCAATAGGCAAATAGAAAAAAACATGTATATGTTTGTCACCAATGTTTTCAGAATTGTTTGAAATGTTTTACTATTTTTTTGATTTATTCTACCAGGAACATATGAGCTCGGGAGTCAATTTTAATTTCCGCCTTTGTGTAGCATATAATACTTTTTGAGAG
Organism: Poa pratensis; assembly: GCA_947311845.1. Taxonomy (NCBI): domain Eukaryota; kingdom Viridiplantae; phylum Streptophyta; class Magnoliopsida; order Poales; family Poaceae; genus Poa; species Poa pratensis. The sequence goes on from CAMZMU010000041.1 coordinate 169,000,176, forward strand.
ATCTTGAGGTACATCTTACTACAGTCGGAAGACTCCGTAACCGTTCCAACTGCTCTATCGTCTCCCTTGTGATCGTCGTAGTCAGTGGCGGAGCCAGAGTTTTAACTCTGTGTAGTCATTGAAAAACTGTGTAGTCAAATACTCATATTTCTATTATTTTTTTTTTTTGCATTAAATCTGCTTGTACTTTCAAAAAAACTGTGTAGTCATTTGACTACACAGGTCTAGTGTGGCTCCGCCACTGGTCGTAGTCCCATTACCACCGAGTTATGGCTACGGTTGGCACATCCTCCCTCAGTTTGAAATGTCAATTGCGCGTCTCGTGTCCGGTGAGTGACTCTGTGGGGTGACGACGGATTCTAGCATGCACCTAGCATAGAAATTTCACTAATTATTCCAACAAATATAAAAAATGATCACAGCAAACAAATAATGTGTTTGTAGCATTTTTAAAAATCAAGTAAACATCATTTGGAGAAACTGAGAAAACATACAGCAAAAAAATAGAAAACCTTATAACATCTGGCGTGTGATTTTGCAACAAAATTCATCCAAGTTTGTTACAATTTGTAATCACGTATGCAACATCAAAACATTCAGAGAAATTTCAAACTTGTATCAGACACCTAGAAAAACTTTGCAACGTCTCGCTTATTTTTTCACAACATTTGGCATGTGCGTTCGCAACACGCTGAGTGAGCTTATGCATCAGAACCTAAAAAACATTGTCCATGGCGGCCCTAGACTCGCTGATTCAGTACTACCGGCCACAAACCCGGCTCGCCGGAGGCCCGTCAGCGCTGGATCCAACGATTCCACGACCCTTCCACCTGCTCTATCGTCTACCTTGTGATCGTCGTAGTCCTAGACGTCAGAGGGGTGTATAGCGGTGCGGCTCCAAAAGCCGGAGATAGATGTCGGCTTAGTCATGACGGTTGTCGGCATACTCGGATGGCAACGTGGCGAATCAGCGAACACCACGACATGTGGCAAGGTGAGCGAACTACCCAGTGCCTAGCCATGTTGTGTGCTCGGGTATCCATTTAGCTAGTTAGCAGCGGGCGATTAGGCCACTGCACGTGCACAAACTGGTAAGCAACATCAGCTTTGTAGATGCTTACGTTATGTGCATGTAGAACAAACCGACGCCATCCGACTTTTGGAGACCATACGTTAAGTGAAGAAAAAATTGTCTGCATTCTGAACTGTTTGGCATTGCTACTACTTCACGTAACAAACTGGGTCCTGCGGCCAACAAAGATGAGCCGCGAGCGAGTTCGTGTGTGCAACTATCTATCCATTTCCGATCGGTCGGCTGATTCACAGCGCTTTCCTTTATTATGTAATGTAAGATACGGATGGCGCCGGTTTTGCAAGTCGGCTGCATGAGCGGAGGAGAATGTTAGAAAACGCGGATTCGCAAGTCGCAACCCGTAGTTAGACAACACATGCAACTCAACATCGCTCAGTCCTCGGAAGTCGGAAACAAAGGCGTTCACGGTATTATACATATTGCTCTCCTGGCCTTAGTCTTACGATGGATTTCTTAGAGGGCAGTGCGGAGCGCGTGATGCCCAACTCGCAGGACAATTTGCTCAACCAGCTAGGCTATGCAGTTCATCTCATCTCACTTCCCAAACAAAAAGGATCGCACTGCCAGCAAATTCTACAATCTAAATGAAGAGATTTTTTTAAGGGAAAGTCCCAGCTAAGATGTAAATTGCTTTCTCCCAGATAAGATTTTTTCGAGTAAATAAGAGATCATGACAACGACCATGTGCACCAGCTAAATGTTCTGTCTAGTAAATTGCAATGCAACACAGCCTGAAGATGCACAGGAGCAATGGACTAGCAGCAAGCGATAGAACAACATAACATTTTTTAAATGTTGTTGACACCACTAATACAAAGACACATAACGTAGCCAAAAAAATCTCACTATACCCAACCATCGAATATAGACCTTTTTAAAATTAAGACAAGGATAATCCGAGAGTAAGTTAGAGCTGGATTGTCGTACCCTTCATAAAAATCTCACCTCTACCCGACCAAAAATTAAAAATGTGGCATTTGTTTTCATTGATAATATGTTTGCCTCTACATCACAATAAAACAGTGAGTTCGATTTTTTTATCATAAGAGAAAAATCATTGCGAAGACTCAAGATCACCATGTGAATGAAATAGCACTTTCAAGATCATAAGTGAAAATTGTAAGTATATATATAAACAGGTTGATAAGTTTTCAACGAACGATAGAATACATTTTCTTTGAGTATTGTATTATGGTTTTAATTTTTACGAACATAAAAGGCATTTTCGCAAATCAAAGGAGAGTATATATAAGAGATAGAAGAACAGAGGGCATTTTCTAAATGTTGTCTACACTACAAATACATGACACATATAGTGTACCCAGAACAAAATCTGAGTGGGCACAACAATCCAATATAGAACTTATAAAATTAAGAGAGGGTAATAAGTTCACTGTGGTAGTACCCTTAGAGTAACTGATAAGATACGTGACGACACACGAGATTCGCCACATTTCACTTTCTACAAGGCACAAAAATGTTGTTTGCATGACTTGTTCGTGTGTTACGACACACAACTTTGACAAGCAACCGCCTTTCGTTTCTTGGGCACTTTACTAATTCTAGGACAAAAATCGAGTGGTCTGAGCAGGAGGAGCACCAGCCACGGTGAAGGAACGCCGAGTACTTGCGAGTTACATCTGCGGGGGCTCCACCAAGCACATGTTCTGCAGCAAGCCAAAGCAACCGGTACCCGTCTTAGCCGGCTTCCCCAGGGAGACAGTCGCCGAGGGGCCGTCGAGGGTGTCGACCTCCCCGTAGCAGGCTGCCTCCGAGATGAACCTCGTGGCCTGCTCGAAGCTCATCTTTCCGAATGGGGACGTGGAGAACTGGGCCATCCCGAGGATGTTCATCGGACGGTAGGAGCCTCCCGAGGTCATGAAATCGGCGACCAGGCTCAGGTGCCTCATGTCCACAACTATGCCAAAGGGTTTGAACACTTTTTCCACTTCCTGGATGATGGTCGCCCTTGCGGCCTCCACCCCGTATGTCTTTAGGATAGCATGTATGTCGTTGCATTTGATTTTGCTGATATTCAGCTTGTCCTGCAGACCCCAGAATAGCTCGAAGTCCACTCCTGCCGTTCGCAGTTCTGGAACGTCCTTTTCCTTTGGTGGATCGTCACCTTCCTTTTCTTGATCGTCACCTTTCTTTTCTTGATCGTCACCTTCCTTTTCTGGGACGTCAACTTCCTTTTCTGGGACGTCAACTTCCTTTTCTGAAGGATCAGGTTTCTTTTTCTCTTCTGGAAATACATCTGGCCAAGACACTTCACATTTACCAATATTTCTGTTATGGGATCCACCAACAAATACGGACCTCAATGTCTTCTGGGCAATCTGGAAAAGCAGATCTTCGATCAGGTTTTTGTTCAAAGTTCTATAATATGATGACAGAAAATGAAACCAAACTTGTAGATCAAATTTTCTACATTGTCAAAAGAATGAACTTAGAAACACCCTGTTGTGAGATTGGTAATCCCTGTCGGATTTTTCATTCTCTCATATACAGATTGGAATTTTCTACAAACTTTAAAATCAAACCAACATAACCATGATCCTAGCCAATACCCATGATCCTACAAAAGGTCCTCCGCTTGTGGTGATGCAATGTAATAGTGTGAGGAATGATCAGAACATAAGCATACGATCCCAAGCAATAAGTGCCTAAATTTCAATGGAGGCAGCAGCAGCAGGTGCTTGTGGTGATGTAATGTAATAGTGTGAGGAATGATCAGAACATAAGCATACGAGCCCAAGCATTACAATAGTAAAGAGGATGCCGTATGAATGATGCAAGTTCCCCATGAAGCCATTAGTCATATCAGCACGTGTTCAGAAAGGGAAACAAGTTTATGACGAGGTACCTGGGATAGTAATATATGTGGTTCCTTGTGCAGGATGTAGTGAACCTCAAAATTTAAATCTTTGCCTTCGATATGAACAGCCAGCTTTATCTTCTTACTGCGTTTCTGGGTTGTTTGTGCCTGCTTTTCCACGGTTTCATTACTTTCTTTCTTGAGTTTACCAGCTGCAGATTTACCTTCTAATTTCGATGACTTGATACTGGAATCTGACACATGTCCTTCGTCATTCACTTCGGATTCTCCTCCTGACTCGGCTGCATCGTCCTCATTATCAAGTTCATATTTTGTCTCTTCTTCAGGGTCACTATCCATACCATCCCCAGTATCATCATCATACTCCAATTCATCATTCTCTTGCTGTTTACTCTTTTCTGCATCGGCTCCCAAGTCATCCTCATTTTCATTGTCACCATCACTCGCACCAGACTCATCCCCTTCGGTAGGTCTGCTTTCAGGTTCTTCAGGACCCTCTGGTAGTGAGCTCTCAGTGTCTTGTACCCTAGTTTCCTGGATCCCACTAACTTTGTGTAGCAAAGTTAGGTGTTTTTCGATTGCATATTCCATTGCATCAACAAACACTGTTCCCAAAGCTGTTTGACACTCGTCTACTGTAAATTCCGACTGCATATTCCATTCCTTCAACTGCTTTGGTGAGAATAGTTGTAGCTGTAACTTATAGAGACTCGAAACATGCCCATTGCTGTTGTGAAAAGGAACTGTGCATACTTCAATTCTCTCCACAATATCAGACAACCTAACACCCATTAATTTTGTGGCCAGACTTTCAGCATTATCCCTAAATGTCCACATGTAGAGAGTTAGTGCAAGTATCTAGCTAGTGGGCTCACAAAAGTTGTTCTCGTTTATACAGAAAAGTAGAATTAATGCATGCACCTTGCCAGTACGGTCGAATACAAGAAAGTTTGATATAATATCACTCCAAATGGAGAACAAGCTCCATGGAGCCTTTTTTCAAAAAACTCGGAAAGTTCATTTTTCACTTCCACAAATTCTAAAAATATATATGCAAGTACAGATGGATGTCTACTATGTACGTGTAAAGTTCCGTTGAATTATTTTTTACGACCTACACAAAGAAGACAAATGTGCAGACCAGAATGTAGTTTTTAATGCCTACGTAGAGCCACATTTTGTGATTTTTGTGTAGCCCAAAATACAACATAATTTTTAACAAGATTTTGCACGTTCATAAAAATTATCTTCGCAAATGTGTAACAAAAAAGTCAGATTTTTTGGAAATTTGGTACAGATGGATGTCTACTATGTACGTGTAAGTTCCATTGAATTATTTTTTACGACCTACACAAAGAAGACAAATGTGGAGACCAGAATGTAGTTTTTAATGCCTACTTAGAGCCACATTTTTGTGATTTTTGTGTAGCCCAACATACAACATAATTTTTAACAAGATTTTGCACGTTCATAAAAATTATCTTCGCAAATGTGTAACAAAAAATACAGATTTTTTGGAAATTTTAGTATGGTTTTCGCATAAGGAGGCATATGTCCGCACTCGTAGAGTACGCAGAAGTCAAACTAAAAGGTATGGGGCATCTTCAAAATAAAGCAAATAAATCTCACCTCGGAATTTTCTCATGCAGAGGACACGTCATATAGGGTGTAGCAATGTTAGCTGATGCTTTCATTAGAACTTCTTGTATACGAGGCATCCCAAGTGTAACATTCATGTCACCTCTTCCAGCAAGATGGAAAGTGTTGAGCCTGGAGGGCATGAAAAAAATGTACGCATGAATTTTAACGAGTCCCCAGATGAGAAATGGACCAAATATTAAATGGAGTCAAAGACCAGGAGTTATGGACACATATACTTGATCAAACAAAATGCTCTTACGTCATCTGCGTTGAAGGTTCTCCTAAGGACTGAGCAAGGAGCACACCAACAGCTTCACCAGGATCTACAAGACTAGCCAGGTACTTTACATTCAGTAACTCCATCAGTTCCTCCTCTTTAATGTCATAACGGCACGGCTTCTTTTCTTTACGGAGAAACTTCTTCGCACTGACAGTGAGTTTTTCAGGCAGTTTCGTCAGGCCGTCGCTACTGTAGCTACCAAACCTGTCAAGGACAGCTTTTCTATTCTGTAATTAAGAACAAATGCAAACAATCATCAGTCCGATCAAACAAATGCAAATAGCAAGTCGTATTACAAATCTAACTTGGAATAATTATGAACTCCAATGGCTTACATCAGCAAGTTCTTTAAACGTATTGAGGAAGTTGCTTTTATGGACATCAACTCCATCATCTCCGTAGCAGAATTGTATGATTGATCCATCAACATTACGCACAGTACGATCATACGAAACAAATAATGATTCAAGACTTTTGACAAGACAACGCTGCAGATATCCACTACGAGATGTTTTGACTGCTGTGTCAATCAACCTGCGATGAACATACGAAAGCTATATATCATACTTAAACAAAAGCCAATGTAGATGTAACAATGAAAGGCTCTAAGGACAAAATGTATCTAATTATAACGGTGAGATTGGCAATTAAGGGTATGAAACTATCTGTTATATGAGAAATATTCCTGTTTGTCTACTAACAATTTCTTGTAATTACAGCTAAACAGGGATGCTGCAAACACATTCGAGAAACATTGTTCTAAAATTCGGCCGAATCACCGATTAACTGGCCGAGTAATCGCTATTCAGTGGGTCAGCGAAACGAATTCAACATATTCGGTGGATTAACTAGCCAGGCCCGTTAATCGGTCTGACAAGCCGATTAATCGGGAATCTCCTGATTAACTGCAGTCCGATGGGTGCACAAAGGCCTAAAAAAATCATATATTTAGTTGGAACTTGGAAGTCTAGGTCATGGCAGATGGAAGTCAATGGTTTAGTGGGCTTTTGGGCCAAGAGAACTATGGGCTGAGTAGGCAGATGTCAATATACTATCTATTTCCTTCTCATATATTTGTTTTATGTAGACATTTGCTAGTTAACTAGCCGAATAATGGTCGACCAGTTAATCCAGTTAATCGGCCGATTCGCCGATTAATCCCTATTGAGTGGCCGAGCGAGCCGTTACCAGTTAACGAATTCCCGAACAATGGCGAGAAAGCGATAATGAATGGATGTACATTAGATTTCTTTTAGTTCCAACTGACTCCACAGCAACATATTATCAAGTATATCAACATCTCCAAATCAAAACAGCCTTGGTCCATCAAAAAGATTATTGTCCACGTAACAAGTTCAAAAGCTTAACGCACAGATGCGGACCAGAACTTCAGTATAATCTTGAGAGATGAGCATCACTGTTTGCCAAGTTAGTGATGCAAGAGAGAGTATGCAATGTTGTGCGGATGTAACCACTAATCACTATCTCAAATTAACGCATAAAAGCGAATGATTTAAAATGGGAAGCAATTAGACCATTTGTACAACTAATTTATCTCCACTTCTAACAAATACCAACAGCCAAGTAGCCTGTTATAAGTCAATTATCCATTTTAAAACTAAAAATTTGCTTAAAACAATGATATAAAAGATAAACTGGGCTGGAAAAATGTATGCACTTCAGATTAAGAATAAAAGGTAGTTTCTTCTGTATTAGAAAGAGTAAAGAAAGCCTTGCCCATTTCTGCCGGCCATACAATGGAAATAGTACTCTTGAGGGCGGAGACCGGTTAAGAATCTGTCACTGACGTAACCACCAGCTCTTGTAGAAGTATCCCATGGTGCAAAGCAAGGTAATGACTTCCCAGATACCATTCGTGGAACACGTGTTCCTTCTAAATCTTGTGAGCCCAGCAATGATGAGATTTGTGTCATGTTAACCTAGCAAGGTAAGACTAGATTCTGATGGTGCTCTCTCTCTCTCTTATGTCGAGATTGGTCCGCCGTTTACACATATTTCTTCGATAATTCTCGTGTGCGATCATTTTAGCTCGTGAGCTGGAACAACAGTACATAGTTGATCACGTGTCTTAATAATATGCAGGCACCACATGTCCGTTGCATTTGTGAAATTATACTACCTCCGGTCTGAAATAAGTGTCGCGATTTAGTTCAAAATTTTGACACTTATTATGGATCGGAGGCAGTATTTAATGTGCTTTCGTGCAGATAAGATTTTTGGTAAGTCGGAAGTCCCCATGCCGGCCTTCCATTATGCATGAACTCTTTTAGCATGAGTTATCGAAGTCCAAATATCATTTACCTTGCCAGGTTAACTTGTGGTTAATATATGCGTTTACGGGTCAATCTAATGATAGAAATCTTCGATCGACACCTGATTCCAGACGCCTAATATGTTATTGTTTCATTCTTTAATGTAACAATAAATAATTGAATTAAAGGGGTTGCTTAGACCCTTAGGAGTAGGTGACCCATTTGCTATCATTATTTCTATTTCTATTGCATTCTGTTTATTATATCATATTGTGTTCTACGATTCCACTTCGACAAAAGGAAAACGTAGATATACGTAAGATGAATAGTTTTAAATCCTCCGCTATCCCAATCATGATTTTCCTACCTTCGAGGGGGTGGAGGGAGAAGTAAAGCCACTTCCCTCTTTGGATGCCTATGGGAGAGAAGGGATTTGAACCCCCCCCCCCCCCCCCCCCCCGCCCGCGACACTGTGGTTCGATCGTAAGCATGTGTTCTAAGCCTATAAGGTGCATGCCCATCTGTGTCCACTTGAGCTGTCATCAACCTCGAGCTGTACTTTCCGTTCCATATCTTAGCAGTGCGTGCGTGACTATAGAACAAAACTTCTTAATTTGAGCGTCTGGGCGTGCGTCCAGCGGCGACCCGACCATGTACGAGGCGTTTTGGAGGGAGGCCGGGAGCAGGCGGCCGGAGTTCGAGCGCGAGGTACACCACCTGCTCTCGGGTACTACCGGTGGGTCGGCGACGGCAACGTCTTGGACGACGGCAACGACGGCCACATCGAGCTGGTCTGCTCGCCCAACAACCCGGACGGCGCCATCCTCCGGCGCCTTCAGCCTTCCAGAGGAGACGGAGGTGGAAGGGCGGCCATGGCCACGCTCCGGTTGGCGGCGCTCCAGGGGCGGAGCCGAAGGATAACTGGAGAAGACGCTGCCTTATGCGGCGCGATGCGGCAACCGCGGGCCGGCCTGCATATTCCATTTATTTTTGCACTTGCACCGCGGGCGCCCGCATAGACAGATAGGTGGGCTTGGCGATGCGGCGCCGCGGGCGGCCCGCTCCCACTTACAGCGTGATCACCGCCGTCTCGTTACCGCACAAAGTCGTCTTGGGCATCCTCTACAGGACGCCGGCGAAGTCCCTCATGCGGTTCCGATGTGTGTCTAAGGGGTGGCGCGATCTCATCTCCAGCCCGGACTTCGTCGACGCGTACATGTCCCATCGCACCGAACCGGTCGTCGTCGACACTGGCGCCCACTCTCGAGGGAAAAGAAAACATGCAGGCTCGCGGCTTATGGACATGGACGGCATCACTGTTAGAGTGTTCAAAGGCGTCGGCGTCAACAATGGTTCTTGTAAAGGAACCCCTGACGCGGATGGTTCTTGTGACGGCGTCCATCTGCTCGATCCGGCCACTGGGGAGGTGCTCTTTACCACCCCTGGACATGAGGTGATAAATTACGGCCCGCATTTTACTTTCACGGATTTCTTCGTTGTAAACCAGAAGATCCGGTGCCAGCCTTCATCAACTGGACAGTAACTCGATCTGTTGGCATAACAACGACAACCCATTCATCCGGGCGGCCTTGCAAGTCTATGATTCTCAGACCGAGACATGCATGAAAACAATGGAGACGCCAGACTATCTCCCCGGCAAAATTTGTCTCTGCAACTTGCACTTGGAACATGTCGTGTCGGCCAAAACTAATTCAATGTTGTGTAATCCCTCTATGTTTTGAAGTATTTTTTTTCTCTAGGGACAAGCTATGGATATATGCTTCTGTGTAGTACACATATTTCTTCGATAATTCTCATGTGCGATCATTTTAGCTCGTGAGCTGGAACAACAGTACATAGTTGATCACGTGTCTTAATAATATGCAGGCACCACATGTCCGTTGCATTTGTGAAATTATACTACCTCCGGTCTGAAATAAGTGTCGCGATTTAGTTCAAAATTTTGACACTTATTATGGATCGGAGGCAGTATTTAATGTGCTTTCGTGCAGATAAGATTTTTGGTAAGTCGGAAGTCCCCATGCCGGCCTTCCATTATGCATGAACTCTTTTAGCACGAGTTATCGAAGTCCAAATATCATTTACCTTGCCAGGTTAACTTGTGGTTAATATATGCGTTTACCTTAGGAGTAGGTGACCCATTTGCTATCATTATTTCTATTTCTATTGCATTCTGTTTATTATATCATATTGTGTTCTACGATTCCACTTCGACAAAAGGAAAACGTAGATATACGTAAGATGAATAGTTTTAAATCCTCCGCTATCCCGATCATGATTTTCCTACCTTCGAGGGGGTGGAGGGAGAAGTAAAGCCACTTCCCTCTTTGGATGCCTATGGGAGAGAAGGGATTTGAACCCCCCCCCCCCCCCCCCCCCCCCCGCGACACTGTGGTTCGATCGTAAGCATGTGTTCTAAGCCTATAAGGTGCATGCCCATCTGTGTCCACTTGATCTCTTCCCGGGGGTACGCCTTCATTTCAGGTTGAAAAGATAGGAACGCGCATTTTGTCCCTATAAAAACAGTGTGTTCCAAAATGTGATGATTGAGATTTTTAATAGGACGCTCTTTGCATTTTATATTTGCATATTTTTTTTCTTCTTTTAGAAGGGTGAAAGAGTCAAGGTGTGAAGGGATGATTGAGATTTTTCTTTGTAGTACTTTCTGTTACCTCCTATATTGTTCCACCATTGGATTGACTTGGTTGGACGGTTTCTAAATTCGTCAACCATGGTAAAACTTGTAAAATAAAAACCTACAAAATAAAATAAAATGAGAAAAAACAGAATCTAAGAAAGAAAAGAGAAACAAGAATTGCAGATGTAAAAAAGAGAAACAAGATAAAAGAATAAAAAAGAAAAATGCTAGGGACGTTGTCTAGAGAACACACCATTGATTTGCCAATAATAGCTGCATGGTCAACGAGTATATTATGAGACCAATTTATAATTTTAAAACTAAACATGCAATTTTATTTGAAGGAAAGCTAGCTATATACTCGTATGAAGTAGGGTACCATGGTGTCCTCCAAGTCTCCCTCTCTCTCTACGTTAATTTTTGTGTTTAAAGATCTGGTGTCTTTTGTATTAATAGAGGCTAGCCAGTAGTTCGATCGGAACTACTAGTAATATACCTAGTGCAATAATGCAATCGATATGTTCCTTTAGTTTCCACATACAGTATACTTACTGGGCCGGCTTGGAATTAATCCTTTCCTTATCTCTTGTTCCGATATCAACTCAAACTCCAATTTACATGACTTCCCTGATTAGTTTCTACCAAGCTGGCAAGCTTTGCGTAGGGCTCCAACCAATAAAGGGCACCGCTACAGCGGGTAGATCAACCGAACCAACCCAAGAGATATCCAGCAGCAAGAAAACCGATCGTACTTTCTGGCGAAACCGAGCTGCATATGGACGGCGACATGCCGCCGGAGGCCACCGCCGTCTCCTTATCGGACGACGTCATCTTCGACGTCCTCTCCAGGACGCCGGTGAAGTCCGCAACTCCGCATGCCGGTTCCAATGCGTGTCCAACGGATGGCGCGATCTCATCTCCAGCCCGGCCTTCCTCGCCGCGCACAAGTCCCGTCACACCGAGCCCTTCCTCGTCGACACCGGCCACTTCCGAGGGAATACTGAGCGTGCAGACTTGCGGCTTATGGACATGGACGGCAACATTGTTAGAGTGTTCGAAGGCGCCGGCGGCTTTGGGATGCTTCCCACGACGAGCCTAGACGACCTTGTCTGCGTCAACAATGGTTCTTGGAAAGGTAACCCTAACGCATCTGGTTCTCGCGACGGCATCCATGTCGTCGATCCGGCTACTGGGGAAGTGCTCTTTACCAGCCCGGGACATTACGAGATAAAGTATGCCATGCATTCTTTCACCGACACGGACTACTATAGAGCCTTTGGCATCGGCGTCTACATAACCGAGCTCAACGGCTCCCTTTGCATGGTTCAAGATTATAATGAAAAACTGACGCATCCACCTTTTTCCAACTCATGCACCGACATATGGGTCTTGGACGATTTCGAGAAAAATAGCTGGAGCAAACTGTACACGATTCCAATAGGCCCAATCGGACGTTGTTTTATGCCATTGAGGATGATGCATGGTGGTGAAAAGTTGCTTGTGCAATGTGGTACCACATACAAAAATTCATCATTGGCCCTACAAGTTTATGATCCACGCACAGAGAAATTTTCGAACATTACCGGGGAGCCAGGATATCTTCCAAGCAACATTGCTCTCTGTAACTTGCACCTGGAACGTCTTGTGTCGGTCAAGAGTTAGTTCACTGTTGTCTAGCCTCTCTATGTTTTAAAGTAATTCTTTCTATCTCAATAGGCAAGTTGAAAAAACGTGTATATGTTTTTCACCAATGTTTTTCAGATTGTTTTGAAATGCTTTACTATTTTTTCGATTTTTCATTCTACCGGAAACATATGAGTTCAGGAGCCAATTTGAATTTCCACCTTTGTGTAGCATATTATACTTTTTGAGAGATCTTGCGGTACATCGTACTACAAATTTTAGGTTGTGACGGCGGCTAAACAGTGCAGCACTGGCGCTAATCGAACGATTCCGCAACCGTTCCAACTGCTCTGTCGTCTCCCTTGTGATCGTCTTTTTCCCATTACCATCGAGTTATGGCTATGGTTGGCACATCCTCCATTGGGTTGAAATGTCTGTTACCGGAGAGCCAGGATATCTTCCAAGCAACATTACTCTTTGTAACTTGCACCTGGAACGTCTTGTGTCGGTCAAGGGTCTGCGCGTTGAAAGTAATTCTTCGTCGACACCGGCCACTCTTGTCTAGCATCTCTATGTTTTAAAGTAATTCTTTCTATCTCAATAGGCAAATAGAAAAAAACATGTATATGTTTGTCACCAATGTTTTCAGAATTGTTTGAAATGTTTTACTATTTTTTTGATTTATTCTACCAGGAACATATGAGCTCGGGAGTCAATTTTAATTTCCGCCTTTGTGTAGCATATAATACTTTTTGAGAGATCTTGAGGTACATCTTACTACAGTCGGAAGACTCCGTAACCGTTCCAACTGCTCTATCGTCTCCCTTGTGATCGTCGTAGTCAGTGGCGGAGCCAGAGTTTTAACTCTGTGTAGTCATTGAAAAACTGTGTAGTCAAATACTCATATTTCTATTATTTTTTTTTTTTGCATTAAATCTGCTTGTACTTTCAAAAAAACTGTGTAGTCATTTGACTACACAGGTCTAGTGTGGCTCCGCCACTGGTCGTAGTCCCATTACCACCGAGTTATGGCTACGGTTGGCACATCCTCCCTCAGTTTGAAATGTCAATTGCGCGTCTCGTGTCCGGTGAGTGACTCTGTGGGGTGACGACGGATTCTAGCATGCACCTAGCATAGAAATTTCACTAATTATTCCAACAAATATAAAAAATGATCACAGCAAACAAATAATGTGTTTGTAGCATTTTTAAAAATCAAGTAAACATCATTTGGAGAAACTGAGAAAACATACAGCAAAAAAATAGAAAACCTTATAACATCTGGCGTGTGATTTTGCAACAAAATTCATCCAAGTTTGTTACAATTTGTAATCACGTATGCAACATCAAAACATTCAGAGAAATTTCAAACTTGTATCAGACACCTAGAAAAACTTTGCAACGTCTCGCTTATTTTTTCACAACATTTGGCATGTGCGTTCGCAACACGCTGAGTGAGCTTATGCATCAGAACCTAAAAAACATTGTCCATGGCGGCCCTAGACTCGCTGATTCAGTACTACCGGCCACAAACCCGGCTCGCCGGAGGCCCGTCAGCGCTGGATCCAACGATTCCACGACCCTTCCACCTGCTCTATCGTCTACCTTGTGATCGTCGTAGTCCTAGACGTCAGAGGGGTGTATAGCGGTGCGGCTCCAAAAGCCGGAGATAGATGTCGGCTTAGTCATGACGGTTGTCGGCATACTCGGATGGCAACGTGGCGAATCAGCGAACACCACGACATGTGGCAAGGTGAGCGAACTACCCAGTGCCTAGCCATGTTGTGTGCTCGGGTATCCATTTAGCTAGTTAGCAGCGGGCGATTAGGCCACTGCACGTGCACAAACTGGTAAGCAACATCAGCTTTGTAGATGCTTACGTTATGTGCATGTAGAACAAACCGACGCCATCCGACTTTTGGAGACCATACGTTAAGTGAAGAAAAAATTGTCTGCATTCTGAACTGTTTGGCATTGCTACTACTTCACGTAACAAACTGGGTCCTGCGGCCAACAAAGATGAGCCGCGAGCGAGTTCGTGTGTGCAACTATCTATCCATTTCCGATCGGTCGGCTGATTCACAGCGCTTTCCTTTATTATGTAATGTAAGATACGGATGGCGCCGGTTTTGCAAGTCGGCTGCATGAGCGGAGGAGAATGTTAGAAAACGCGGATTCGCAAGTCGCAACCCGTAGTTAGACAACACATGCAACTCAACATCGCTCAGTCCTCGGAAGTCGGAAACAAAGGCGTTCACGGTATTATACATATTGCTCTCCTGGCCTTAGTCTTACGATGGATTTCTTAGAGGGCAGTGCGGAGCGCGTGATGCCCAACTCGCAGGACAATTTGCTCAACCAGCTAGGCTATGCAGTTCATCTCATCTCACTTCCCAAACAAAAAGGATCGCACTGCCAGCAAATTCTACAATCTAAATGAAGAGATTTTTTTTAAGGGAAAGTCCCAGCTAAGATGTAAATTGCTTTCTCCCAGATAAGATTTTTTCGAGTAAATAAGAGATCATGACAACGACCATGTGCACCAGCTAAATGTTCTGTCTAGTAAATTGCAATGCAACACAGCCTGAAGATGCACAGGAGCAATGGACTAGCAGCAAGCGATAGAACAACATAACATTTTTTAAATGTTGTTGACACCACTAATACAAAGACACATAACGTAGCCAAAAAAATCTCACTATACCCAACCATCGAATATAGACCTTTTTAAAATTAAGACAAGGATAATCCGAGAGTAAGTTAGAGCTGGATTGTCGTACCCTTCATAAAAATCTCACCTCTACCCGACCAAAAATTAAAAATGTGGCATTTGTTTTCATTGATAATATGTTTGCCTCTACATCACAATAAAACAGTGAGTTCGATTTTTTTATCATAAGAGAAAAATCATTGCGAAGACTCAAGATCACCATGTGAATGAAATAGCACTTTCAAGATCATAAGTGAAAATTGTAAGTATATATATAAACAGGTTGATAAGTTTTCAACGAACGATAGAATACATTTTCTTTGAGTATTGTATTATGGTTTTAATTTTTACGAACATAAAAGGCATTTTCGCAAATCAAAGGAGAGTATATATAAGAGATAGAAGAACAGAGGGCATTTTCTAAATGTTGTCTACACTACAAATACATGACACATATAGTGTACCCAGAACAAAATCTGAGTGGGCACAACAATCCAATATAGAACTTATAAAATTAAGAGAGGGTAATAAGTTCACTGTGGTAGTACCCTTAGAGTAACTGATAAGATACGTGACGACACACGAGATTCGCCACATTTCACTTTCTACAAGGCACAAAAATGTTGTTTGCATGACTTGTTCGTGTGTTACGACACACAACTTTGACAAGCAACCGCCTTTCGTTTCTTGGGCACTTTACTAATTCTAGGACAAAAATCGAGTGGTCTGAGCAGGAGGAGCACCAGCCACGGTGAAGGAACGCCGAGTACTTGCGAGTTACATCTGCGGGGGCTCCACCAAGCACATGTTCTGCAGCAAGCCAAAGCAACCGGTACCCGTCTTAGCCGGCTTCCCCAGGGAGACAGTCGCCGAGGGGCCGTCGAGGGTGTCGACCTCCCCGTAGCAGGCTGCCTCCGAGATGAACCTCGTGGCCTGCTCGAAGCTCATCTTTCCGAATGGGGACGTGGAGAACTGGGCCATCCCGAGGATGTTCATCGGACGGTAGGAGCCTCCCGAGGTCATGAAATCGGCGACCAGGCTCAGGTGCCTCATGTCCACAACTATGCCAAAGGGTTTGAACACTTTTTCCACTTCCTGGATGATGGTCGCCCTTGCGGCCTCCACCCCGTATGTCTTTAGGATAGCATGTATGTCGTTGCATTTGATTTTGCTGATATTCAGCTTGTCCTGCAGACCCCAGAATAGCTCGAAGTCCACTCCTGCCGTTCGCAGTTCTGGAACGTCCTTTTCCTTTGGTGGATCGTCACCTTCCTTTTCTTGATCGTCACCTTTCTTTTCTTGATCGTCACCTTCCTTTTCTGGGACGTCAACTTCCTTTTCTGGGACGTCAACTTCCTTTTCTGAAGGATCAGGTTTCTTTTTCTCTTCTGGAAATACATCTGGCCAAGACACTTCACATTTACCAATATTTCTGTTATGGGATCCACCAACAAATACGGACCTCAATGTCTTCTGGGCAATCTGGAAAAGCAGATCTTCGATCAGGTTTTTGTTCAAAGTTCTATAATATGATGACAGAAAATGAAACCAAACTTGTAGATCAAATTTTCTACATTGTCAAAAGAATGAACTTAGAAACACCCTGTTGTGAGATTGGTAATCCCTGTCGGATTTTTCATTCTCTCATATACAGATTGGAATTTTCTACAAACTTTAAAATCAAACCAACATAACCATGATCCTAGCCAATACCCATGATCCTACAAAAGGTCCTCCGCTTGTGGTGATGCAATGTAATAGTGTGAGGAATGATCAGAACATAAGCATACGATCCCAAGCAATAAGTGCCTAAATTTCAATGGAGGCAGCAGCAGCAGGTGCTTGTGGTGATGTAATGTAATAGTGTGAGGAATGATCAGAACATAAGCATACGAGCCCAAGCATTACAATAGTAAAGAGGATGCCGTATGAATGATGCAAGTTCCCCATGAAGCCATTAGTCATATCAGCACGTGTTCAGAAAGGGAAACAAGTTTATGACGAGGTACCTGGGATAGTAATATATGTGGTTCCTTGTGCAGGATGTAGTGAACCTCAAAATTTAAATCTTTGCCTTCGATATGAACAGCCAGCTTTATCTTCTTACTGCGTTTCTGGGTTGTTTGTGCCTGCTTTTCCACGGTTTCATTACTTTCTTTCTTGAGTTTACCAGCTGCAGATTTACCTTCTAATTTCGATGACTTGATACTGGAATCTGACACATGTCCTTCGTCATTCACTTCGGATTCTCCTCCTGACTCGGCTGCATCGTCCTCATTATCAAGTTCATATTTTGTCTCTTCTTCAGGGTCACTATCCATACCATCCCCAGTATCATCATCATACTCCAATTCATCATTCTCTTGCTGTTTACTCTTTTCTGCATCGGCTCCCAAGTCATCCTCATTTTCATTGTCACCATCACTCGCACCAGACTCATCCCCTTCGGTAGGTCTGCTTTCAGGTTCTTCAGGACCCTCTGGTAGTGAGCTCTCAGTGTCTTGTACCCTAGTTTCCTGGATCCCACTAACTTTGTGTAGCAAAGTTAGGTGTTTTTCGATTGCATATTCCATTGCATCAACAAACACTGTTCCCAAAGCTGTTTGACACTCGTCTACTGTAAATTCCGACTGCATATTCCATTCCTTCAACTGCTTTGGTGAGAATAGTTGTAGCTGTAACTTATAGAGACTCGAAACATGCCCATTGCTGTTGTGAAAAGGAACTGTGCATACTTCAATTCTCTCCACAATATCAGACAACCTAACACCCATTAATTTTGTGGCCAGACTTTCAGCATTATCCCTAAATGTCCACATGTAGAGAGTTAGTGCAAGTATCTAGCTAGTGGGCTCACAAAAGTTGTTCTCGTTTATACAGAAAAGTAGAATTAATGCATGCACCTTGCCAGTACGGTCGAATACAAGAAAGTTTGATATAATATCACTCCAAATGGAGAACAAGCTCCATGGAGCCTTTTTTCAAAAAACTCGGAAAGTTCATTTTTCACTTCCACAAATTCTAAAAATATATATGCAAGTACAGATGGATGTCTACTATGTACGTGTAAAGTTCCGTTGAATTATTTTTTACGACCTACACAAAGAAGACAAATGTGCAGACCAGAATGTAGTTTTTAATGCCTACGTAGAGCCACATTTTGTGATTTTTGTGTAGCCCAAAATACAACATAATTTTTAACAAGATTTTGCACGTTCATAAAAATTATCTTCGCAAATGTGTAACAAAAAAGTCAGATTTTTTGGAAATTTGGTACAGATGGATGTCTACTATGTACGTGTAAGTTCCATTGAATTATTTTTTACGACCTACACAAAGAAGACAAATGTGGAGACCAGAATGTAGTTTTTAATGCCTACTTAGAGCCACATTTTTGTGATTTTTGTGTAGCCCAACATACAACATAATTTTTAACAAGATTTTGCACGTTCATAAAAATTATCTTCGCAAATGTGTAACAAAAAATACAGATTTTTTGGAAATTTTAGTATGGTTTTCGCATAAGGAGGCATATGTCCGCACTCGTAGAGTACGCAGAAGTCAAACTAAAAGGTATGGGGCATCTTCAAAATAAAGCAAATAAATCTCACCTCGGAATTTTCTCATGCAGAGGACACGTCATATAGGGTGTAGCAATGTTAGCTGATGCTTTCATTAGAACTTCTTGTATACGAGGCATCCCAAGTGTAACATTCATGTCACCTCTTCCAGCAAGATGGAAAGTGTTGAGCCTGGAGGGCATGAAAAAAATGTACGCATGAATTTTAACGAGTCCCCAGATGAGAAATGGACCAAATATTAAATGGAGTCAAAGACCAGGAGTTATGGACACATATACTTGATCAAACAAAATGCTCTTACGTCATCTGCGTTGAAGGTTCTCCTAAGGACTGAGCAAGGAGCACACCAACAGCTTCACCAGGATCTACAAGACTAGCCAGGTACTTTACATTCAGTAACTCCATCAGTTCCTCCTCTTTAATGTCATAACGGCACGGCTTCTTTTCTTTACGGAGAAACTTCTTCGCACTGACAGTGAGTTTTTCAGGCAGTTTCGTCAGGCCGTCGCTACTGTAGCTACCAAACCTGTCAAGGACAGCTTTTCTATTCTGTAATTAAGAACAAATGCAAACAATCATCAGTCCGATCAAACAAATGCAAATAGCAAGTCGTATTACAAATCTAACTTGGAATAATTATGAACTCCAATGGCTTACATCAGCAAGTTCTTTAAACGTATTGAGGAAGTTGCTTTTATGGACATCAACTCCATCATCTCCGTAGCAGAATTGTATGATTGATCCATCAACATTACGCACAGTACGATCATACGAAACAAATAATGATTCAAGACTTTTGACAAGACAACGCTGCAGATATCCACTACGAGATGTTTTGACTGCTGTGTCAATCAACCTGCGATGAACATACGAAAGCTATATATCATACTTAAACAAAAGCCAATGTAGATGTAACAATGAAAGGCTCTAAGGACAAAATGTATCTAATTATAACGGTGAGATTGGCAATTAAGGGTATGAAACTATCTGTTATATGAGAAATATTCCTGTTTGTCTACTAACAATTTCTTGTAATTACAGCTAAACAGGATGCTGCAAACACATTCGAGAAACATTGTTCTAAAATTCGGCCGAATCACCGATTAACTGGCCGAGTAATCGCTATTCAGTGGGTCAGCGAAACGAATTCAACATATTCGGTGGATTAACTAGCCAGGCCCGTTAATCGGTCTGACAAGCCGATTAATCGGGAATCTCCTGATTAACTGCAGTCCGATGGGTGCACAAAGGCCTAAAAAAATCATATATTTAGTTGGAACTTGGAAGTCTAGGTCATGGCAGATGGAAGTCAATGGTTTAGTGGGCTTTTGGGCCAAGAGAACTATGGGCTGAGTAGGCAGATGTCAATATACTATCTATTTCCTTCTCATATATTTGTTTTATGTAGACATTTGCTAGTTAACTAGCCGAATAATGGTCGACCAGTTAATCCAGTTAATCGGCCGATTCGCCGATTAATCCCTATTGAGTGGCCGAGCGAGCCGTTACCAGTTAACGAATTCCCGAACAATGGCGAGAAAGCGATAATGAATGGATGTACATTAGATTTCTTTTAGTTCCAACTGACTCCACAGCAACATATTATCAAGTATATCAACATCTCCAAATCAAAACAGCCTTGGTCCATCAAAAAGATTATTGTCCACGTAACAAGTTCAAAAGCTTAACGCACAGATGCGGACCAGAACTTCAGTATAATCTTGAGAGATGAGCATCACTGTTTGCCAAGTTAGTGATGCAAGAGAGAGTATGCAATGTTGTGCGGATGTAACCACTAATCACTATCTCAAATTAACGCATAAAAGCGAATGATTTAAAATGGGAAGCAATTAGACCATTTGTACAACTAATTTATCTCCACTTCTAACAAATACCAACAGCCAAGTAGCCTGTTATAAGTCAATTATCCATTTTAAAACTAAAAATTTGCTTAAAACAATGATATAAAAGATAAACTGGGCTGGAAAAATGTATGCACTTCAGATTAAGAATAAAAGGTAGTTTCTTCTGTATTAGAAAGAGTAAAGAAAGCCTTGCCCATTTCTGCCGGCCATACAATGGAAATAGTACTCTTGAGGGCGGAGACCGGTTAAGAATCTGTCACTGACGTAACCACCAGCTCTTGTAGAAGTATCCCATGGTGCAAAGCAAGGTAATGACTTCCCAGATACCATTCGTGGAACACGTGTTCCTTCTAAATCTTGTGAGCCCAGCAATGATGAGATTTGTGTCATGTTAACCTAGCAAGGTAAGACTAGATTCTGATGGTGCTCTCTCTCTCTCTTATGTCGAGATTGGTCCGCCGTTTACACATATTTCTTCGATAATTCTCGTGTGCGATCATTTTAGCTCGTGAGCTGGAACAACAGTACATAGTTGATCACGTGTCTTAATAATATGCAGGCACCACATGTCCGTTGCATTTGTGAAATTATACTACCTCCGGTCTGAAATAAGTGTCGCGATTTAGTTCAAAATTTTGACACTTATTATGGATCGGAGGCAGTATTTAATGTGCTTTCGTGCAGATAAGATTTTTGGTAAGTCGGAAGTCCCCATGCCGGCCTTCCATTATGCATGAACTCTTTTAGCATGAGTTATCGAAGTCCAAATATCATTTACCTTGCCAGGTTAACTTGTGGTTAATATATGCGTTTACGGGTCAATCTAATGATAGAAATCTTCGATCGACACCTGATTCCAGACGCCTAATATGTTATTGTTTCATTCTTTAATGTAACAATAAATAATTGAATTAAAGGGGTTGCTTAGACCCTTAGGAGTAGGTGACCCATTTGCTATCATTATTTCTATTTCTATTGCATTCTGTTTATTATATCATATTGTGTTCTACGATTCCACTTCGACAAAAGGAAAACGTAGATATACGTAAGATGAATAGTTTTAAATCCTCCGCTATCCCAATCATGATTTTCCTACCTTCGAGGGGGTGGAGGGAGAAGTAAAGCCACTTCCCTCTTTGGATGCCTATGGGAGAGAAGGGATTTGAACCCCCCCCCCCCCCCCCCCCGCGCCCGCGACACTGTGGTTCGATCGTAAGCATGTGTTCTAAGCCTATAAGGTGCATGCCCATCTGTGTCCACTTGAGCTGTCATCAACCTCGAGCTGTACTTTCCGTTCCATATCTTAGCAGTGCGTGCGTGACTATAGAACAAAACTTCTTAATTTGAGCGTCTGGGCGTGCGTCCAGCGGCGACCCGACCATGTACGAGGCGTTTTGGAGGGAGGCCGGGGAGCAGGCGGCCGGAGTTCGAGCGCGAGGTACACCACCTGCTCTCGGGTACTACCGGTGGGTCGGCGACGGCAACGTCTTGGACGACGGCAACGACGGCCACATCGAGCTGGTCTGCTCGCCCAACAACCCGGACGGCGCCATCCTCCGGCGCCTTCAGCCTTCCAGAGGAGACGGAGGTGGAAGGGCGGCCATGGCCACGCTCCGGTTGGCGGCGCTCCAGGGGCGGAGCCGAAGGATAACTGGAGAAGACGCTGCCTTATGCGGCGCGATGCGGCAACCGCGGGCCGGCCTGCATATTCCATTTATTTTTGCACTTGCACCGCGGGCGCCCGCATAGACAGATAGGTGGGCTTGGCGATGCGGCGCCGCGGGCGGCCCGCTCCACTTACAGCGTGATCACCGCCGTCTCGTTACCGCACAAAGTCGTCTTGGGCATCCTCTACAGGACGCCGGCGAAGTCCCTCATGCGGTTCCGATGTGTGTCTAAGGGGGCGCGATCTCATCTCCAGCCCGGACTTCGTCGACGCGTACATGTCCCATCGCACCGAACCGGTCGTCGTCGACACTGGCGCCCACTCTCGAGGGAAAAGAAAACATGCAGGCTCGCGGCTTATGGACATGGACGGCATCACTGTTAGAGTGTTCAAAGGCGTCGGCGTCAACAATGGTTCTTGTAAAGGAACCCCTGACGCGGATGGTTCTTGTGACGGCGTCCATCTGCTCGATCCGGCCACTGGGGAGGTGCTCTTTACCACCCCTGGACATGAGGTGATAAATTACGGCCCGCATTTTACTTTCACGGATTTCTTCGTTGTAAACCAGAAGATCCGGTGCCAGCCTTCATCAACTGGACAGTAACTCGATCTGTTGGCATAACAACGACAACCCATTCATCCGGGCGGCCTTGCAAGTCTATGATTCTCAGACCGAGACATGCATGAAAACAATGGAGACGCCAGACTATCTCCCCGGCAAAATTTGTCTCTGCAACTTGCACTTGGAACATGTCGTGTCGGCCAAAACTAATTCAATGTTGTGTAATCCCTCTATGTTTTGAAGTATTTTTTTTCTCTAGGGACAAGCTATGGATATATGCTTCTGTGTAGTACACATATTTCTTCGATAATTCTCATGTGCGATCATTTTAGCTCGTGAGCTGGAACAACAGTACATAGTTGATCACGTGTCTTAATAATATGCAAACCACATGTCCGTTGCATTTGTGAAATTATACTACCTCCGGTCTGAAATAAGTGTCGCGATTTAGTTCAAAATTTTGACACTTATTATGGATCGGAGGCAGTATTTAATGTGCTTTCGTGCAGATAAGATTTTTGGTAAGTCGGAAGTCCCCATGCCGGCCTTCCATTATGCATGAACTCTTTTAGCACGAGTTATCGAAGTCCAAATATCATTTACCTTGCCAGGTTAACTTGTGGTTAATATATGCGTTTACCTTAGGAGTAGGTGACCCATTTGCTATCATTATTTCTATTTCTATTGCATTCTGTTTATTATATCATATTGTGTTCTACGATTCCACTTCGACAAAAGGAAAACGTAGATATACGTAAGATGAATAGTTTTAAATCCTCCGCTATCCCGATCATGATTTTCCTACCTTCGAGGGGTGGAGGGAGAAGTAAAGCCACTTCCCTCTTTGGATGCCTATGGGAGAGAAGGGATTTGAACCCCCCCCCCCCCCCCCCCCCCGCGACACTGTGGTTCGATCGTAAGCATGTGTTCTAAGCCTATAAGGTGCATGCCCATCTGTGTCCACTTGATCTCTTCCCGGGGGTACGCCTTCATTTCAGGTTGAAAAGATAGGAACGCGCATTTTGTCCCTATAAAAACAGTGTGTTCCAAAATGTGATGATTGAGATTTTTAATAGGACGCTCTTTGCATTTTATATTTGCATATTTTTTTTTCTTCTTTTAGAAGGGTGAAAGAGTCAAGGTGTGAAGGGATGATTGAGATTTTTCTTTGTAGTACTTTCTGTTACCTCCTATATTGTTCCACCATTGGATTGACTTGGTTGGACGGTTTCTAAATTCGTCAACCATGGTAAAACTTGTAAAATAAAAACCTACAAAATAAAATAAAATGAGAAAAAACAGAATCTAAGAAAGAAAAGAGAAACAAGATTGCAGATGTAAAAAAGAGAAACAAGATAAAAGAATAAAAAAGAAAAATGCTAGGGACGTTGTCTAGAGAACACACCATTGATTTGCCAATAATAGCTGCATGGTCAACGAGTATATTATGAGACCAATTTATAATTTTAAAACTAAACATGCAATTTTATGAAGGAAAGCTAGCTATATACTCGTATGAAGTAGGGTACCATGGTGTCCTCCAAGTCTCCCTCTCTCTCTACGTTAATTTTTGTTTTAAGATCTGGTGTCTTTTGTATTAATAGAGGCTAGCCAGTAGTTCGATCGGAACTACTAGTAATATACCTAGTGCAATAATGCAATCGATATGTTCCTTTAGTTTCCACATACAGTATACTTACTGGGCCGGCTTGGAATTAATCCTTTCCTTATCTCTTGTTCCGATATCAACTCAAACTCAATTTACATGACTTCCCTGATTAGTTTCTACCAAGCTGGCAAGCTTTGCGTAGGGCTCCAACCAATAAAGGGCACCGCTACAGCGGGTAGATCAACCGAACCAACCCAAGAGATATCCAGCAGCAAGAAAACCGATCGTACTTTCTGGCGAAACCGAGCTGCATATGGACGGCGACATGCCGCCGGAGGCCACCGCCGTCTCCTTATCGGACGACGTCATCTTCGACGTCCTCTCCAGGACGCCGGTGAAGTCCGCAACTCCGCATGCCGGTTCCAATGCGTGTCCAACGGATGGCGCGATCTCATCTCCAGCCCGGCCTTCCTCGCCGCGCACAAGTCCCGTCACACCGAGCCCTTCCTCGTCGACACCGGCCACTTCCGAGGGAATACTGAGCGTGCAGACTTGCGGCTTATGGACATGGACGGCAACATTGTTAGAGTGTTCGAAGGCGCCGGCGCTTTGGGATGCTTCCCACGACGAGCCTAGACGACCTTGTCTGCGTCAAACAATGGTTCTTGAAAGGTAACCCTAACGCATCTGGTTCTCGCGACGGCATCCATGTCGTCGATCCGGCTATCTCAAATTAACGCATAAAAGCGAATGATTTAAAATGGGAAGCAATTAGACCATTTGTGCAACTAATTTATCTCCACTTCTAACAAATACCAACAGCCAAGTAGCCTGTTATAAGTCAATTATCCATTTTAAAACTAAAAATTTGCTTAAAACAATGATATAAAAGATAAACTGGGCTGGAAAAATGTATGCACTTCAGATTAAGAATAAAAGGTAGTTTCTTCTGTATTAGAAAGAGTAAAGAAAGCCTTACCCATTTCTGCCGGCCATACAATGGAAATAGTACTCTTGAGGGCGGAGACCGGTTAAGAATCTGTCACTGACGTAACCACCAGCTCTTGTAGAAGTATCCCATGGTGGAAAGCAAGGTAATGACTTCCCAGATACCATTCGTGGAACACGTGTTCCTTCTAAATCTTGTGAGCCCATGATGAGATTTGTGTCATGTTAACCTAGCAAGATAAATGAAGTAGCAGGATGTTAGTCGAAGTAGGTAAAGTAAGTTACGCTTCGAGTTTGCAATTGTACTTGCATGGAACAGTTCGCTTCCAAGGTCATCTGATGACATATTCTTTTTTTAGGGGAATCTGATGATATATTCTAGTTCAACGCAGAATATTACATTATTCTGCTGTTGCTGAAAAAACAAACTTACATCTGAACCTTTCGCTCCAGTTGCAGTCATAAGAGTGAGACAATTTTTAGGAAAAGGCTTCTGTAGACCATAAGGAAACATGCTTTCATTGACTTCAGATGTTAACTTATTTAGGTCACTTAGCATCATTTTATCCAATGTGACATTCCCGGATTCTCCCATCCTGCGTACGGACTTCTCGACATCCATTTGCAGTTTCACTGGATCTGCATAAAAATAGCGAATTAACAAGGTAGCGACTCCAATTTATATTGTACAAACAGAAATGAGGCTGCTATGGGCTAAAGATGTAGCCAAGCCCATGAATAACATAGACGCAAAGCAGGCTATTAGGATTGTGGAATCATCGTATAAATGTTTTTCTCTTGAGGAAAATGGTAGAAATGTTGTTAGCATGGTTATCAGTATCGGGATATAGATCATATTATCTTACAATGTTACGATCTTACCAGAGGCAAACGATATAGATTGGAGGCCAATGATACGAACTATCATCAAAATATCAAATGACTCGTAAAATCACTAATATCACAAGAAAAAATGAGATAGTGCACGATCCCACATTTGTGAAAAAATGTGCCTCGCCTCGAAGAATCTAAACCAGTTACTACTCGCAAAAATGGCCTGCGCAGATTAGAGGTGGCCTGCACAGATCAAAGAAGCTCGTATATTAACTGGCTTATACTTTGTTGCTAGATGGATGTGGCAAGAGGACTGCGAAGGAGATGGTCCTAAAGTGGCAGATTGATGGGGTTATTCACGAGATGAGCTCTCTTGATCAAGGGCTGTGCTTCCTAAATGGTAGCTGATGTATATAATATGTGCTTTACGATACAATAAGTTCCTCTGAAAAAAATCTGTAGAACGTTATTGCATTTTCCAAATACATGTGCAGATAATACATAACAATTACACCTTTTTAGTGTACAAATTAACTATGTCTGAAAAAACCATAGTATCATGATACTACAATATGATCCGATACTGCTAGCAGAAAAGCGATACTGCCTTGCCAGGTATCCCTATACTGACAACCTTGGATATTAGGTACACATAAGTATGTTATACAACGAGATCTTTTTAATCAGGAAGGAAATAAAGTTTGTGTTATCTGGCATCAGCCTGGCCTCCCTTGCAGTATTGTACAACCCAGCATCACCAAGCCTGCCGAATAGGCAGGTATCACAGCGGACTGGAGCACCATTAACGGATGGACAAGGTTTCTGCCTCAGGACTAGGGACATCTCAAGAGAAGAGATGTTAATTTTGGAGGAATTCTTATTTTGTTAGTAAGATAGGTTCGATTTCTGGGTTTCCTTCTACATCAACTGAACATAGGATGATTAGGTGAGTAGACTGTTGGGAAATCCAAGATGCATAGTAGCACAGTACCATATAACAGAATAAAATGCACAGCAACAAATTGGAAAAATCAGGAAGGATACCTATATCAGTGTGTTTCTGCTTAATGATTATCTCTTTCTTTTTCTCTTTCTCTTTCTCTTTCTCTTTCCCGTCAATGGCAATAGTAATCGGAGATGCCTATATCACAAACGGACATAATGATTTTCTTCTCTATCGATACATAGGAAGATAACCTTAAGAAAAGGCGAACCTCAATTGCTTCTTGCATAGATTTCTTGGATTTAAATTCAACAAAGCCAAAGAAGGATTTATCAAACTGCGGGAACAAAGTATGAGTGTCAGATAAAAATAGCACAGCTGGTACCAAAAACAACTGTTACCAACCTTCTCTTTAAGTTGGATGCCCCCTTGTCTCATTGCACCAAATCTCTTAAGCTCTCTCTCAACCATTTCAACAGTTGAACCTTCAGGCAAACCATCTACACAAATAGAGTATCCTTGTTCTGCAGGGTAAAACAATGTTATCAGAGCTCAACAAGAATCAAACATAGTTGGTGGAATTACTTAATGCGGCAGCCCTCACTTGTAAAATCCATATGGACTTCTTCACTGTGTTCCTCACTTTTCTCAAGAATTTTCTTCCTCTGCTGATCTTTGTCTTGGGATAGTAACAGATCATCTACTCCACAAGTAAATCCATGAAACTACAAGAATTTAATTTACGTTAGACCAACAGTTACATAATCATAACTGAAAAAATACACTGCGAAGAAACAAGACAAAACCTAATGACAGTGAGCCAAAGCCAATGGGGAGGTAAATTCATAACCATAGAACAGCTTAGAACAAAGGTGACAACAAGTAAGCCACAGTTTAAACACAAGGAAACTACAGATCACCCCCTGACCTTTGGTACTAGGGCTACTTAGTCCCTGACATCTGAAACCATGTACTTCCACCGACCGGTTAAGTCACCACCCTGAGAATACAGGGCTGCCATACCAAGCGTCCACAAGTTACTGCCCCGATACCCACTGGAAAACACCCACTCACACCCATAATGAGCTGCCACCAGTATTACCCTATTCTCTTTCAATCTTCTCTTTATTTCCCTTCTCACAAATGGCGCAAAGAACAGAAACGCGACCAAACCCCTGACCTCTATTAATTACACCATGGGCTGACGAAATTTATTTTGAAGAGAACAGTTTCCCATCCACGGCATAATCAATGCTCTGAAAAAACAGATCTGCACCCCGTCTGGATCACCAACATTTCACAGTTCAAGAACAGTCTCACCATTGGGAGCACAAAAAATTGTTTTCAGACATAAACTGGGGCTACAGATAAATCAAATTTAATCAAGCAAGAACAGGGATGTGCCTAGAGATATGTCAAATCAAGCAAAAATGGGGAATGGCCCAATAACAGCAAGATTTGTAGTTCCATAGAAGAGAGAAGGCAGGGTTGCATACAGGAGAAAATGCACATGGATATGAACTCGCAGACGGGAGGAGGGAATGCACAAATACACTTCCACAGTGAGGCAAGCAAAGATAACATAAGAAGAGAGGTTATACACTGACATGTGAACCTGTTTGGTTTCATATCATAAAGCTAAGTCACAGCCATTTGGTTCGCCACACGCATGCCAAATTTGCAATACAGCCTCCCAAAACTCCTCGGGGGTTATCTGAACGGTTTCGCAAAGTTCAGGTGGTGCAATAGCCGGTTTCAAAGGTTTGGGGGTTATGTAATCTAGAGGCCAAAGGTATGGGGGTGATGTGGACATATTTTTCTAACATATAGTGATTAGTCAGCAGCAAACCATTCGAAGCAAATCCAAACACTAGCATTATAACGTCATCCTGAATAGTGAGCAAAACAATTTTGATGGTCACGGCTACTCAAAGATATACTGGATCAAGATTGCTTCAAGAGAGATCTACTGATATATCAAAATAACAGAATAAATTTCCTAACATGTTAGTTAACACTAATTCAATGATTTAAAAGGTGAGAGCAGGCGACCAGGTGGGTTAACATGATGTTCCAGTAGAAAAGACAGCTACGCACCTATCTTCTGGTGTAAAAAATTAAAAATTAATTGAGCACTAGGGTGATCTAATATTATGTTTTTTAAGGATATACAGCAGGCCTTCGTAAAACATATTAATAGGTGAGTGCTGCGACAGTATGGTGTTACAAGCTTAAATAGGCAAAAGGAAAGAATTAAGTAAAATTATGCAACTACATTTCAGCAAATTAACTAGTGTAGGTTGCATCGTGATGTTGTGGCAGCTGGGCAACTTTATGATCCACCTATGGATAATGATATGGTTCACCGCAGGACTGAACGTTTTCAGTCTGCCTCTTGACAGCGCTATATGGCTCAAACAGACAATTCAGCAGTGTATTGGCCCATTTAAAGTAGTCTGATGTACAGATCCAGATCATATTTCCTTTTCATTTCTTTATTTGGTCCACATAGCCCATCTAAATGATTTCCAAGGCAGATTATCTAGTTACATCGCCAATATGTGCTGAATGCTGGTCAGGAGTACTAAAGGAATAGATTCTTCAACTAAAAAAGAGTAACTGAAGACTAATCAGCTCATCTAATGGCCAAACATGACTAAAACATCTTTATTTGACAAAACATTTAAGCAGCACGTATAGGTCTAGGAATACAATTTGTGGTTACTACAGATGTTAATTGGTACAGCTGTTTTAGTGGAACCAAATTACAGAAAGAGTAACCTAGGGCTACTGTCTAGCGCAACAAGCCTACCAGTCAGACACCCCAACTATAATGGAAAGATGGAAAAGAATTATGTTTGAAATTTCACATGCAAGAACAATGTTAACAAGCTGATTGAATATCGAGAGCAATCTTCCAGCTGTTTTAGCGGCTACTAGAATACTTGTTGCTATTAAAGAAATTGGTACAGTTGTTTTAGTGGCACCAAATTGCAGAAAGAGTAGACCTAGGGCTACTGTCTACTGCAGCTAGCCTACCAGTCAGATACCCACCTATAATGAAAAGAGGGAGAAGAATTATGTTTTAAACGTCACCTGCAAGAACAATGTAAACAAGCGACTGAATATTGAGAGCAATCTTCCAGCTGTATCTGTGCCATAGAGCTCCTGAACTGTATGAACTATCCCGTAATTTCCGAACTGCTTCTTATCTATCATGCCCTTTATGAGCTCATTCTCATGAATATATAAAACTTGTTCATCAGGATCCTTAGTTTTATCTCCAGCACATTCTTTAGGATCCATAGTATTATCTCCAGCGCCATGGCGTTCTTTCGGAGTTAAATATTTTACTGGAATTTTCCCTTCCTTCTCCACAGTAAATGGTGGGTGACCTTTTGTTAAATGGTTCAAGATGGTTGTTATAACCTGCAAGCAAAACACTTGCACATCTGAATTCCAAGTAATGTCAAGATTGAGACCAACAGTGACACGAGTTTCTTTCTAGTAACATCTAACCTGTTTTCCTGTCCACAGCTGCTTTGGCTTAGAAATAGCTGGAGGGAGAAGTTTCAATGTGTCATCATCCTTCATAACAGCTACCCTTTTACCAGATTGACAAGGACTACAAGTTGAGGAAACACAAGAGCCATAGACAAGCTGACTATATTCCTCACGGCTTAAGAGTGTGTCCCGTTTTGTCAGAAGAACAGCACCAACAATGTGGTCCTACAGGAATAAAGAAATAACTGTCATTGCTTGTCAATATCAAAGGTACGATGAGTTTGCTAGTTAATAGATGCACGTGGCAACTAATTACACAACAGTAACCATGGCTATGGATATGTGAATACTAAGTGCTCCATGGTAAAAGTGTACAGAAAAACAAAATACCACAACTGCATTTACATACCTGAATGAGACCTCTGACAGCCTCCCCACTCCTTGGGCCAATGTACTGCTTATTTGCATCAACAATGTTGATGGCCTCTGCGCGAGATATTTCATCTTGTGGGAAGTGCACATTCATTTCATCTCCATCAAAATCAGCATTGTATGTGCTATGAAGAAAAAGGAAATTGATCATTTTATGTAAGCAAAATAAAATAACAGGACATGTCCAAATACCTGCAATTGGCATAGTGCATCCGAATTGTCTTCTCTCCAGGCAACACACGAACAACGTGGGCCATCATGCTGGGCTTGTGAAGAGTAGGCTTCAGACCACAAGCAGAAAGGGATTAGAGCTGTAGACAATCAGTTCACAGAAGACCGACATAAGCTGCCACAAAATCCTAAAACAGTGTGATTCGTGGGTTAGACCGGGACGCTCGATATGCATATTGATCAATCGATCTCCGTGTCCTGCCAGTTTGCTAAGTAGGCTCACTCTACCGAGGTGCAACTAAGGCTGGTTCCTTCCCATTCCCTTACTTATCAGCCTTGGAACTGGCAAGTATGAGAGAAGACTCTCAGTGTCTCTAAATGTGATTGCTAATCAAGCCGCAAGTTATTTTTTAGATTGTAATGTTTGCTTTTTGACTTTACATTGAAAGAATTCCTGAAACTGAATGTCAAAATTATGATGTTGGCCTGCCAAGTAGCCCTATAAGTCATGGGATGTATGCCATATGCGTAACTGTAGTTGTCTGGTCTACTTAATGCCATCTTAAATTCAAATAAAGCAATGAGATGAAAGCCTTGTTTTGCATGTACTTTCATATAGCCAGAACAGTTTTGTTTGTTTAGCTCTACGTAGATAGAAAAATGAAGTAATTCATGCCAAAATAGAAGTTTCAAGCCATGCCAGCCCGCTCCGTTAATTACATACACATCCTGCTGCAAATCAGTAATAATATGTGTATTTGCACTGAAAAGTTGCCTATTAAAAGTAGTACTACCTCCGATCCATATTAGTGGGCACAACTTTGTCTAGATACACATGTATCTAGTCTAAATACTTAACTAGATACATATGAATTTAGACAAATCTATGCCCACTAATATGGATCGGAGGGAGTAACAATATTTGGAAACTCACTTTGCTAACACAACATCTAAATGAGATATGAACGAAGGTTTTCCGTTATTTTCAATTATTATTGCCAAAGAAAATGGAACGAAAACTTGCTAGCCAAAAATATTTATACCTGTCTGTTGACCAGTACAATGTCACCATCTTGAATATGTCGATATACAACTTTGCTTTCAAATTCATGTTTAGGGTCCTTCCCTGGATGAGAAATTGATCCTCTAGAAGCAGGTAACTGCTTAGCAACAGCCCTACGTTTTGGGGGGTCAACCGACAATTTGTACATGTGATTGTTAACCTTGACGTGTGTTGCACCAGGATGAATTTCACCGCCATTATTTATAGCTTCTTGTAGCTTTTTGGTATTCCAGGGTGTCACTTTCTGTGCAGTAAAAAATCATGGTGAATCCTTTAAATTACATACAAAATGAAAACAGCTTGTATACAGCAGCAAAGTTCAATTGAATAGAGCAGCAAATTTGCAACGAAAACATGCATATTAGTCAAACGAAAAAGATGACACCTAGGGCACCGCATGTGTAAAAAAGCCTGATGTGGAACTGTGAGGCATTAGGTCGAGAAAATAAGAAAAATATGCCATGTATAATGGTGTGTTTTCCTCTTTCTTGCATCGCTAAAAAAGGTCAGCACACAACTGCTAATACAACAATTTTAAAAGGTCCTTACTTAATAACTACTCCCTCCGTTCCAAATTATAAGATGTTCTAGATACTTCAATATAGACTGCATACGGACTGAAATGAGTGAATCTATGCACTAATAACGTCTACGTACATCTGAGGCAGAAAAAAGCTAAAAAAAACTTATATTATGGAACGGAGGTAGTAGCAGGCAATCCACCTTCAATGAATAAATGTAGTTCAAGTTTCAAGGATCCATCATCGGCTCATATAAATCAGGTTAAATTTCCATTGCAAAGAAGTCACGTGCTTTATTGTATAGTGGTAACGTATTAGATACTCCCTCCGTTCCAAATATTAGATATTTTAGATATTTCAATATGGACTACATACAGACTAAATGAGTGAATATATACAGTAAAATCTATCTAGATACATCCGAATTAAAAAAGGCTAAAACATGTTATATTTCAAAACGGAGATAGTACCATACAAGAATCTACGGCAATCAAATAAATAAAGGCTGGTGGATATTTCAACCATAGAAGGACCACAAACATAAACATATCAATTTCAATTACATGATCAATAAGGAAGAAATGCATGAAGAGAGTACCTCAGGATAAGTCATCTTTGACGCAGCAGCAGGAGGAATCCCAATTTCGTTAACAGCCAAAAATGGATCCGGAGATATAACAGTCCGGCAGGAATGATTAACTCTCTTCCCCATCATTTTCTGCCGAAGAATCCCGGTTTTCTTATCCAACAATTGTCGTATACCCTGACCATCCTTCCCGCTTTTTACTGCCATCGCATGAACATTTCAGAAGAGTCAGATTTTTTAGTGGGGATAAAGTAAATGGGCATAAGCTGTATAAGGACAAGGTAATGCTACAGTAACATGTGCCTTCTATTAAGAACAATCATAAACATCATCAATTAAAAGAAACAAATCCGCAGATACATCATCATTATTAAATGCAGCGGCAAACTAACTTCAAGCATTCCCTAAAGTTGATAGATCGTATCAATAGAGCCACATACATTAATCATCATCCACAAAAAGGACACAGCATTCAATTGTATGGGTGCTATGCACTTCCCGATCTAAGCAAATACATATAACATTGAAACTGAAGTGATCAAGCTGAGAATAGAATCAAGAAAATACAGGGCAGAACTAACTCTACCGATTATAAAAGCAGAGTCTGACTAGGGTCGAAACTGTTCAGCAAGAAGCAATACTATCATGTATTGCACTGCGACTGTGTCTATACAACTGAGAACGAATGAGTAACACCTAGCCATGTAGAATAGTCCAAAAAATTAACCAATATCCAAGTACTAAAACCGAGAGAGATATTGTAACATTTTTACATGTTCTTTAATATTTTCTAGTATCAGAACGAAATGGGGTGATCTGAAAAGAAAAGAAGGCATACTAACCAAGGCCTTTACTGCTATCATAGAATAAATTTACACTTGTTTGCAGATCCCTCCATCTTGTAAGAATATCCCGGTGATTCGGATTTGCATTGTCATTCTGTAGCGCAAGATTGGCCTCTTGCACTTTACCTAGCATAACATTTTGTGGATGTTCCATAATCTATACCAAAAGATATTAAACATGATTAGTTTAGAAGAAGATTTCAATCAATTAGACTAACTAGGGTCTACTTACTCCAAGGCTAGAAACAGTTGAGGGACGGAATCTGTTTGGTGGCACAAGCATACTCTTCAAGAAAAACATCTCATAGCCCTTCCTCTTTTCCGATACACTTAAATTCTGCTGAAAGTCGCATAGTAACATACAGAACCTGGCTTCCTTTTCCCACAAGTCTTTGAGAATAGATTCAACCTGACACAGATCAGAAAGGAAGTACTCAATCGCGTGCTTTAAAACATGCACGAGGCATCTCAATGGTGAAGGCATAACGTTTCTTTAGAAGTCGAAGAGGAAAAGGGATATGTCACCTCTGTAGTCAAGAGAGGAATTTCGTCACTTCTACCATCAGAAATGTGTCTTGTTTGATTCCTCGATCCTTTAACTGTATCATCCGAAAGACCAGAAACGGCATTTTCATTTGGGTCATGACTATGACCATCTCCTTCGAGTTTATAATCAGAAATCGCTTTTCTCCTTACAGCAGAACCATTTTTATCCTGCAAATCATATATAATGAGGAACTATGATGCAAGAAGATGCTATTCACATAAAGGGTACAGATACTGACATCAAGGATAAACGAAACATGCAAGATATGAAATAAACGTGGCTAGTAACAGTGCTGAACAAGGCACCATGAAATCGAGACCACAATGTAAGGCACAAGACCGAAAAACAAGTGCAAGGACATACAGAACCCAGCAAGGACATACAGAATAATTAAGCGTGGAGGAGTAAGAGAAAAGGCCCGGCTAGTAAATTATGTCTACCTTTCATTGAGTAAATTAAACTTTCCTCGTCTTTTCCACTGTATTGTTTACTCCTTTTAGTTGGAGTGGTTCTTGTTGGTGTTCATCTAGTGAAAAGGAGACATAACCGCAGTTTATACAAAACTCGGCTCAGTTGTTTCTCCTATCCTAATGCGACTGAATTCATTTATGATCCCCCTCCCCTCTACCAAATTTATTAGTTCGAGTACAGGTAGATAAGTACCCCTAATTCAATTTTCAGATGACGACACGGATACAACACTAAACAAGGATACCTGAATCTTAAGCCATCCATATATCTGGCATTTGATGGGTGGGCACTTGGCGCCGCAGTTTGAGCACTTGTTCACTCGCTTCTTCATCAGCCTGGAGAAAACAGAAAGGGCCTCTTTTAGCTGGACGGACGTCCAGGTCCTGTTCTCCCGGTGGTCAGAAGACGAGACCTCCTCGTCGACCATTCCGTCGTCGTCTTCATCCAGAAGAGCTGCTGAATCCTGCAGGTTCTTAGCCTGGGCAACATCGCCCTTGGCCAGCAGCTCGAGCTCCCGCGCGTACCTGAAAACCTGGTACGAAACGGCCGCATCAATCCATCCATCCATGGAGAATAAAAGGTCAGTGTTGAAGAGGGGTTGGTTGGTTAGCAGGAGGATGGATACGGACCAGCTGGCTGCTGATGCGGAACCTGCGGCAGGTGAAGCAGGTGGAGCGGAGGAGGTCGCGGAGGGTGTCGAAGAGCAGCGGGTTGAAGAGAGGCTTGGCCAGCTCGATGTGGCCGAAGTGGCCCGGGCAGAGGCCGGCCGGCTGCGCGCAGGACTTGCAGGTGTCGGTGGCGTTGAGGGGGCCCATGGCGGGGTCGAGGAGGCCGCCGGGCACGGGGCAGTTCTTGGCGTCGAGGCGGTCGGGCTTGGTGAGCCGCTTGACGCTTATCCGCTTGACCTCATCGTCGGTGTAGAAGCCGAAGAGGATGGAGTCCAGCTCCCCCGACGTCGCCTCCAGCTCCATGGCTCGTCGCTGCCCGCGAGTACGAGGTGCTGGGAGAGGCTATGTGGGGAGGGCCGGCCGGCCGGCGGCGGGCGGCGGGCGTCGGAGAGCGGGGAGGGGAGGGAGGCCGGCGGCGGCTAGGGTTTTGCGCCGTCTTTTTTGGGGTCGCCGTGAGAGGAGAGGGTTTAACGTTTCTTAGAGAGAGGCGGTAGCGTCCAGCGGGCTGGGCTGGGCTTATTTCGCCGTGAGAGTACAATACTTATGTCATTTTATCTTATTTTACATATTTTACAATCCGGGATTTATCTGCCGGAGTTAGGATTCAGTTGAAAAAAGCATCGTCAAGATACCACACTTCCGGAGCTCCAAAAATCATGAAAAATTACAGGAAATATTTCCTCACGAAATAAGGCAGGTGGCCAGAAGATCAGCCAGAGGGGCGCCACGAGGGCTGCAGACGGCCTTGGGGCGCGGCCTACCCCCTGGCCATGTCGTGGGCCCGCCTGCACCCAATGGTCCACCTCTGGCGCTCCGCTTTGACGTATATCTTTGTCTTGACCTAAAAATATCAAGGAGGACTTCGCATAATTTTCCGCCGCCTCCACGAGGCGGAAACCAGAGAGAGAAAAGCTCTCCAACAGGGAGAAAACTGCGAGGAAATTCCCCTCCGGGAGGGGGAAATCGTCGCCATCGTCACTGTCATCGCGTCGGGCTTCATCGGGGTCATCATCTCCATCATCTCCACCGCCACACCATCATCTCCGTCGCTCCACTCCGTTCTGTTGTATCATCTAGGGTTGTGCCTTGTTTAGTTCATTGGGGATACTCTCCCAGTGTTGATTACTCCTTGTGGTTGATGCTATTGAGTTTTATCGGTGAATTAAGTTTACTAGATTTAGGGGTGCGCCTTGGCGCACGACCCCCAAGCCCTTTATTGACGACACGCCATACACGATACTAATAATTAACGGGTAGCAAAACTATATCCGTATGTAAAATTGACAACACACTATACACGATTTTAATAATTAAAGGGTAGAAATTATAATGTCCAAAAAAGGTTCACCTAATCCAACACATTGACCACCATAAGACATCCAAAGCTACAAAAGCTCAAAAACTATCTGAACTACTAAAATCTCATTCATCCTCGTCCTTGACCTCGACCTCATCCTCGATCGCCTCCTCGAACTTGTCAGGTCGGACGACATTTTCACTAACCTTCTCAACTGTCAACTTGATGTACCGCTCCTTGACCTGTACCTTGATGAGGAGGAGTGAACCAAAGCGGATATTCGCGAGGTTGCAAAATATGTTCTAGTTGTGATAAAACTCGAGTCTTTCGGCTGTTCTTCTATATGTTCCAATAATTTCGATTATGCCAATCGTGCATAGATAAGAATTCCCTTCCAACGCACCTTATACCCATCTACTGCTTTAATAGGGACATCCTGACAAAAATAACATTAGACCACTTTGGAGTTTTAAAAAATGCGAAAAATCATGTATATAGTTTATGTTGTATCATGTTGAATCGTAGCTAGTGTCCTTCTCCATATTCTTCTGGACTACAAGAGAACTAGTCGATAATCACATGATAGCTAGTACATTATTGTTAAGACTACTTATTATCACAATACATGGATGTGGAGCCATATGTGTCATCATCTCATAGTGTTCTACAAAGGTGTACTTGTTAATTAGTACATTTCAATTAGTGAGACACATCAATTCTAGGGTGGTTGACAAGACGTTTTTTTCTTATGTATTCCACGTCATCTAGATAATACAAGAAAATATGTTATACATTGTATTATTTTTACATGTTTTCTCTACTGGCATGATCCTAAGATTTTGGGATGATCAACTTGAACTAAACAAATGTATGGCTAAAAAGAGTGTCATAATAGAAAATGACATATCTTTCTTACTAGTAAGATATTATCTATTACCTACGAGAAAACAAACCACACGTACATGGTAGAGAACGTATACTTCCCTTGGTCATCATCCACACCATCTAGACAATGTACTAACCGAGAATTTACTATTTTGATGTAGGAGCTCATCTGGACCATGCCGGACCAACAAATCATTCCAAGCAGCTGACTGTGGCCCAACAAGATCCCTCGTGAAGGCATGCATGTGGCTGTTATAATCTACATCAAACTCAATAAATGTCACGCCTACAACTACGGCTACGAGCTCTTCTGCCACTGACGCCGTGGACCCGCCGGCTTCGTCGACACTGCTGGCACCAGCAAGACCGGTGCGACTGCGCCGTCCCAACACGCTGCTGAACCCCGACGACTGGGTCCTTAAATATTAGCGATCCCGAGTTAGATGCTGTCGAATACCTGTACTCTGAACTTATTCTCTCTATCTCTCTCGTTTCCTTCCTCAACTTGTATTCCTCTGCTCCTTTTCTCTGAACTCCACCAACCCTGTATCCAGTTGAACTAGAGGAATACAAAGAGAGATCTCGGGGCATAACATTTGGTATCCAGAGCCAATCGAATCCGTGGGTGATGGAGGATCTCGCGGCGGCGATGCGTGAGATGACGGCGTCGCTGAACTCGGTGAAGACCACCGTCGACGACTCGCAGACGATTCTGAGGGAGATCGGGGCATGGAAGCCTCAAATCGACGGCGCGATTCATGAGCTCCGCTCCGACATCACCATTCTGCGTCAACAACTCGGGCGGGTGGCGCTGAACCCGATCCTCAGCATGGATCCGGCCACGCTGCAGCCACGAGGCGCATCCACGGCGCTCGAACCCGGCGGAGCCGCGACACGGATCGGCGACGAAGGTCGCGGGCCAGATGGCCACCACGATGCCCAGCAGCTTCGGGGGTTGTCGAATGGGGGGAATCTGACCCTCGCGACACCTCCGGCCAAGGGTACGTTCCCAGATCCGTTCCACTCCCCTTCGCTCTCCGATTCGGGTGGGTTTCTGCATCGGGGAGAATCATCTTCGGCGGGCAAATATGTGCCGCGGCCGAAAATGGATTTTCCAGTGTTCATGGGGGACAGGCCCAAGTCCTGGAAGCGGCAGTGTGAGGCGTACTTCCGTGTGTTCAACATGCATCCGGATCAGTGGGTGGATGCGGCAACGATGCATTTCTCGGGTGCCGCATCGTTGTGGTTGGAGAATTGCGGGCTGGAGGTGGAGAAGTTGAGTTGGGGTGATTTGTGCACTATGCTTAGTGAGCAGTTCGGAAGGGACGAGTTTCAGAAGTTGCTCCGGCAATTGTTTCATCTGAAACAGACCGGCTCGGTGGCGGAGTATGTGCAGGAATTCACGGAAGTGATGCATGCGTTGCGTGCTCATTCCACGGCTTGGGATCCTGAGTTGTTTCCGTCGCGTTTTGTGGATGGTCTGAAGGATGAAATTCGTGTTGTGGTGCTTGTTCATCAACCAAAAGGGCTCGATGCTGCTGTATCTCTTGCTCTGTTACAGGAAGAGGCGTGGGATATATGGCGCAAGCGTGATTCACGGCGGCAGGAGGCGCCGGTCTACTCCAAGGGCACATACCGTGCCAACTCGGGCGCGCCGGGACTGCTTCCACTACTTCCACTACTTCCACGACTTCGCCCTACATCACGCCAAGGTCTTCCACATTCTCGGAGGACAAGCGAGGCCAAGAGGCCGCGCGTGAATCGAGCCCGGGCAAAGGAGAGGACCGGGCATCGGCACTCAAGGCGTACCGGCGGTCAAGAGGCTTGTGTTTCATCTGCGGCGAGAAATGGTCGCCGGGACACAAGTGTGGCACCTCGGTGCAGCTTCATGTGGTGCAGGAGTTACTGGACGCGATGGGATTCGATGCAATTGAGGAGGAAGACAAGGAAAATATACCACCAATGGAAGCTTGTGCCATTTCGTTGGCAGCTGTGCAAGGGACTGAAGCTCCTAGTACATTTCGCATGCTGGGACAGATTCAGAAACACAAGGTGTTGATGCTGGTGGACTCAGGCAGTTCCCATTGTTTCGTGAATGAACAAATCGCTGCCAAGTTACAAGGTACAGAGAGGAGCATTTCGCCAGTACAAGTGAAAATTGTTGATGGGGGAATTCTGACCTGCGACAAGGAGCTGGTAGGCTGTGAATGGTGGTGTCAGGGCACCACTTTCAGATCTAACTTGAAGGTGCTGCCACTAGGAGGGTATGATGTGATTATTGGCATGGATTGGTTGCAATCCCACACACCCATGGGAGTGGATTGGCTCGGGAAGAAGATGGCGTTCTGGAATGAAGGTAAATTGGTGATGCTCTCGGGTATTCAATCACAAATCGATTCCTGCAAACAAGTGGACCCCCAAGTGTTGATCAACATGGTGCATCAAGCGGCAGTGATGGAATTGGTGGAAATTCAGGAGCTGGAGCTAACAGGCAGTGAGTCTGAAGCAATGCCAGAAGAAATTGTGGCAACCTTATCTGAATTTGAGCAGGTGTTTCAGGAACCAGAAGGTTTACCACCACCAAGGCCTTTTGATCATTCTATTCCTCTAGTGCAAGGTGCCAAGCCTGTAAACCTGCGCCCTTATAGATACAGTCCAGCTCAGAAGGATGAAATTGAGAAACAAATATCCAAAATGTTGCAACAAGGAATCATTTGCCCGAGCTGCAGTCCTTTTGCCTCACCAGTGCTGCTAGTGCTGAAGAAGGATCTGACTTGGCGGTTTTGTATCGATTACCGTCATCTGAATTTCATCACTGTCAAGAATAGATATCCATTACCGATCATTGAGAAGTTAATTGATGAATTGGCTGGCGCTAAATGGTTCACTAGTCTGGATTTGAGGGCGGGTTACCACCAGATTCGTATGAATCCTGACGATGAGGCAAAAACCGCCTTCAAAACACACAATGGGCATTATGAGTTCCGGGTGATGTCTTTCGGCCTCACAGGAGCACCGGCAACATTTCAGAACACAATGAACACTATCTTAGCACCACTGTTACGCAAGGGAGTGCTGGTGTTCATCGATGACATCTTAGTGTACAGTAAAACCTTGGCTGAACACACACAACTATTACGAAAGGTGCTGCAATTGTTGGATCAACATCAGTTGAAGGTCAAGAAGAACAAGTGCTCATTCGCTCAACAAAGACTAGTGTACCTGGGGCATGTCATTAGTGCTGATGGGGTTGCTCCTGATCCGAAGAATATTGCAGCTATTTTGCAGTGGCCAAGACCTACCAATTTGAAAGAGGTCAGACGCATACTTGGCATGGCCGGCTACTATCGCAAGTTTGTGCGAGATTTTGGATTAATCAGTCGTCCTCTCACTGATCTACTCAAGAAGGATGCACCGTTCATCTGGACAGACAGTACAGAACAAGCCTTCAGAACACTGCAACAGGTGTTGTCTACAGCTCCAGTCCTCACTATCCCAGATTTCGCAAAGCCATTTGTGGTTGAAACTGATGCGTCATTAGAAGGAATTGAAGCTATTCTTTCCCAAGAAGGGCACCCAATTGCTTACTTAAGCAGAGCATTGGGACCTAAAAATCAAGGGTTGTCAACTTATGAAAAAGAGTTTCTGGCAATTCTGTTAGCTATCGACCATTGGCGTCCATATTTGCAAGTTCAGGAGTTTACCATCATGTCTGATCATCGGAGTCTGGCTAGCCTGGATGAGCAAAGGTTACATACTCCTTGGCAACGAAAGGCGTTAACCAAGCTGTTGGGTCTTCGTTACAAAATTGTGTACAAGCCTGGAAAGGAAAATGCGGCTGCTGATGCTTTGTCACGGCAAACTACTGGAGCTGAGTTAGCAGTGGTGACCATGAGTGTGCCGACATGGTTATCCAAGGTAATCACTAGCTACGCTACTGATGATGCTGCTCAGGAACTCTTAATCAAAATTGCTAGCAAGGATGAAACTGTTAAGGAATTCTCTGTGCAAGACGGTTTGATTCGTCAGGAGGGAAGGGTGTGGATTGGAACTGATCAGTCAGTGAAGGACATGATTCTGAAATCTGTCCATGATAGTGCTATTGGGGGACACTCTGGTGTA
This sequence comes from Poa pratensis, assembly GCA_947311845.1. Lineage (NCBI taxonomy): Eukaryota > Viridiplantae > Streptophyta > Magnoliopsida > Poales > Poaceae > Poa > Poa pratensis. Next base: position 169,042,414 of record CAMZMU010000041.1, read on the forward strand.
CAGGCTACTTATCAGCGTCTGCGCCGCAATTTTGCTTGGAAGGGAATGAAGAAATCCGTGGAAGAGTATGTTGAGCATTGCAATATTTGCAAGCAAGCAAAAAGTGAACGAGTGCGCTACCCCGGACTCCTGCAGCCCTTGCGAGTCCCTCACAGTGCTTGGCAAACGGTGACCTTAGATTTTGTGGAAGGTTTACCTCGATCCAAAAATGCGAATTGCATCATGGTGGTGGTTGATAAGCTAACTAAGTATGCCCATTTCGTGGCACTCACCCATCCTTTCTCTGCTCTGCAAGTAGCCATGGCTTTTGTGGATAATATTTTCAAACTACACAGTCTGCCTGAAGTAATGGTCTCTGACCGCGATCCCATCTTCACCAGCAAGTTGTGGACAGAGTTGTTTCGCCTGACGGGAACAGAATTGGCCATGAGTTCATCTCGACATCCCCAGACGGATGGCCAGACGGAGAGGGTTAATCAGTGCCTAGAGACTTACTTGCGCTGCTTTGTGCATGCTTGCCCAAAACAATGGCGCCACTGGCTGCCCCTTGCAGAATACTGGTACAATACCTCATACCATTCTGCTATTCACACTTCTCCATTTGAGGCACTATATGCTCACCCTCCTCGACATTTCGGTATCATTGATACGACGGTCTGTCGATCATCTGACTTGGCAACATGGTTGTCTGAACGAGCTCTGATGCAAGATGTGCTCAAGCAACACTTGACTCGCGCTCGCCAAATCATGAAGGATCAGGCGGATAAAAACCGCAGTCACCGTCAATTTGCGGTTGATGACTGGGTTTTCCTCAAAGTCCAACCATATGTGCAGCACTCGGTTGCTAATCGTGCAACTCACAAGTTGGCTTTCCGTTACTTTGGTCCGTTTCAGGTACTGGCTCGTGTTGGCGAGGTGTCTTACAAGCTCAAGCTCCCGGAGAAGACGTTGATTCATCCAGTGGTTCATGTGTCCCTGCTTCGTCGAGCTGATGCGCCGACAAGTGATGATCAGGTTCGACTACCACCGGAGCCATGCGGGGAAGCAGCACCAGGTGTCCAGGACCAACCGTTGCGTGTGCTCCAACGTCGTCAGTACTTGCGGGGGTCTACAACAAGAACTCAAGCTCTCATTCAGTGGTCGTTCCTGCCGGCTTCACTCGCGACCTGGGAGGATGAAGCACAGCTTCGCGCAAGGTTTCATGAAGCTGCGGCTTGGGGACAAGCCGCCCTTGAAGGAAGGGGTAATGTCACGCCTACAACTACGGCTACGAGCTCTTCTGCCACTGACGCCGTGGACCCGCCGGCTTCGTCGACACCGCTGGCACCAGCAAGACCGGTGCGACTGCGCCGTCCCAACACGCTGCTGAACCCCGACGACTGGGTCCTTAAATATTAGCGATCCCGAGTTAGATGCTGTCGAATACCTGTACTCTGAACTTATTCTCTCTATCTCTCTCGTTTCCTTCCTCAACTTGTATTCCTCTGCTCCTTTTCTCTGAACTCCACCAACCCTGTATCCAGTTGAACTAGAGGAATACAAAGAGAGATCTCGGGGCATAACAATAAATAGGCAAGAGAATTTGCATACCATTTTTTTTTTTGTATAAAAGTAGAGTAAGTGAATTTGAAACTCCGGTAGGACGTGTACGTGGTCCCTTCACCAACAATCCAACATATGTACGGAAGTACACTGCCGACTAGAACATTATTAAGCTAGTTGACGAAATATCCTTAAGATTAATATAAACTGGTTCTTGCATGGCAAGCACGTAATAGGTATGTACTGCAGCTGAAATGAAAACACTTTGAGGTGCAGCTGCAGCATATGCGATATGTCGATCCATCTGCAAAAGTTTCAACACTGCAGCTGTGTCAATCCCTACGTACGGTGATTTCGGTTTGGTTGCATGGATCGATTGCCTTTGCATGTGAGTGAGGAATATGACTTGATGCCAAATGTATATCTCTAGCTATAGTTTGGCTGGTTAATTAGGTTCTCACGAGGAAAAAAACCAAGCAACCGTGTCCAACTTTCTCTGTTCCGCCGCGTCATTTTCACGGACGTCTGATGCTGCTTAGCGCGTGGGTTCTCTATGTGCCCCGTGTGCTTCCAAGAATGGCCCCAAATCAAATGTGTGTGCCGGTGTCGACGAGAGAATGGTCGACGACGAGCTTGTCAATGGATGATTGCGAGCTGGAATATCCATTTGCTGGAATGCATGATGAAGCAATGATTTAGGATGGTGACTGACCTGTCTAGTGTATGGTCTTGCTATTCCTCGCCCAAATCAGAAGATAACTACTCTCTCCGTTTTTTAATATAAGATGTTTTATCTTTTGTCCACATGCACGTGCACACAAATGAATGTAGACACATTTTGTGTGCATGTTCACTCATTTTAGTGTGTATATAAACAACATGTGTACCACCTAAAACATCTTATATTAAAAAACGGAGGGAGTACTATTTTTCTAAGTCACCGTTCAAAAACATTCAATCTAACATATAGGTACATTTAAAAGGGATGAAAAATATCCTTCAGACGATTATCCGAGGTGACGTAGAAGTGGATGAGTATTGTGACCGTGGGGCAACCTGAACTATACAGGAGCGAAAAGGGTTCCAGAATGAGTAGTAATAGTGGTTCGCCTAAGAAAGAGAAACCCTAGCTGTCGCCCATCTCCTCCAACCCTGTCTGACAATCAACGGGTCTCCGGCTCATCTTCTTGCCAGTGATGATGCTTGGTTGAGGAGAAAAAGTGGAATTTTACAAGGGCATATGGCGCTTGGGGAAAATCTGGGCCGTTGATTCTCTCAATCCGATGGACAAGATTCGCCGCGGACCAATCTGTTGGAGTCCGTCGGTCAGCGACGAATCTTGTCCATCGGATTGATGGAACCGAAGGCCCAGATTTTCTACGGGCGCCATATGCCCTTGTAAAGCTCTTTTTCGGTTGAGGAGCGTGTTTTTGCCACTAATGTAAGGCAGTTTGGTCCATCTCCTCTTCGGCGGCGGCGGCGCATGCAACATAGTGGGGTGGTGCTTTGTAACAGCCCGAAGTTAAGAACCTGAAAAACCTGTGTAAAATTTTCGCTTTTGTGTTGCATTGCATCATGTCATCCAAATTGTACTTGCTAAACAACACACAAATGGTTTTGGCACCGTTTAAAAACAAATGCCAAACTTGTTCCAACAATTTCCAAAACAAGGAAGGCACTAAAAACTTGCAAAACAAAATTACTTTGACATGTTATATTTGTCAAGGAAATTCCAAAGTTCCAAATATATTTTTTGCAAACTATTTGGATTTGTAAAAATAAAATAAATGACAGAGAGGAAAGTAAAACAAGTTTGTTCTACAAACTTCCTCCAATTGAGCTCAAATTTCTACCAATGCCTCTTTATGTCAAATCAAGAGTTACTACAAATTTGCATAAGATTTGGAGTGGGTTCAATGCCCTAAATAATTGTTCTAAAATTTGGGTAGAAAAGAAAGTGAAACAGGTTACTTCTAAAAATATTCTCCAAATGGGTTGCAATTTCTACCAGTGGCTCTTTACATGAAATAAGAATTTTGTGCAAAGTTTCACCAAATTTTGAGATGGTTAAGTGCTTCAAATAAATGGCTTCGAGGAATTCCAGAAAAAGAAAAGGAAGAAAAGGACCAATCGGTGATGGAACAAATTTCGCAGGGGCTTCCTGCAAATTTGGCATCTCTCTCCTCCAACCCTGGCGCCACAGTGCGCCATGGTCGCGCCGAACCAGCTCGCACCGCGCCCTCCTCTTCTCGTCGTCGACCCCACACGGTGGAGAGGACCACCCGTGGCAGCTCACTCCCTCCCCTGTGTCTCCCTTTCCCCATTTTCTAGCTCGCGCGATCCCTGCCATGGCGGTTCCGTAGCCGTCGCCGTTGACCGCCACATCGCCGCCGTTGGAGAGCCCCCGCCGCCAAACGAGCACCACCACCAGCTCCGCCGTACTCTCCTCCCTCTTCTCGTGGAAGGAATCGATCCGCGACGTAGGGAATCACCGCCGCCATCCGAGTTCGTCCCTGACACCGACGCCGCTTCGCTGAGCTCCGCACCGACGCGTTGGTCCATCTCCGGCCACCCCGACCCCCTCCTCGCGTCCGTGGTGAGCTTCTGCACCCCTCCGTGCCCTCCCCTCTCCTCCAAGCTCCTCCCCTTGCTCGGCATCGCCGAGCGCGCGCACGCCCAGCACGGCGTCGTCGCCGTTCTTCCCCTCGCTAGGCCGGTCGGGCTACGAACCGGCCTTCTCGGGCCCTTACCCGGCCTCGGAGCCGGCCCAAACCGGGCATGCGGCCGGTGGGCTCTGGAGCCTGCCCGGCCTGCCAACCGGCCCAGCCGGGCTGGAGACCGGCTGGTCTGTTTTTTTCAGCTGCTTCTTTTTCCTTTTTCTCCCTTCTAGCGTATGATTCCCGCAACCCCCTCACGCCTTTAGGAACATCGACACCGATGATTCAACTACTTCTTCCATCTCTCTCGAATCCGAGGAAATGACTTGTAATAGTTGTGGAAAATAAAATAACTAAAAGTAAACAATTAAAAGGAGGAAATTCTAGAATTAATAACTTTTTATCCGGACTTCCGAAAATTGTGTTCGAGATACCAAAATGTTCAGAAAAATATGAATCACACAGAATCATCAGCATCATGCATGATTGACCACAATTACAATAATGTGCTCTAGTAGTAATTAAAATCATTAAGTTTAAATATGGGGTTTATTCCAAATAATGCAATAAATATAACGGGGACCCCATTTAACTTGTTGCTCTTGTTCAATGCTTCTAGGGTGCATTTAAAATGTCATATCATCATCTTTGTATGCATTGCACAATTGCCATGTGTTGATTGTTGTTTTTGCTTTCCGGTGTTGTTTGCCCTCCGGTAGATCACGAGTTCGGAGTTGAGCATCATTACTCCGACGAGCAGTTTGACTCCTCCGCTCAACCAGGCAAGCGTAATCCCCCATCTGAGCATATATTATCCTATGTTTCCGCAAATATTTTCTTCACTATAATATTGCATGCGGTTCTAAATGTCAATTTTGTTGGATTAGAGTATCATATAGTTGCATTATGATTCCAATGCCATTACCTGTTTTCCCTCCTATTAACCATAGGTTTGTATTGTTGGCCTGAGATACTTAATATGCTATGTTGATGCTTAGCCATGCTTAGTTAATTGCATAGCTATACGATGGATGGTTCATGTTGGAAACAGGTGATGAGATAAGAATGATGGTGGAGAATTGTGGAGATGGATAATAAAATGCTAAAAGGTGGGGATGAGAGGCCACTGTGGTTGTGGTGTTTTGTCTCGTTCTCGCCGCCTAGGAGCGAGTTCTGTACCTCTTGAACCAAGACGAGCGTGCAACCATGCGTGAGGCCTATGCAATTGCAGGAACCCTCATAGACTAAATAACTCGAGCGGGGCTAGCCAGGGTCCTCTAGTTCGGGCTTCCATTTGCGCGTGCGTGATGATGGTGGGATGAACTGAGATGAGGATTGTGGTGTTAGGAAAATAAGTGGCCGTGGGGCGGGGTGTTGCAGGCACCTGGCAGTCATGCCGCCACTGATGATCCTGGAATGTCCTTAACGAGGGAGAAGTCGACACCGCTCCCACCCAGCCGGCTTTCCAAGGAAGAGGGCTAATTGTACAGGCAATGGGCCGGAGGGTACGCGTGGCGAAGGAGCTGGAGCCCCTCGGGACTCCGGGGACTTCCACTTTGTACACCCCTGCAGGGATAAATCTTTTCGAAAAGCCGTGTCCGCGGTTATGGACGACTTGGGAATGGACGATGATCATAGAATAACTTTAACGGAATGATTAAAAACTGAGTACTAAAGGTACTACTAATAACCAAGGTTGTCTTCCTCGAGGGTGATTCGGGGAGGTGCCTAGTAGATAGGTGATGAGAATGGTGATGGTTATGATGGAAATGGTTACCAGAAAAGAGTTACTTCTTACCCTTTTCAAAATAATCTGATTAGTCGATGCCATGGAGTATGTCCTTTTAAAATAAAATCAGCTTTATGCAAAACAGCCATAAAACCTTGAAAGCCAATCATCGAGCATATATTAACTCTTAATCTTGCGAGTTCGTCGAACTCAACGTCGTTTGCTTATTTTCAGGAGAGTACTTCACCGCCCTCGAAGGTGGGTTCTTTGTGGACGTCGACGAGTAGTCTGGGGTTCCCAGGTGGCAGCTTGGGACATCCCGGAACAGCTGGCGCTGGATGGTTATTTTTGTAGGCCTCTTAGGCCATAATTTGGTTCTTGTTGTTTAGAACAACCTAATTTGCTTCCGCTTGTTGAAATGTTGGGTCTGTGACCTCTGGTTGCCATTTGCTATCTTTCTCTATTATAAGAGTTGAACTATATGATTTGTGTCGTAGAGTCTGTGATGTGCCAGTTGTTCCACAAGTCTTGATCTCTCTATTATGCTTTGATAGTGTGTCTGGTGGTATCGGATAACCGGGGACACAGTATCACTGTATAGCAGTCAGGTCGGGGCACCACATGCTTCGTGAAGTGTCTTCGGTGCTTCGGGTTTGATGTTTTTTTTTGCTTCAACAACATTCATTGGTATTTCGGTTCGTTTGGCGGTGTGTTCATCTTTGGTTATGTCACTTTGATGAGTGGTCAAAGCTTCGTGCTCTTTATATCTGGTTTCGCTCGGTTTTCCCTAATCAACCGTGAAACTCTGTTTCTTCCAACGAGAAAAGCAGCGCTCCTACTAATTTCTCAAAAAAATGTGAGAAACAAAAGGTATGGAATATATTTCACGTAGACCAAGTAAGTCAATTAGCACACTTACTTATATAGTTATATCCACATGTAATAAATGAAACTACTGTGTTAGCAAGGTGAAGGGAGTGCGGGGTCACTAAGACTAGTAACAATGGGGAGTATCATATATTAGTATCATGCATATGATACTAGTCTATATTACTACTGCCACAATGTGTAGTAACATATGTGTGGTATCATATACTACTGCATTTATTAGGTTGTAGACTCATCTTGCATTGAAATCCGTTATGTTATGGTATCTACCTATGATACCACTATCACATCTCGCATCATTAATTGCAGTGACACGTCAGCTTTTTGCCAACATGGCATGCATAATACCACCTATGATACCCCCATTGTGGCTAGTCTAAACTATTTGCATCAAGCTTGTGTAGGTAGGATAATATACGTGCACATGACATGGACGCGATGCACACCAAGAGACAAGAGTTACGTGAGGGGGGTTCTTGATGTAGGCATGATTGGTTCAATTTGGATGTACCTGCATGCATAGCCCCTCTCTCTCTTTCTCTCCCCCACAGATCATTCATCATAGGGTTAAGTGCACTTTTGGTCCTTCAAGTGTTGTAAAGGTCTAACTTTGCTCCCTTAACTCTATTTTAATCTAAACGTGGTCCTCAAACACTAGGCTCATCCAACATGGGAATCTATTATGCAATTAGCACGTGTGTTCAAAGGCACAATCTCAATCATTCTCATATAAAAAATTCTATCTCACTTAGGGGTTATGTGATCTCACTCTCATAAATTAATTGTTTGAAGACCAGATTTAGACCGGAATATAGTTAAAGGACTAAACTTGGACTTTTGCAACACTTGAGGGACCAAAAATGCACTTAACCCTTCATCATATGTAGATCTGGTCTGCGAATGAGCACATAGAACGTTAGGCATGCACTGCACGTACGGATGTGATGCTCATGGATGGCCCCGGCCAACTACAGAACACCACGTATGCACAGGATGATAGATATTTTTCTGTATAGAGAGAGATACGCAGTACATCATGGACCATGATACAGTATGCAGCAGTAAACATAGCAAATCATGTATCCTGAAAACGAACATACAATGAAAACGCTAGCTGCTCCGTTTTGTCGCCATCGATATATATGATCTGACACCATTCATGTCATATAATTCCAATAAAATTCAATTAGCAATCAAGCTAGGTTTGTGTCCAGGTACGCACTCACACCTCTTCACCCTGCAAACCCGTATACTGCGGCCATGTGAACCACAATAATTCCCCAACTACTGTATTCTAGTGAATCACATGCGGAATTTAACAGAACGATGGTCGGCTCTCGAGCACACATTTTTATAAAACTTAGGAAAACTCGTATTTCTAAGTTTCGAAAAAATCACATATATATATATATATATATATATGTTTGAATTGAAACATATCTATACAACTTTTCGTCAAATAGTGTGATCATATGAAATAAGAATGGCATCTCTCCAAAAAAAAAATGAAATAAGAATGGCACAGACAATTCACTTACCGTAGATCCGGTGTACCCATTTTCTATAACCTAGAAAAACTCGTATTTCTAAGTTTCAGAAAATTACAAAAAATATATAAAAACCACCAACATTTTGTGTTGAATTCATCATCATTGGCGCAGGTGCGTAGACTCCTTTGTAAAGGCTTGGCCTGAAAGTTATGTACTTTTTGTTTGTTTCATTCTTTTATGTAAGGTTAATGGTTCCATGATGGAATTACTGTCGCATGCATACAATCTCGGTTTTGTTGGGGTCAACTATTGAATTTGTAATAACGAAAAATATATATGGTTCGATGCAGAATTCCTGGTTATTTTTATTGAGAAATGTAAAAAAAAACCAATAATCAGCCACCTCGATTGGATATATCTCTTGCACCGCAACTATTGCCTGTGAAAGAAAAATCTCGGAGGGGCCAAGATTACCAGTAATCGTGGTTACCGGAAAATTATTGGTCGGTTACTAGACGAGATTTTCTGACAAAAATTAAAATGCAATCTTGATCAAAACATTAAAAAAATCAACTACACCTATTTTGGGAGGAAGAATCTGAATCAAATTCAAGTGGCCCGGGATGGTGGGTGGGGGGGGGGGGGGGGGGGGGGGCAATCGGTAACCCAATCCTTGGTGCCAACCCATTTTTTAACATCCTGGGAACAATGAAGGAGCTTGAGTAGACTAAAGAACGGTCAAAGGAAGTGTAAGTTAATTAGTAAAATTATATCATAATTTTAAATAATACTTGACCTATAAAATACCATAACATGTAGACTTTTTTTTTATTGTAACATGTAGACTTCTTCAATGTATAGTGTCATTTTGATACGATTATAAGATTGATAAAAGCAAAAGATGAACTAGCTAGAGAAGTAATCAGAGGTAGGATGATAGAGCTAGAGAGATGATGGGATCGTAGGAACTACTGAATGGATGGGGGAGTGGCCAAGTGAGGTGGCATTCAGACACAGACGATTGAGAAATGACAAGTCTGAAGAGGAGAGAGTGCTACCCACCCAGGGGACAACAAACCAATATTTACGTGTGATTTACCTGCATGGACATGCACACTGGATCTGTTAATTATCGCCAAAAGGTAACTGACTGGCAGACTGCAGTGAAATTACGTTTCCTTTGTCCCGACTTGTTGATCAATTGTTCTCGTGGAAGTATGTGTGATAAAATTAAGGAGCTGGAACACTTAAGTGTTTAATTTTGAGGGCTGATTGGCAGTTTCTAAATTTTGATCCGAAACTCCTGTATGTAGAGTCGGAGAATCAGTCATACATGAATACAGTCAGCTAGGGCCTAGGGCCATTACCTAGGTTGCCGACATCACGTACTTACGTGGCGTGCGTACGTGGAGGGAGCTTCAATTCGTCCCATTCATGCAAATCGACCTCACAAAACCTTATTTAACGCTCATTTGATTCATAGGATAGGAAAAGTATAGCAATAAGAATTCTATAGGATTGACATGACATGTCTAAGTGAATCCTATGGGAAGAGAGATTCTTTTTGATTGTGGCAAAGGAATTTTCCATGAGGTTGGACCTCATGCTTTTTTCCTATAGGATTTACACTACAAGATTTCTATGGGAATAATTCCTATAGGATGTGATCCTATGAATCAAACAACATCTATAGGAAAATTTCCTATGAGAACCAATCCTTTAAAAATCCTACACCATTCCTTTGAATCAAAGGGCCTAAGGCTTACAAACAACCAGAAAACACGCATACACTAGGTAGTACTCCCTCCGTTTGGAAAATGATGTCTTAGATATATCTAGATTTGGATGTATGTGGACATGTTTTAGTGTACACATACATCCAAATATAGATATATCCAAGGCATCCTTTTTCCGAATGGAGCGAGTAGTACATGAGTGAGCGAGAAGCAGCTAGAGAAGAACAAAAAAGAGCAAAATAGTGCACCGTTGTTGTTGGTAAAGGGACCGTTGGTGGCAATCATATTCCTCAGTCATCACACGGACAGGCACGGCATGCTGCTGCAGCCTGCAACGTTGAGACTTTTGCAGATGGAGATCATGTTTTCCTTCCAGCCGCGCAGATGGTACGTTGCACGATCATCGACCTCTCACGCACCATCTTCATATAAATCCATGATCATCCTATCTGTACGTACGTTCGACCAGAGGGCACGGGCGTCACGGACGGATGGCTATGAATCATCGCTGAATGAACACACCGGCCGGGAGCCTATAGTACACACTGCTCTTTCTGGTGAAATACGTACACCTAAAAGTCCGAGGTGGCCGACCGGCGACTATAGTACAGTGTTCGAATTATTGTATTGGGCCAATCCATACATATTTCAGTTAACAAAATGGATCCCTCGTGAAAAGTCCCAAAATACAATGTGTGGCTCGTTCGTGCGTGTCAAGAGGCGAGACTAAAATTCAGTCACATATTGCTAGTTGAGTGATGGTCTACCACTCACAAAAACGTGAGAGAAAAAGAGTGGTCCGTGCGCATTTTGGCGCTGCCGCCCGCCTCAACTCGCCATGAAATGTGTGCGTCGTCTTTCGTGAAGGATCCGACCCGCAATATATAAACATACAAACGTTGATGCGTCGACAACATATCGACGAACTTTATAGTTTATTATGATCTTATCCAAAATATTTGGTATTTTTACATATTTATTTGAACTAATCTATTAATACTTGCAACGGTATTAAAATAAATATCCGCGGGCACACTAATCCATGTCCTAGTGAAGAAAAAGCCCACCCGACTAGACAATATGAGGGGAGTGTTGAAACTATACATATATATTGCCTAACCATTTACATCGATTCAAACTTTTAAAATATTTTGCCAGTGTATCCCACACAAAAGTCATCTGAAGGGCATTTTCGTCAACTAGCTAATTCATGTTTTAGTCGGCAGTGTGTATTTTCGTACCATACGTTGGTGAATGGACCACTTACACGTTCCTCACTTTGAATTTTTTTTTACGGAAAATCTCTTGTACTTTCATGCCAATTATAACAGTCACATGCATGCCTCTGTCTTTAGACGCGACTTGGACGCGTCCCTCCCTCGTCACTGTAGCAGGAGAGGTGATTTGTGAACCCAGCCCGTCTGCCCACCTCGCTCGCCGGCGATCTGCGGGTTCCTCCGCCTCCGTCGGCCGCCTCGGCGGCGGGAGGTTGGGGAAGCCGTAGATCCCGGTCTGTACATAGCGTAGGGTTAGGTAGGCCCTCGGCCGGCGGCGCCATGGAGTAGAAGGTGGCGTCGGTGGAGGTTTTGGTGTCGGCATGCGTTCCCTCTCGCGGTGGCGCTCCCCGGAGCTTCGTCGCGCCACTGCTGACTTCCTCGAGGCCGCAGGTCTACGGATCTGTTCGCCTCGTCGTGCCCCGGCCGGATCCACGCAGGCGGTGGATTCGGGGGTTGAAGGTCAAGGTGAAGATGGCGTTGTACCTTCCCGCGACGAAGACGATGCTCCGGCGAGTAGGGTCTTCGGGCCCGGCGATTGGCGACTTCCCGTCTGCCATGGGGCTGGCTCCTATCCAAGGCGTGAAGCGGAGCAGCGGCAGCGGCGCGTCACCGACGGCTCCTGTGCGTCGCTTGTGTCGGGACCTAGGAGAAGAAGGACTTCTTTGTATTTTCTTTTTCTTTCTGGGTCTTTCTGTATGAACGGAGGTGTAATGTTGTCTGATCCTTTCGTAAAAAAAAATGCCTCTGTCTTGTACTTTCTACCACGTCGTTATATATATGGAGTATCCTAGTTTATATTTAACGAGGATCTTAGTTGGATTCAGGTATTTACCACGGTTACCAGCCGGCAGTGGCGGAGCTAGAGTATTTGGAACCAGGGTGCACCCATGGCGGAGCTAGAGTCGGTGAATACAGTCAGCTAGGGCCATTACCTAGGTTGCCGACATCACGTACTTACGTGGCGTGCGTACGTGGAGGGAGCTTCAATTCGTCCCATTCATGCAAATCGACCCCACAAAACCTTAAGGCTCTGTTTGTTTCTAGAGTTTTTTTAGAGATTGGTCGGGATTATCCTGATCAAACCCCTACATATCACAAAACATCGTTTGTTTCTAGTGTATTGGATATGTTTTATCTCCACCTTTCCCCACAAATCGCCAAACTCTAGTTCATTTTTCTCAATCCCCTAGGGGGTCCAATACATTAGCTCTACCTAGTGGATTATCCCCACCAAATCTCTAAAATACCCTAGTTATAAGACATACAAACAACCAGAAAACACGCATACGCTAGCTAGTACTCCCTCCGTTCTAAATTAGATGACTTTTCATTCGTGCACATGTGAATGTACCTATACATGTAATATGTCCAGATACATCCGCATGTGGATAAATGAAAGTCATCTAATTTAGAACGGAGGGAGTAGTAGTACATGAGTGCGCGAGAAGCAGCTAGAGAAGAACAAAAAAGAGCAAAACAGTGCACCGTTGTTGTTGGTAAAGGGACCGTTGGTGGCAATCATATTCCTCAGTCATCACACAAGGCAGGCAGACCGGAATGACAACACGGCCAGGCACGGCATGCTGCTGCTGCCTGCAACGTTGAGACTTTTGCAGATGGAGATCATGTTTTCCTTCCAGCCGCAGATGGTACGTTGCACGATCATCGACCTCTCACGCACCATCTTCATATAAATCCATGATCATCCTATCTGTACGTACGTTCGACCAGAGGGCACGGGCGTCACGGACGGATGGCTATGAATCATCGCTGAATGAACACACCGGCCGGGAGCCTATAGTACACACTGCTCTTTCTGGTGAAATACGTACACCTACAAGTCCGAGGTGGCCGACCGGCGACTATAGTACAGTGTTCGAATTATTGTATTGGGCCAATTCATACATACTCCCTCCGTTCCTAAATATAAGACGCTTTATCTATCCAACATGTTGTCTACATACATACTAATATAAGTGCACATACACACTAAAACATGTCTACATACATCTAGATATATATATATATATATATATATATATGTGAATGTGGACAAATGCTAAAACATCTTATATTTAGAAATGGAGGGAGTATTTCAGTTAACAAAATGGATCCCTCGTGAAAAGTCCCAAAATACCATGTGGCTCGTTCATGCGTGTCAAGAGGCGAGACTAAAATTCAGTCACATATTGCTAGTTGAGTGGTGGTTCGACCTCTTTATATATAGGAGGATTTTGTACCACTCACAAAAACGTGAGAGAAAAAGAGTGGTCCGTGCGCATTTCGGCGCTGCCGCCCGCCTCAACTCGCCATGAAATGTGTGCGTCGTGTTTCGTGAAGAATCCGACCCGCAATATATAAACAGGCAAACGTTGATGCGTCGACAACATATCGACGAACTTTGTATATAGTTTATTATGATGTTATCCAAAATATTTGGTATTTTTACATATTTATTTGAACTAATGAACTAATCTATTAATCAATCTCGAAAAAAAACTAATCTATTAATACTTGCAACGGTATTAAAATAAATATCTGCGGGCACACTAATCCATGTCCTAGTGAAGAAAAAGCCCACCGGACTAGACAATATGAGGGGAGTGTTGAAACTATACATATATATTGCCTAACCATTTACATCGATTCAAACTTTTAAAATATTTTGCCAGTGTATCAATTTAACAAGAATTAACCTAATTATTATTAATAACCAGCTAGTTAGCTAGAGAAATTCAAACAAGAAGAAGAAATCGTTGGAAATAATTAATGATGGGCATCAAGTCATATTCCTCACATGCACAAGAGTGACGGGCGACAGGACCGTAGCGATAGACTGAGGCATGCAGCTGCAGTGTTGAAACTTTTGCAGATGGATCGACATATGGTGCACTGCTTTCAGCCTCAGTACGTTTTGCCATGCAAAAGCAAAAGAGAAAAAGAAAAAACACGCGTACGTGCACAGCCCTGATTCCCTGAACATCGAAGGATCCTAGCTAAATTGTACGGCCACACAAAAGTCATCTGAAGGGTATTTTCGTCAACTAGCTAATTCATGTTTTAGTCGGCAGTGTGTATTTTCGTACCATACGTTGGTGAATGGACCACTTACACGTTCCTCACTTTGAATTTTTTTTTACAGAAAATCTCTTGTACTTTCATGCCAATTATAACAGTCACATGCATGCCTCTGTCTTGTACTTTCTACCACGTCGTTATATATGGAGTATCCTAGTTTATATTTAACGAGGTTCCTAGTTGGATTCAGGTATTTACCACGGTTACCGGCCGGTAGCCCGAATAAAAACTACTACTCCCTCCGTTCACTTTTATAAGGCACCTTCAGCAGGACGATTGATCAACAAGGAAGAAAAGGGATGCAGCTAGCGTGATGGTGTAGCTCTAGGGAGGGCTACTCCATGCACGAAAGCATTACACGTACGTAATACTGATTTTGGTCGTACAAATTAAGTTTTGCGGATGTCCCCTGGGAGGGTGGCATGCATTCTATCCTCTCCTGAGTTGTCACTTCCCAATAACAAACGTACCTACGATCTGCCACTGCATCTGAGTGCCACCTCATTTGGCTCCTCCCCCATCCATTCAGTAGTTCCCACGATGTCCCATCATCTCCTACTCCCTCCGTTCGGAAAAAGATGTCACAAAAATGGTCTATCTATAGTTCATTTTTGTGACATCCTTTTGCGAATGGAGTGAGTAGCTTTATAGTATCTTTGATAGGTTTCCTATAGCTATTGTTCTTTTGATAATAAAGGCTCTTATCAATCTTGCCGTCGTATCAGGATGACATGTATATTACAGCTGGCAGTCGACATCTTATGGTTTCAGTGATCAACGATCTAATAATGAAGGCCCGACTGTAAAGTATAGAGATTATTTATTCGAATCTCAAGCATGTAACAAACCCCGTGATCTTTGATCCGTGCCCTCCTAAGGCGTCGTGCTTCGACTGATCGTTCGATCAATGGACACAAACAAGGGTTCCACCACATGCAGGCTCTCGATCGATTTGCATTCAAAGATTCACGTACACAAGGTTCAACATGCATGCGTGTCGCCTCCATCCTAACAGAAATATTGGTAATATGTGTTGATATTTTATCGCTTGAGAGTATTATTTCAAATTATGCACAAGATCATACTACTTAATTTTACGTTTTCTTTAACCGTTCTTTAACGTCTAGTCAAGATACACCACTGTTTCTAGAGTGTTCAAATATGTATATGTAGTCATATACTTTGTTTCAGTTACTTTTAGTCCTAAAATTATCGTTTTCAGTTTTAAAAAATCAGGTTCCAGTGAGCCCGGGAGCCACTGCCACTTTCCGTCTCCGAGGCAGCTATGCCCGTAATCAAAAATAGAAAAGCGAGTAGCTGAACAGTACTCGGTTCTATAAGCACTTATGCATCCTGATTCCGGACACCTTAGATAGCTGCCATGTCTTAGCCTGAGAGACATGGATGAAAAAAGAAGCTCCAACCCAAGGACGACCGGAGCGCCAATCACTCTAGATAGTTGGACAAATTATTTAAGTGTGTTTTGCTCTAATTAATATGAGGCCAATAAAGCAGTTCTTGATGATACACGGGTTTGGTAATTGGAAAATGTGAATTTGATCGAGAGTATTTCTTAATTATTACTCCCTCCGTTCCACAATATAAGCCTTTGTAGCTAGCTAGTTTAGTTTAGCTAGCTAAGAAGGCTTATATTATGGAATAGAGGTAGTAAAAAATATGGAAAAAATCACACACCTAGATGCACTGGTTAGAAACTTGCGCTTGTACATTTTTTAAAATTATATGACCATATAAAATGTATGATTCTTATTTTCACACAGGTCACAAATGACCATATTATTTAATGAAGACTTATGTAGGTAGGTTCCAACTCAAAACATAGGCTCGTGACTTTTTTGAATTTTTGTGAAACTTAGAATTACAAGTTTTGCTAAGTTGTAGAAAATGGGTACAATGGATCCGGAACCAAACTTAGAAAATGAGTTTTTGCTAAATTATGCTAAGTGAATTAATTGTCTTGAAGTGTATCATTCTTATTTACACGAGGGCAACAAATGATCATATTATTGTACGAAAATGTACATATATATGTTTCAACTCAAGACATAGGGTGTGTAAATTTCTTGAAACATGGAAATACAAGTTTCTTACTAAGATTTAGAAAAATGGGTACACCTGAATCTACCATGAGGTTCAATAATACGGCGGTTCACATGGCCGCAGTACTGGTTTGCAGTGTGTGGAGGTGTGAGTGTGTACCTGGACAAACCTAGCTCGATTGCTAATTGAATTTTTGTGAAACTTAGAATTACAAGTTTTGCTAAGTTGTAGAAAATGGGTACAATTGATCCAGAACCAAACTTAGAAAATGAGTTTTTGATTTGTTCTGCTAAATTTTGCTAAGTGAATTGTCTTAAAGTGTATAAACTTATTTACGCAAGGGTAACAAATGATCATATTATTGTATGAAAATGTACATAGATATGTTTCAACTCAAGATATAGGGTGTGTAAATTTTTCGAAACTCAGAAATACGAGTTTTTTTACTAAGTTATAGAAAAATGGGTACACCGGAATCTACCATCGTCCAATAATACGGCGGTTCACATGGCCGCAGTACTGGTTTGCAGTGTGTGTGGAGGTGTGTATCTGGACAAACCTAGCTCGATTGCTAATTGAATTTTATTGGAATTATATGACATGAATGGCGTCAGCTCATATATATCGATGGCGACAAAACGGCGCAGCTAGCGTTTAATTGCATGTTCGTTTTCAGGATGCATGATTTGCTATGTTTACTGCTGCATACTGTATCATGGTCCATGGAGTACACTGCGTCTCTGTCTCTCTCTACTGAAAATATCTACGATCGATCCCTATGCGTACTAGTACATACGTGGTGTTCTGTAGTCGGCCGGTGCCACACCCGTACGTGCAGTGCATGCCTAACGTCTATGTGGATCTCATTCTCAACTCTAGATGTATATGGTATGAACGATCTGTGGGACACGGAGAGACAGAGACGGCGACAGAGATGTGTGTGTGTGTGATACATCCAAATTTAACCAAATAATGCACATGTCAAGAGGGAGTAATTAATTCTTGTCTCTTGGTGTGCATCGCGTCCATGTCATGTGCATGTACATGATCCTACCTACACTAGCTTGATGCAAGCCAATCATGCTTGCACAGCACCACACTTCATCACCTTGCTAACACAGTAATTTCATTTATTACATGGATATAAGTATGTGTGCTAACCGATTAATACATATTCCATTCCTTTGGTTCCTTTTTTTAGGAACCGGCAGAAGCGCTTCCTTTCTCATTAGGGGAAATTGAGTTGTCCGATTAACTAGGAAAAACAGAACTCTCATAGCTAGTCAAATCGACAGAATTAAGGCGAACACACTACGAAATAAAACGAAACACCAACGAATGTCGCTGAAGAATAAACCTCCATCGCACCCGAAGAAGCACATAAAACACTTCATGAAGCACGCCCCCCACCGCACCGCAGTACATGCGTCGACGCTCGCACCAAAGGGAATAGAGACCAAAACCGTGAAGAGGCGCGGTTTTGGGCCGCGCCGACATTGGAAACGAAGGACACGACCCTCAAACCCAAGCTCCACAAGTAGCCTATACACTCTATGAAAACCACCGGAAATGGCACATTGGTCTCGAGGCAACGCATAAAATGAGTTGTAGGCTGCATCACCCAAGCGATTGAGCAACCACCACGTAAAGTATTTGGAGACCCGCTTCGAGTTTCAAACCTCTGCAGTGGGCACACGCTGACCTGAGGCCACGCACCATTCAAGTCGAAGGATTTTCCACTCGAGTGACCAGAGGCGACACCCTACAAACATGATAACGATTCCAGAGCCGCCGCTTCGAATCAGTGACTCCCGAAGTTTAGTGACCTAAGTACGGCGTCGAGCGCATGATGCAAGGTCCCCACGCCCTCCAGCCGCACGAGTGGCAAGTAGAGGAGACGGGGCTCGGTCGAGATGGGTGGGGTTTATGTTTCTTAGGCGAACCACTATTTAGTATTCATTATGGAACCCTTTTCGTTCCGCTTCACAATACGCATCCTCTACTTGGCCACCTCGGATCACCATATGATAGGATTTTTAAAATTCCTTTTCTATGTATCTATATGTCTGTCAGAGTGAATGTCTTTAGCAGCGACTTAAGAAACGTTAGTTAATTATCTTCTGATTCGGGAGAGGAATAGCAAGACCATATACACACTAGACAGGCCACCATCCTCAAGTATTGCTTCATGATGCATTGCAGCAAATGGATTCCAGCTCGATCCATGACTAGCTTGCTCCCTGTCGTCGATTTGCTCGTCGGCACACACATTTGATTTTAGGCCGTTCCTGGAAACACACGGGGCACATAGAGAACCCACACGCTAAGGCTAAGCTAAGCAGCATAGGACGATGGTGAAAATGACGCGACGGAACCAGAAAGTGGGAGCGTGGGAGTGGGAGAGCTAAGCTAGAGAGATTCAGGGTAAAAATAAGAGAAGAAAATAACCGTTGGAAATAACTCGTGTTGGGCAACAAGTCATGTTCCTCACATGCACAGGGCAGTGATAGACTGCGGCATGCATGCAGCTTGCAGTACTGAAACTTTTGCAGATGGAGAGATATATATCGATGGTGCACCGTAAGTGTTTTCCTTTCAGCTGCAGTGCGTACCTAGGTAGGAGTATTTGCTATGCAAAAGCACCCAAACGTGCACAGCCCTGAACACCGGAAGGATCCTAGCTTAATTTGTACGGCCACGCAACCTGCAGCTTAATTAATCTGAAGGGCATTTTCGTCAGGTAGCTTCATATATAAGTACTGTTTTAGTCGGCAGTGTACTTTCGTACATATATATGTTGGGGAAGGGACCACGTACACGTTCTACAGCGCTGTTTCAAATCTCTTAGCTATGCCTGGACGCGGGCGACCTAGAGGTGGCGGCGCCGCCCCTAAATGGTCGCCGGAGCGGCGCCGCCGGCTCGCGGACGCGGCGGACAATGGCGGGGACGGCAGCGGCCATCCCGGCGACGGTGCGCCGTCTCGCCGGCCGATCCGCGGCCAGAAGGTAGAGGCGCGGCGGCGCAACTCCCCGCTGTCTCCGATGCGTGCGGGGAGCAGCGTGGCGGCGGCGATGCTCGGCGGCGCCGGCGGCGACCCGCGGGGCCACGCGGGGAGAGAGAGGGAGGGGGTTGTGCCGGCATTTTTGCACGGAAGTCCTTGACGTTTTCTCAAATTGCATTTCGGTCCTTCGGGGGTTTCCTGCAAAAAGGTTGCGCCAAAGTTCGTGCGCGGGGGTCACCGGGTGACCGGCCGAGTACCGGGGCCACGCGACTGATTGGTAGAAAATCGCCGGCACTGTAGCTAAGCTACAGTACAACCGCGCGGGGCGACGTGGCCCGATCCTGGCCGTCCGTCGCATGGATCGGACGGCCAGCGGAAGCCAGCGACGTGGACGAATGACGGGGTGCGGATTCCTCCGCCTGTTATATAGTAAGATGTTGGGGAAGGGACCACGTACACGTTCTACCGCTGTTTCAAATCTCTTAGCTATATATTCCTTCCGTCCCAAAATATAAGGCGCGCTATTTTTGTGCTGGTCTTCGGTGCTCAACTTTTACCGTTAATACATTATAAATTATGTGGATCTAAAATGTATAAATGGCACCGTTGGATTCGTCTTGCACAATTCTTTCATTCCATATATTTTTATAATAATTTTATGGCCATATTATAAGTATAAATCACGGTCAAACTTGGACGTCGTTGACCGACAAAATTAAAGGACGCCTTGTATTTTGGGATGGAGGGAGTATTGACTTTCATGCGAATTCTCGGTTAATACATTGCCTAGATGATGTGGATGATGACTACGGGAAGAGACACCCCTTCTCTACCATTGTACATGGAGTTTGTCTTCTTGTAGCTATATATTGAGTTTCATGCGAATTCTCAGTTAATACATTGCCTAGATGATGTGGATGATGACTATGGGAAGAGACACCCCTTCTCTACCATTGTGCATGGGGTTTGTCTTCTCGTAGGTAATAGATAGTATCTTTGTAAGAAAGATATGGCATTTTCTATATTTATGACATCACTTTTTCTTAGCCATACGTTTTTTAGTTCAAGTTTATCATCCCAAAATCTTAGGATCATGACAACATTAGTTATAACTTATAAGAGAAAACATTAGAAAAATACAGTGTGTAACATATTCTCTTGTATTATCTAGATAACGTGGAATACGTAAGAAAAGACACGTCTTATCAACCACCCTAGAATTGATGTTTCACTAGTTGGAATGTACTAATTAACAAGTATGCATGTGCAAAACACATGATGACATATAAGACTCCAGAATGGAATTGTGATAATAAGGAATCTTAATAATAATTACTAGCTGTCATGGAGATTATTGACTAATTCTCTTGCAGTCTAGAAGAATAGATGGAGAAGGACACTACCTACCATCCAACATGATCCATATGTGGCCAGGTTTGTGTGAGGGTGTGTTCCACGGCTGAGTTTCCCTTGCGTGTTGGGCCTAGTGGTGCATGACTGTAACACTTTGTGGATCTACATCTAATATAGTCACTTAATTGAAAATAATAATAATAATCCCCAATGACGTTTGTCATTACTTGGGTGCATGGTACCGCTGATGAAAAACTAGTTCACAAGTGTCCACATAATGACCTATTGTGATGCCATATTTGATTGCATGTAATTTCTGATTTCATGTGTGGCAGTAGATGTAAGAGAATCCTCATTGTCCATATCAACAATATTTATAGCTTGTCACCGAGTAAAAAAAAAGTGGAAAACGAGTTAATAAGGAAACATACATGAAGATCAATCTCCAAAGATGGGTGTATTAAACCTGAGCATTTATTTGCCTACCTTCATCCATAGTGCATAAATGAATCACTAGGATCCAACAAAATATTGTTACTACTATACTCTTCGATAATCATAAGTATGCTTATATAAATGTGTTTTAATGATTACAATTGTGTGAGAAAACTTGTATGCGTCGCACAAATTAATGGTCAAAGCATCATCCTGAAGACTGTTTATGGGAAGACTAAATGCCAAACAAGACTTAAATTTTGGAGACGGACACTAAATGTCGAGTTCCAATGTAGACGTCTGGCTCCACAACACAAGGTATTGTGATAATGTACTGGCTATCATGGAGATTATCGACTAATGTACTGGCTATCATGGAGATTATCGACTAACTTCGTTGCGGTCCAGGATAATAGATGGAGAAGGACACTACGTACCATCCAACATGTTCCATATGCGTCCAGATTTGTGAGGGTGTGTGTTCGTGGGAGGTTGTGTGCCACAGCTGAGTTTGCCTTGCGTGTTAGGCCTAGCAGTGCATGATTATAACACTTTGTGAATTTAATATAGTCGCTTAATTCAAAATTATAATAAAAATAATACCTGGTGATGTTCAGCATTGCCCATTGGCACCACTCAGGAAAAATCAGTTCACAAGTCCACTTAATGACCTATCGCAATGCCATAATTATTATTTGGACGTAATTGTTGATTTCATGTGTGCGAGTAGATGAGCTTCGCCATTGGCCCGTCTCAGCAATATCTGTACCTTGTCACCTAGTATACAAACAAAGGTGGAAGAAGATTTAATAAGCAAACACACATGAAGATCACAGTTCCAAATTTCAGGTATATTAAGCCTCAGATTTATTTTTGCCTACCTTCATCCAAGGTGCAAGTTTTTTTTACCAATCCAACATTTTTTTAGCTTGGCCATTCATAATAAATGAATCACTAAGATCTGAAAAATGTCTAATATTCTTATATTATGATAAGTATGCTTTTACAGATGTATAAATTATTTTCGAGGGTGAAAATGTATAATATTAATCATTAATTATTATGTGAGAAAACTTGTATGGGCATAAACTAATGGTCGAAGCACCATCTTGAAGACTAAATGCCTTGCAAGACATAAAGTTTTGATCAGAAAGTGTAACTCAAGTTTACTAGTTATTGAAGGGAAAAAAATAGGAGTCCTGGCTTGTAAACGAGTAAATTGTTCCTGTACTGTGTAAGAGTGTGGCCTGCTAGGGCATGCTCAATGATGGTGGCCGTTTGCTCTATATATAGATGCAGCTTTGCCACGTTATGGACACACCAATCCTAGCTTAATCAATCAATTCCCCCATCAGTTGAGGAAGATCGATCCAGGAGCTCGTCCGTCCGATCGACATGGCAGCAGCAGAGGCGGGCAAGCTCAGCCTGAGTCCTGAGGCCAAGAACGTTAAGGAGGATGTGGTCAGCAGCAAGGACTACCTCGACCCTCCTCCCACGCCGCTGGTGGACGCCGGCGAGCTGGGAAAGTGGTCCCTCTACCGCGCTGTCATTGCAGAGTTCACCGCCACCCTCTTATTCGTCTACGTCGCGGTGGCCACGGTGATCGGCCACAAGCGCCAGACCGACGCCGAAGCGTGCAGCGGCGCGGGCGTGCTGGGCATCGCGTGGGCCTTCGGCGGCATGATCTCGGTCCTGGTATACTGCACCGCCGGCATCTCGGGCGGGCACATCAACCCCGCCGTCACCTTTGCGCTTCTGCTGGCGAGGAAGGTCTCGCTGCCGCGCGCCTTCCTCTACATGGCGGCGCAGTGCCTCGGCGCCATATGCGGCGCGGCACTGGTGAGGGCCGTGCACGGGGGCCACCACTACGTGCTCTACGGTGGGGGCGCCAACGAACTCGCGCCGGGGTATTCGAGGTCGGCGGGACTGGTGGCCGAGGCTGGGCACGGCCGTGCTGGTGTACACCGTGTTCTCGGCGACGGACCCGAAGCGCATGGCCCGGGACTCACACGTGCCGGTGCTGGCGCCGCTGCTCATCGGGTTCGCGGTGTTCATGGCTCACCTGGCCACCATCCCCGTCACCGGCACCGGCATCAACCCAGCCAGGAGCCTCGGTGCCGCCGTGGTGTACGGCGGCAAGAACGCGTGGAACGACCAGTGGATCTTCTGGGTCGGGCCGTTGGTCGGTGCCACCGTCGCCATGGTGTACCACGAGTACGTCCTCAGGAACGGCGCCGGTAAGACGTTCCGCTCCAAGTACGACGACATCGAAGCATAGCTGCATGCCCATGTTGTGTTCATACGTGCGTTTGTAGTTTCATGCATTGTTGGGTTACTTGGCCCTATTAGCAAGCTAGTTACTGCTTAATTAGTAACACTCCGGCCGGTTGCTGCATGTCCATGCTATTACTTTGAAGCATATCAGTGTCCTGTATTGTTGGGTTACTTTGCCCTATTAGCAATCTAGTTACTCCCTATGATTCTCCAACATATCACGTGTGTGTGTAATATAGTATGCCACTACGATGTGTACGTTCCGAAATAATTACTGCACGTTGCAGTTTTTGCTGCAATATATATCAACAGGATGGTGTGCATGATTATCTTGTTGGTGAAACTGATGGGAAATTAATTTGTTTCCACTACAAGTTGATTCCACAAACATTGTCAATGTTAAACATAAAGATTCACAAAAACGAGAATTAATTAATATCCAAATTATTTTTCCTATGGGACAACATCTAAGAAATGTAAGGGAACCTATATGAGCTAAAGAAAAACGGAAATGCATTCCCCCTTATGTAGTCCCAGCCTATATCTCTCCTATCATTTCTTGGAGATTCATGTTCCGTGTTTATGCAAAGGTCCTTCAGCACCGTTCAATCCTAATTCTTAATTAAGTTCTTAGTATTTTGAACAACACAACGCCGTGTCAGATGTGTCGATTGCCAATATTTTTACATACAGCCCTTACATTTTATGGAAATTAACTGACACTCCTCGGAGAGGTTTCATAAATGTTTCATGGAGGATTATGTATTTACCAATATTGTAAGAATGAATAACATAAAGAGGGCTAGGTTGCAAGCCTAATATAATGTGGAAAAAGGACTGGAATGAACGTATTGTATTTGGAACACAACACATTTTGTCAGGGAGGCTTGTTGGGCGGTCTAGTGTCGGCTTTTGGGTTCATCTTTGATTTTTTTTGAAAAGGGGTGAGAACCCCGGCAGCTCCATCAATCGATGCACACAGTCTTTGATAGGTCAATTATTTGCTCTTGGGAATGAAATTGGCAACGATTTTGACAACATATATTTAATATACGGTGAATGTCTATGGCACAATCAACTTAGAAATGTTTATTTCTGAGACGAATTGGCGTCCCAAAGATCTTCTCATCTCTTGTGTATTTGTGCATGAATCGTATGGTTGGATGGGATGGGATGGTTCTTCCCCGTACAAAAAAAACATGGGATGGTTCATCAACTTAGAAATTGTAATTTGTCAGCCCTCTGAGAAATGGCAAAAGTAATCATAGTTAACAATCTTATTTATCGGCCATCCCCAGATGTTCATCGCGTGATTCCAGCTTGCTGGCGGTACCATTGATGTATATTAGTGGCGGACTAAAAGTTCTCTTAAGATTTTATTTTTCCGTAAATCAACGAAAATATCACACGCGGTAAATCGTCATCCGGCCAACAAGGTTGAGCTGCTGCCCAGGCAGCAGGGACGCTCCGGGGCGAACCCAAGTATTTTTATTTTTCAGATTCAACGGGATCAGTTCATATTTGAAAGAAAAATGTTCATTTTTTTGTTAATTTATACCGTATAAGTGTCCCCGTCACATGTTTTGCCCCCGCTCTGAATTCTGTCAGGGTCTGCCCCTGAGAACACTAGGTCCCTCTGTGGGTGTATCATCAGTGTTGTGTTTGTGTCAAATATTGTGTACGTGTTGGGTTAGGTTTGGACTTGGTGTTGTATTAGGTGTGGATAGGTACGTGTAGTGTTCGAGTCGGACACTACTAGCCTGGGTCTCCCATATAATGAGGGGAGCACCACACGTGTAACCTATGATGACTTGATAGCAACAGGCACACAGGGGGAGCTGGCGGCTTGTGCCGGCGCTTAGTGCGGCCAGGGTTGCAGTATCAATGGGGAGGAGCGCCCGTAGTCATGCCCCGCAGATGTAGGCGAGTTCGCCAAACTGCATTAACAAATCTCGGTGTCGTCATTGTGTTGCGGTTGCATGGTTCTTGGTAGATCAATTATGCGATTACGACGGTAACAATCAGCCTTCAAATCGCGAATGACGATGGTGAAAATGACGCGCGCGGTGGAAAGAGAAACCAGCTGACACAGACGAACAAAGAGGAACTGTCAGGCAAAATAGTGGAGCGTCGTTGGTGGTAAAGAGACCGTTGGTGGCCATGAATGGGCAATCATGTTGCTCAGACAAGGCAATCCAGCAGACCGGAATGACACAACACGGGCGTAGGCCTGAGAAGGTACCGGCCGCTGCAGCATTGCAGTTGGGGACCGTACGGACCACCATGTTTTTCCAGCCGCAGATGCACGCTGATGCTTTCACATGCATGATCATCCAGCACTCGATCGAGCTCTCACCACACTACCATCAAAAGCTAACGAGAAAAACACATATACGTACGTGCACAGGCACAGCACGTATGTTTTTTACTAAATGACATGTTTGCTAACCTTCAGCTAACTATGGACACTTCAGAAAACACCATAGTCTAAGGAGTAAGGCTGTAGGGAGGAGTGGGCTGCCCACGGCCCCCACTACCCAAGCCCACCTAAAACGTTAACTGGGCTCCCACGGGTAAGCATAAAACTTAAGTGGGCGTACGTGGACTGCCCACGGCCCCATCCATCCCACCATTTCTTCCAGGTCGGGATTTAGTGCGCGGATAGGATAACGACCGGAGCGCCGCCGGCTAGCTCCGCCATGGCAGCCACTCCTTCTCCGCCTCCGGGGGGCGGAGCCCATTCCTCTACTACCTTACGAGATCCCCAACTCCCTCCCATCCCTCTACTACCTTACGAGATCCGGGCGGCGGAGAGAACGTACGTACAATGCACCGATCTATCAGCCGCGTTTTTGGTTTTCGTTGAAGGCTGGAAGGGATCAGTAATGGAAGGGAGAATGAGTCGTCTGACGGAATCCACACTCCTGGACATTAGGCAATTGTAAGGTCTAGCTGATTGATCGGAGCACAGGGAGAAGCTATCTGATCGATTAATTGCTGGCAGCACTTGCATACGATTCGTATTCCATGTGCATTGATCGATGGATCACGTCTTGATGTAACAGCAGCGATGTGGGCACGTGTGGGCTCCCGCGGATTGCCTAGCGGGATACCGCGGGACACCCACTAAACCTGTGCGGGACTGTGCGGGCATAAGTGGGCTACCCACGAGCAGTCCCACCTGCACCCAGACTAAGGAGTTCTAAAAATATCAGCTCTCGTAATCTTAGAAAACGCCATACACTTAGGCGTATACTGAGTCCGAAAAACGCGAAAATTTCTAAGTCATTTGAGAAAAGCCATTTGATGTGGCGTTTTCAGACTCAGAGCCTCTGAGAATCTCATAATACGTCATCTGGTGTGGCGTACTCCGAGATTCTCAGAGTCTCTGTGACTGAAAAAACGCCACATCATCTGGCTTTTCTCAAATGACTTCGATTTTTTTGCGTTTTTCGGGCTTGGGATACGCCTAAGTGTATGGCATTTTCTGAGATTTCCAGATGCTCTAAGATTCTAAAACGTCTAAGTCTGTGGCATTTTATGCCGAGGACCATAGTTGACTGAAAGTTATTTGAAGGGTCACCATTAGCGCTTAAGGTTAGGGAAGTAAAAAACATACGCACAGCACAGCCCTACCTGTACTACGTTCGACCAGACGGCACGGGGGAGTCACGGGCAGAAACGTAGTACACTGCTACTTACTGAAACGGAGGTACACGTCCGAGGTGGCCGGCCGGAGACCATTCTACAGTGCCCTCCTTTATTTTGTCCTTAACTTGTACTCCACAACCCAGTTCCATCCGAGGACATTCATTCTCGTCAACTAATCACTGTTTAAGTCGGCAGTGTACGTACGTTGCTCCAATAGTCCAATGGTCCTTAATTCTTTCCTGCACGTCCACCTCAGATCTATATAAACGTACGTACATACCATTGCTGGTTAAATAATAATCGTTACTCCAAGGCTCTCCGACGAATTTTCTTCCACTCGACAAAATAATACACACCAGGCCGGGGTGGACGTTTCCACGATTTCAAATTCACAATCACTTATAAAATACTATGTTTATACAAAAACTCTTTATCTATATATCAGATTTCATGCAGCAAATTCACTTCCTCCGTTCATCCGGGTTTATAAGGTCTAAGAATCTTGTCTTGAATCAAAACATGTTTAACTTTCACCATTTTTATTAAAGAAAATATACACATTTGTAATCCCTAGTAGATAGATTGTGAAAACATGTTTTCACGATGATATATCTAGTGATACCCATTGGATGTTAACAGTTTTCTTTCTCCAAAAACTTTATCAAGCTTAAGAATGTTTAACCTAAGAAAAGATACGTAGGCCTTACTTACCCGGATGGATCACTTTGATTGTCCTCTCTACCGCCATGTACTCGGTCTACTGTTTACCAATGCATAGCTAGGATCAGCTAGATAGCTAGCTAGCTACATGGATCATTTAAACTTGCAAATGGAGAATTGAATAGGATCGTTAGTTGCATGTTTGAGCTTGTACATGATTTATATATTACTTTCTTTGTGTAAAATATTTATTGTATGGATCTTGGTCCGATCATATAAAGTATTTTAATAAAGATCGCCTATTACGCACGATATACTCTCGCGATCTCATTGTCGGATTTGTCTCAAATCTGATTTGGTTATGCAAATTTGAATTACGGGAGATATAATATAAGAGTAACAGGAAAGGTAGATCGAGAGCAGAGAAGTTCAGACATTGAAAGAGAGAGTTGGGAGATTTCATACATCTTGTCGTTCTCCTTGATGTGCTTCCTCCTTATAGGACCAACACACCAGGATCCAACATGTGACTCGGCTAGCACAAACGCCATGGTCGACCCGGAACGGTTCGACAATTGTCGCCCTCTCACTCTTCATGGTCCGACTAGTCAGACGGTGCCATTCCCCTCCTAATTGTAGTAACAGGTGTAGGCGTAGGCGTCCTTGGCCTCCAGCATCCATTTGGCGAATTTTGGCCGCGGATTGAGGGCAAGGCGTTTTGGTTCCGTAGCACAACTGCTCTTGGCTGATTAAAAAATTGAAAACAATAGTAAAACATTTTTGAAAAATCTGATTTTTTTTCCTGATGAACGTATACAAGTTTTATATAAACATGGCATGATTCGTGGTGAAATGACACTCGTGTTGCTTAGTGAACAAAAAATCAGTGCTCAGAATAACAAAATCAAGGTTGAGGATGAAGGGGATGATTGAAAAGATGAATACAAGATTAAGCGAGGAGATGAATACATCCTTAGCATTTAAGATTTGGTCTATTCCAAAGAGATTGAGTATTTTTCTTTGATTTGCACATTTTTTATTTTATCCAAGATTTCTTTTATTCTAATCTTAGTTATTTACTTTGCATCAACATTTTGAATATGATTATTTCTCAATTTTACAAATCCATAATAAAGATGATACAACATATGTCTCAACGAGTACACAAACATAAATGCTACTCTATAAGTTTCGAGGCAATTCCACAGCCACAAAGCTCAATATATATGCACTTGGCTCATCACTCACTCGAGATTGCAACTTTTCGATATGTTGTATTTATATCAAACTTGTATACTTGTTTATAATAAATTATTTTCATTACAGTTCATATTTTTCCGATCACCGAAAGCACAGCCTCACTTTGATAATTTTCAATATTTTGTAACAAAAGCTATTTTCTTGAGATATTATGCATATAATGTTGTTTAAGCATACTCCCCTTAAATGTGAGAAAAAAATCAAATTTCTCAACTGATAGCTAAGATACATATAGTATATATTTGTATATACTTCTGTTTGCGTATGTGTTCTGTTATATGCCGTTAGATCAAATCATACTAGTCATATTTCAGCACCAGTAAAAGGTACCGTAAAAATTGCCTAATTAATTGATTTTATACAAACATGAGAGACTGTACCATCGTCTGGCAGTCCGTCACCAGGGTGTAATGTCAGGTACAGTGACAGTGTATCTTACCAATTTAATTTTTAAACTTTTGTTATCGGTATTGGCCGGTTTTTGCTACCCGCTTGTTGGTCGGTGTGTTGGAAAAGTTGTAGATTTGTGTTGTCTTTTGTTCTTTCGGCCTTGCTCCTCCAAGTTATTCCAATGCAAGGAAGCTAGAATTCATTTCCGCAACTGGAACAAACATTTCAGCATCATGTGAACTACTTAGACTACCCATAGTGGGAGTAACATAGGTAGTAACATAGGTGCCACGTAAGCACAAATGATGATGTGGCATGCAATTAAAGAAGAGAGAGAGGGTGGTTGTATCATAGGTAGATACCGTAACATAGCGGATTTCGAGGCAAGATGAGTCTATAGGCTAATAAATGCATGATTATATGATACCACACATATGTTACTACCCACTATAGAGGTAGTAACATAGACTGGTATCATATGCATGATACTAGTATATGATACTCCCCACTATGAGTAGTGTTAGACTCCCCATAGTGGGAGTAACTAAGGTAGTAACATAGATGTCACCTATGCAAAAAAGATGATGTGGCAGCTAATTAATGAGTAAAGAGACAAATAGAGTAACATAGCTAATTATCATCACATAACGCTTTCCAAGACATGATGAGTCTACAGGCTAATAAATGAGACCATCTATGTTACTCTCTTGATACTATTTTGCACTATGATGGTAGTAGCATAGACTAGTAACATGCTTATGTTACTAGTCTTAGTTACTCCCCACTATGACCAGTCTTAGCCGTCATTGGGACGATGGCCTGGGCCGTCTCCGCCTTGTTTCACTGACTGTCCTGTGTCTTTCTTCGACTTATAGAGTTGATCTCTCATTGAACCCAGCCAACCCAGCTATTTTATTTGGACTTCGCAGGGGCCGTGAATTCAATAATACTCTACCGACCGACGCGAGCCATACACTCCATCGGTCGGCGCGAGGGCACGTAGTCTACTCATAATGGGGAGTATCATATGATACTACCTGTATAATGTATAGTATTATACGGTAATCGCGTGCTATATGGTTTTTGGTCCGGCTAACTGAATGAACTCTCTTTTTCTATAATGCTAGAGCTCATTGCCCTCTCACGAGGTTCCATAAAAAAAATATGGTAATATCGTAGTCTCATTCTATTTACTCTGTCCGTTTCGGTAAGGTCCCTAGCAAAATCTATTTTGTTCTGAATTAGCAGCAAATTAAGGTCCGTAAGAAATAAATTTATAATTAACAGCCTCCTAGAATTACTTTAAGCCGCTAAGGATGTGAAAGTGGGACCGTTTATCCCACTTATACTCCATTTTATACATAACTAATTTAAAATTTTAGACCAAAATTTTAAACTAGAGATTGTACAAAATGGAGTATAAGTGAGATAAACGGGTCTCACTTGGGAAACTAAACTTTGCAACTAGTTGCACCTTCTGCATGTCGCACTTTCAAGTATCCAAAAAATATGAAATAAATCATGGACATTGACTACGTTGTTTCTCATGTATTCACAAATTTTCATCAAAAAATTAGACAATATGTGGCATGTAAAAAAAGACAAATGACATGTGAATAGTACATGATACTATTCACTTGTGTTTTCTCTTTTTTGCACAGGACATATATGGTAATATTTTGGGATGAAACTTTGTGGATGCACTAGAAACAACTTAACCGAATGTCCATAATTTATTTCACATTTTTTGAAACTTGAAAATAGTACTAGCTGCACTCTCTCTTCTATTTTTTCTCACTGCCTCCTCTCTCAGTCTCAACCGCACCCTCTCTCTCCTCCGGCATGCAATCGGTTTGCATGCCTGTAATTAATGCGATAATTAACAAAAAATCCTAGAAAAATCGTTGATTGGAGGCAGGAGGTGATCAAGCATAGCCTGTAAAAATCCTAACAAAATAATTTTGGGCGCTAATTAACAAAAATCCTAAGTCTTGCACGCACTCCTAAATCGTTAATTTGACCAACTAAATATCAATTATATTTAACAAAAACTATATCATTTTAAACTTTAGATCTTGTATTTTGTAATGATATAATTTTTGTGTTATATAACTAAAGTTATATTGGTCAAAATTACAATGTTGGGGCACGTGCTGAACTTATAAATCGGGACGGAGGGAGTAACAAAATCGTTGATTGGAGGCAGGAGGTGATCAAGCATTGCCAGTAAAATGAGACCTTTGGTCTCGCTGCCATCCGTAGAGGACCTTTTTTTAGTAATTAGCTGACACGTCATCATTTTTTTATAGGTCTGAGGTAGCTTGTACCATGCGATTGCCACATCATCATTTTTACCCTCTGTTCCGGAGAGACCTGTTCAGGTTTGAAGGCCGCAGCTTTAACATCCCTAAGAATCCGCGCCCAATATTAGTTCCCCAGAGTACTCCTCTAAAATCTCGGCATATATCCATATTAATTCTATGAATCCATTCCTTCCCCGGTTTTCTATCGCCATTAATTTTCCTCCTTGATCCATGGGGATTTGGCCCTCCGCACTTGCCCCTTCCAAACCCGAACGTTTCAAAACACAAACAGATCAATGTATCTTTGTGTATATATCGGCTCGATCTTTTCTTCTGTACAAAGAAACATTGAGCCGATCGACTACGACGATCATGCTTCGAATTAGCACCCTCATCCTCCTCCTCGTGGTTGTCGCCGCCGACGGCGCTGTCGACCACCTCAAGCACGCCTGCGGCAAGACGCCTCACCCCGAGCTATGCGTGTCCGTTCTATCCACCGTCCCGGAGAGCAGGACGGCGGACGCGCGCGGGCTGGTCCTGCTCGCCACCCGCGCCGCCGCCACGATGGCGGCGGCCGCGAAGGCCGCCGCGGACGCCGAGTGGAGACACGCGGAGGGCGTCAACCGACAGGACCACGGTAACAGCTGCACCCCGGCCGCCAAAGCCCAGCTGTGCTTCTCCTTCTGCAGCGCAGGGTTCGACGTCGCTGAATGGATGCTCGAGGCCAGGGACGCCGGCGCCGATGACGCGTCAAGATTCGTCACCGCGCGCCTCTACTTCCAGCTGTGTAGAGTGACGGACTACCGGACGTGGAACTGCGGCAAATGCCAGTTCGCCGGCTACGCACGCAGCCTGCCCGGCGTCCTCTCCAAGGGCAGCGACACCGAGAGGTTCATGGAGGTCACCTCCAAGCTCGTCGCGCGGGCTCCCGGCGGCACGGGCCCGCTGCCGCCGCTGCCGGACAACGTGTACGCGTTCTTGAACCGGATGGACTTTGAGAACGTACACATGCCGGATGATTGCCGTGAGAGTGAACCCGAGCCGCCAAAGTGTAATAGAGAAAACTGAATTGTAGAACCGGAACCCCGAGCGGCAACCAAACGCAAGGCCAGGTTTCTCGAACCCGTCGTTTCTGAATTAATAACTAGTCCTTTTATTTCTCTACATACAAGAACTACTATACATCGTAATTGGTTGTTCCACTGTTTCTCTGATTGATGCACGCACGATACTGCTGTCGTTCTTGCTTTTTGCTGGTAAGTTGCTTGACTCGTCCATATGTTCAAGAGATTCATTACACGGTGGTTTTTTTAAAAAATTGTTAGTTATCTTAATTTTAGTTAAAGTCAAACTGCGTAATCGAACAAATATATTGAGAAAGATATCGACATCTATGTCAAGATAATGAGACTGTCAAAAATAAAAATAAATGTTATGTGACTGGATACCTTCACGGAGGATAAACGAGACCCTAAAAGATAGATCGGCCAAGCCCGATGATTCAGCGTACCAGAAAGACCAAACTGTCTCATTAGTTTGTAGTATAAACCAAATCAAGTTTCTTGTTCAGGGGAATCCACCGGATATATGTATGGGATAAAAAATATAACATGAAACTCAGTTAGTACTCCCTCCGTTCCAAATTAATTGACTTCCATTTGACCACATGTGGATGTATCTAGACATGTTACAAGTATATATACATCCACATTTAGACAAATAGAAGTCAACTAATTGGGAACGGATGGAGTACTTAATAATGCATATGACACAGGGATATATATATATATATATATATATATATATATATATATATAGCAAGCTCAGATGGGGCACCTAGGAGCATGGGCACCAGGATGGAATACGAAAAGTTTTGGGTATGTAGACGATACATATACCTTGCGTATGTATACCTTAGGTATTGGTATGCACATAACAGGGTATACATACCTAATATTGTACACATAACTAAGTTATTTATATATATATACCTGATTTGTGTGTGCGCTGTTGAACACACATAACCAAGGTATATATATCATGTAGATACCTTGAATATGCATACCCAAGGGTATGTGTACCTCACATATACCCAACATGTGCATACCCGAGGTATACGGGTTGTCTACATACTCCAAACTTTTCATATTCCATCTTGGTGCCCGGGCACCAGGGAGCATCTGTTAATTTACCATATATATATATATATTCAAGAACCAGTTTCTGAATAACTATTCAGAGCACCTTTTCTGAACTTCCGTGTCTATACTATGTTAACTTCTAGACGGAACTCCCAGATTTTCTGTTTTGCGGACAGTATCTTCAACGCCATTTTCCAACCGTTTATCGGAATGACGCATGCGATATACCGTTTGAAAGGTATGGAAATTGCGCACCTTTTTTGTCCTGACGGGTTTTCCAAATTCATTACGGTTTTAAAACAATTTTAAAAATAGTACATTCAGTTTTCACGAATTTCTCCGTTTTTGCATTGTTTTTTGGCCGCCAATTTTAGACCCCTCGTCGGATTGATGTAAATGATACGCCGTTGAAAGGTATGAAATATGCGCATCCTTTTCGTCTTGACGGGTTTTTCAAATTCTGTACGGTTTTTAAACAATTTCAGAAATACTACACTCTGTTTTCGCGAAGTTTTTCGTTTCCGTACTGTGTTTTGGCCACCATTTTCAAACCGCTTATCGGATTGATGCAAATGATACGCCGTTGGAAAGCTATGGTAAATGCGCATCTTTGCTATCTCTGGCAAATTTTCGAAATTACTTACGATTTAAGAGCAGATTTGACAATAAACAATACTGTTTTCTAAAATTTAGGTCCAGCGGATAGTTTTTCGCCAATTACTTTTAAACCGTTCGTCGAAACGTAACAAATGATATGGCGTTGGAAAGATATTGACTAGGCGCAACTTTTTCATGTAGAAATATTTTCCAAATTCAACACGGTTTATTCTTAATTTTAAAAATACGAAAAACAGATAAACAAGACCACATGGGATCAATTTAAAATTAGCATTTTTGTGGTGTTCGAATTGGATGACTCGGCATGGGAGTGTCAAAATAGACTCATATCCTTGCTAATTGCACGCGGCGACGATCGATTTGGACAAACGAAGCTCATAGCGATGATTTTCATGCGTAGGATTTCCGCTCCACAAAAACAGAGCATCCGAACTTCCTATTACACGTTTGTGAACCTCTGGGTGTGCCAGAGTGAACTTCCGATCGCGAATTTTTCTGTTCTGTGGTGCGCACTGTTTTTGTTGTAGTTTTTAAACCGTTTGTCCAAACGATGCAAATGTGATACCGTTGGATAGGTATGAAAATTGCGCATCTTTTTCGTGTTGATCATTTTTCGAAATTCTTCATGATTTAAAAGCAGTTATAAATAAACTAACTGTTGTTTTCAGTATTTTTTTTCAGTTTTCATTATATTGTTATTCAGAGTGGGCATCGATATGGTATTCATTGAACTTCAAAATTTTCTAAGAGTGAGCTTCGTGATAAAAAATTGCGAACATTTTTTTGCACTCTTATGATTTGAATTATTTTCCAACATAAACAGAAACTTGCAGCGCGTACGAGGTGAACTTCCGATGCGTTTAAAATGAACTTCCGACTTGTTTAAAGCGAACTCCCGACAAAGAAGTAACGTCCAACACATTTTAATATGGACTTCCGACACGTTCAATGTGAACTTCTTTTTGTTTCAAAATGAACTTCCAAAATTTAATAATGAACTTTCTTTTTATTTTTCCGAATGAACTTCCGAGAAAAAAGAAAATGATATGACATGGCCGAGAAGAACTTCCGACTTATTCGAAGTGGACTCCCGGATGCAAAGCGAACTTTCAACTAGTTAAGGGAACTCCAAATAAAAGGTAAACTTCGGACGCGGTTGAGATGAACTTCGGATACCTTTAATGTGAACTCCGAACACGGTCAAAGAGAACTTCATGGAAGTAATTAAATCAAAACATTAATGTGAACATTTTTTTCTCGTGAATGATTTTTTTTATGAACAAAAAAGTGAACATCCGGTATGGACTTCTTAGCGGACCATTTTTTTCTTTACTTCTCGCGGTGCGTAAATAAACTTCCTATTAATTTCGTAAATAAACTTAATTTTTTTGACCATGTTTATTCTGAACTTCTCGCGATATGTAAGTGAGCTTTAATCCTAACAAAGAAATGGTATATTTAACAGTGTGGACTTTTGTTGCCGTAGCTTAATAAGTGGATTTCTCTTTTTTACAACAATAAATATGTGTGTTTATTCTTATACAACAAACTCTGGATGGCAGCTCGTGACAGACAAATCGATAAAATAGCTTATGCACAGCCAGCCATGCCTGTACCACCGTATCTTATATACACAAACTATTAAATAGGGAAAATTCTACATGGCAGCTCGTGAGTGGCCGAGCTAGGTAGTGGTGGTAGGTGGATGGATAGGGCTAGCGATGGCCGATGGGTGTGTGGTGTGCGGGTGCTGCTTGCATCTGCGTGTACGCGAGCACAGAGAAACGACGCCGGGCGACCGGACGCTGCCGACGGCGCGCAAGGGGAGCGATCACGATAGAGGAACGGCGATGGAGGGCTGGTACACGGCACAGACCGAGGACGAGAAGGTCGTCCAGGTCGCGGCCGGCCTCGAGCAGAGAAGCCCAGCGAGCTGAGGACGAGGCGTGCTCCGGTGGACTCCAGCGTGCGGCATCGTGAACTCCCATGGGCGGCGTCGCGCTAGAACACGAGGGACAGAGGCCGGTGAGGCAGCAGCTTGGGCGCCGTGCGCCGGTGGAGGGGAGGCCGGTGTACTGTCGTGGTCGGGCGTCGCGCGTCCGTGGAAGCAGGGCGAGGGCCGCGGTGGCGCGCCGGCGGTGGGACGCAGGGCGTGGGCCGCTCTGGCGTGCCGCGCGGTATGAAGCGGGGTCGTCCCGGGCAGAGCACACGGACATGCGCGTGCATTAGGCCGGGGAAGGTCGCGGCAGGGCTTCGATCTGCGGGGAATCGACAACCGCGGCTGGCCTCGAGCAGCAGTAACAGGTAGCAGGTCGTGGCAGTTGGTGAAGATGCGAGATGTGCCAGATCCTCTCGTTGATGGTGCCTGAAGCCTGGGGGAGAGGAGGCGAGGGATAGTGGCCGGAGGTGGTGCGGGTCACCGGTGGAGGAGGGGCAGAGCGCTGGAGGTTGAGGGGGCGCCGCTGGAGATGGAGGCGGGCCGGGGCAGCTCGCGCTGGGTTCCGGCGGCGCGCGAGGAGCCGGGGCGGCGCGAGCAGGCCTCGGGGGTGGCGCGCGGGGGGCTCGGCCGACGGCGAGCAGGGAGCAAAGAAGGCTCGCGGCGTGGAGGAGGATGGAGGTGGGCGCTGATTTGGATCGGGGGTAGGTGGGAGAAGGTGGGCATTTTTTTTAAAGAATGCGGACAGGTCGCGGTCGGGTGGGTGCGGGATAAGAAGCCAAGCTAGTTTGGAAAAGGTGCTCTGATTAGTTATTTAGAGCAATCTTAAGGGTGGTTTCTAAATAGTCCCACCCTCTATATATATATATATATGGTCCCAGGTGTACATA
The DNA here is from genome assembly GCA_947311845.1 of Poa pratensis. Lineage (NCBI taxonomy): Eukaryota > Viridiplantae > Streptophyta > Magnoliopsida > Poales > Poaceae > Poa > Poa pratensis. The sequence continues at coordinate 169,079,785 of CAMZMU010000041.1, forward strand.
CTCCCACACCCAAATGGATAATATTAGTTGGATAATACCCAAACCTAACCACCGAATAGGAAAAAAAAAGCCGAGCGCATGCAACGACTTGCTCTTCGGGTCTGCATGCATGCAGATGCTTGTGGTCCTAAAATAAAGGAGGGTGCTGCAGGATTGAATTTTTGAACCTATCTCACACGTACACCTCCACTTCTCCTTAAAAAGGGTATATGTCCTACTTTCCATAGGAGTATGTACGGTAAAATTTTCCTAAAGGGCTATATAATGACTTTTGAAGTGAGTATGTAATACTATTTTATGAGGAAGGTATGTACTGATTTTTCTGAAGGAGTATATACTTGATTTTTAAGGAGTATGTACAGATTTTTTTGAAGAAGAATATACTGTTTTGGAACAAAGTATATACTACTTAGTCTATAACGAAGTATATGAGTTTTGCAATTAAAGAAGTATACTGATTATCTTCAAAACAGTATATACTGCTTTGCAAAGCAGTATTTTTTTTTCAATGTGGTATATAAACCTTTTCTCATGATGAAGTATGTTCATCAAAACATGAGTATATCTACATGACAAACATGAAGTATACTTATCTGAAATATGAGCATGTACGGGGAACAAAACGACGAACTTAAGGGTGCACGGATAGAAAATAGAGACATATACCAATTTCATATTGGAGTATACATGTACACATACTGCAATGAAAATGGAGTATATTTCGTTATTTTAAAAATCAGTATACACTTTGTTGCATATACCACATTTTGAAAGGGGTATATACCACATTTTGTAAGGGGTATATACCACATTTTAAAGGAGTATATACTAATTTTTTCTTGTGCATATTTTCATATGAAGTAGTATATATAGGAACAATGCAAAAAAAAAGGAACGATCCAAAGAAGTATATACTGCCAAAAAATGTAGAAGTGTATTCTCCACATAAAGAAGTATATACACATTGATTCGGGCATGTTGTGCATGTGAGCTATCTCCCAAATAGATGGGAGCAAGAACGATCAGCTCGTTACATGCGAACTAGATTTGCACCGCGGATCATCATCAGCCAGAGAAGTAAATCAACAATCCATTTGATCCTACTCAGCTTCATACGCGGGTCGTGTGCATCTCGGCTAGTTGCATCTGCAGATCCGATCCAGCGATTCTCATCTGGGCCCCCGTGCTTGGTAGATGGCTTCATCGACGGCTGCATCTTGTCTCCGTCGTCGAGCCGCCGCGGCCGCGTTCATCTCGTCAGTCATTGAGCCATCACGCCGCGCGGCCGCCGGCGCGTTCCTCTTGTCTTCGTTATGGCTGTCAGAGTCCAGCCGTGAAGATTGTTAGTGAACACGTACATAATACACAGCATGCATGTTTGAAATTTGATCTGTACCTCAACGAAGAGCAGGCTGCCGGCGGCATCTTGACATCTTGTCTCCACCATCGATCGGTCGCCGGATCAAACTGCCGCTGGGTGCCTCTCCAAGCAGTCGTCCACCAACATGGGCGTCGTAGTCGTTACCGCCGGCGGCCGTGCTACACGGCAGGCCGTCTCCCTCGCCGAACGGCTGCCAGTCACGCGCTCGCCGTCGTCCACGAGTCGTCTCCTTCATCCTCGGGCAATCTCGTCAAGCAGCGCTGCTGGCCGCATGCATGGCCTGGTATTTATCGTGTGCGCATCCTACCCGGCTATCACGGAACAAACTCAACAAATCAGATTTGTTCCATGCGAAGAGATAAAATCGGATGTTAATTATTTAATTCAATTAAATAGTCTTAAAACGGTGAGAGTATGTACTCTTAGGGTATGGAATCATTTTCCTATATATATATATATAAATTAACAGATGCTCACTGGTGCCCGGGCACCAAGATGGAATACGAAAAGTTTGGGGTATGTAGACAACCCGTATACCTCGGGTATGCACATGTTGGGCATATAGGAGGTACACATACCCGAGGGTATGCGTATTCGAGGTATCTACATGATATATATACCTCGGGCAGGGTATATATATATAGCTTAAACAGAAACTATTCCTAATTTGACTGATTCGAAGGCACCCAAGAAAAAACAACGGACCACTTCTATCGCGCACCCACCCCACCTCCCGAACCTTCTTCCTCCTCGCGATTCCCCACCAGGCCACCATCCACTGCCCACAGGCGCGGCCACCCACCTCCCGCCGTCGTGCCCCGAGCTCCGCCACCACGCACTACACATCCCTGCCGACGCGCGCCTCCACCTACCCACCGACGCGCCGCCCCCTGGCTCTCCTGCCGCGTGCCACCGAGCCCCGCCGAGCAGCGTTCCCCGGCCACTCTAAATCCCGACGCGAGCGCCTCCATCGGACGCCCTGCTCCAGCGCCGAGCCCCCGCGCCGCGCGCCGCCGCCGCCGCCTCTGTCAGACGGGCCGTCGCAGCGCCCCTCCCCTCCAGCGCGCCGCCACACGGGCCACCGTGACACCCCTCACCTCCAGCGAGCCGGCGCATGGGCCGCCGTGCCGCTCCTCACCTCCAGCGCGCCGCCGCACGGGCCGCTGCGTCGTCTCCCACCGTCAACCGCGCCGCCCCTCGAATCCACCGGCACGTCGGATCCCGGCCACCGCTTGCAGGCCCTCTCTGCCCAACCGTCGGAGCTCGTCCCCTCTCCTTCGACACGCTCGGACGGTGGCACTCCGCCCTCTCCGCTGGCTAGCGGTCTGGCGAGCGGAGCCACTCCCACCCCCCTCTACTGACTCCCTCTTGGTCCACGAGCCGCCCCGGCGACCTTCGCTGAGCTCCGCTCCGGCCATGGGCACCAGGAACGGCCATGGGAAGCACGCGTGCTGCTGCTATGGAGCCCCCGAATTTGCTGCTGTGGAGAAATAAAAATGAATTGTCGTGCTCCCTGGTGTAAAGTGTGCATCGATCTGTGCTGTGAACTGTTTTTTGGTATGTGAACTTTTTTATACTAGGAGGTTCATAAAGCTTAAATAAACTTCACATGAATTTTTGAAGTTCACTTTGTTTGTAAAAAAAGTTCATGTGCAGTTCAAAAAAAGTTCACTTCATCCAGAAAAAAAGTTCATGTGCAGTTGAAAAAACAGTTCACTTCATTCATTAAAAAAGTTCAGGAAAAAAGTTCACTTCGTTCAGAAAAAAGGTTCACTTGGTTGAGAAAAAAAGTTCATATGCAGTTCAGAAAAAAAGTTCACCTCGTTCAGAAAAAAGTCCAGGAAAAAAGTTCAGTTCATGTTTCGTCTGAAGGTTCACATGTCATGCGCGAGAAAGTTCACTCAGCATTGTCGAGACAGTTCAGAAAGTCTTCACTTCGTTCACAAAAAAAAGTTCACTTCGGTCATAAAAAAAAGGTTCACTTGGTTCAGAAAAAAGTTCATGTGTAGTTGCGAAAAAAAGTTCACCTCGTTCCGAAAACTGTTCAGGAAAAAAGTTCACTTCATGTTTCGTCTGAAGATTCACATGTCATGCGTGGGAAGGTTCGCATATCATTGCTGAGACAGTTCAGAAAGTTTCCCTTTAGCTTCAACTGAAACCATGAGCAATGCATCCAAGGACATCAGTGTCTCACAGATCAGGAGCACAAAGGATTTATCTGTACACTTCGGCCATATCCATCTTGCGGGGTTGCCTAGTTATTAAGACTTAACAGACTGAATCATTAAGTTTAATGACGTCATTGTTGTTCTTCAGGGAATTGCTTTCAGCTATTGTACAACTCTTACTGTCACCGAGTTTGCGCAAAGCCTTTCACGTTTGCCTTACCTCTTCCTTGATCACTCTTCGGAGTTTTGGGTACCTCACAAATCCCAAACCCTCTCCAAACGTCCGGGCGGACAGCCCGGACACGATTTGGGCCGGAAAACACCACCCAACCGCGGTCCCCATAGCCTTCTGAAAGGACAAGGAAGTCGCCTAGAGGGTGGTGAATAGGCGATTAAAACTTTTCCGGTTTAGTCTTGATAATTGCGGAATAAAACTAGGTGTTTAAATTAACAAGCCAACAACCTAAATATACTATGCTCACCTATGTGCATCAACAACTTATGCTAAGCAAGACAAGTAACAATGTGATAGCAATATAGAATACTTCAAGCACGAAGTCTATCACAATGTAAAGTGCATAAGTAAAGAGCTCGAGTATAGAAATAACCGAGGCACGCGGAGACGAGGATGTATTCCCGAGTTCCTCATTTTTAGGGGAGTACGTCTCGTTGGAGAGGTGTGAACCAACACAATGGTTCAACTGCCACAAAGGCTTCACCTTCTTCTCCGATGAACCGCACCATAAAGGTTTGGTTCACCTTCCACTATCGAAATCCTTCAAGGCGGAATCCGGAGCCTTTACAACAACAACCCGAGGCACAACCCACAACTGGATTGGGGGCTCCCGGGTGGCTACAAGTGACCACAATGGTCTCAACCACCACAAAGGCGTCTAGAGTCCAAAGACCCAAGAGTAACAAGCTCACAAACTTTCAACTTCAATGAATCCTCGTGGAGAGCACAAACCGATGCACGATGCAATGGCAAGAGCACACAAAATGCTCAAGTCATTCACTCTCAAATCCCACCAAAAGCAACTAATTCTTGTGGGGGGAGAAGAGAGGAAGAACAAAGAAGAACTCAACAAATGGAACTCCAAAATCAAGATCTACTAGATTCCCCTCACTTAGAGGAGGAATGGATTGGTGGAAATGTAGATCTTGATATCCTCTCACTTTTCCTCAAAGATATGCAAGAATCATGGGAGGGATTGAGAGGAAGGCAAGCTTTTCTAAAGATCAACAATGGAGGAGAGAGAGGGAAAAACAAGCTCAAGAAGTTAGGGAACCATTGGGGAAGAAACCCCTTAAAATAGGTCCCCAAAAAATGTGGCCGTTGGACAGAGCAGGGAGGCCGGGTAACGGTCCGCGCCAGCCGGGCGGGAGGCCGGGCGGCTCGCTGTGCCAGCCGGTCTAGCAGCCGGCCTGGGCCGGGCGGGCAGCCGGCCTGGGCTAGGCAGGAGGCTGGGCGGCTCGCTGGGCCAGCCGGCCTGGCAGCCGGCCTTGGCTGGGCAGGAGGTTGGGCACCCATCAACGCCCGCCGGCCTGTGGGCCGGCCAACAAAAACTGCAAAAACGCCCAATACGAAAACAAACATATCTTGATCATCCGGACTCCGTTTTGATGTTGTTGGTCTCGTTGGAATCGCAACGAAGAGCCCTTCAAGATTATGCAAAGAAACATCATATTTCATCATGTGAGGAGAAGGCCACAAAGAGAGAGTTTGACCTCTCTTAGAAAAGACAAAACGGTAAAACCTCCAACATAAAAAACGCAACAAGATATTCATATAAAATCCGTTTTTGATGAACTAGAGCTTGGTATGGAGATGAACACAAGCTCTAAATTCTCACATGGATAAGAGCCAAATAAGAACCAAGAAAGATGATATGCCAAGTATGCAAAGGTTTGAGCTCTCCACAAATATGCGATCAAGTTACTCACTTGAGAGCCCCTCTTGATAGTACGCCGATCCGGTCTCCCACTAACATCATGAGACTGGTAAAATAGAAAACCTATCAAGATCATACCTTTGCCTTGCGCATTCCACTTGAGCTAGATGATTACGATCTTGACTCTCTCAAGTTGGAACACCTTTCTTGATTGTGCTTGGTAGCACATGCTTGATGAAGACATCTCCAAATACTCCCCCATGCACCATTATGGGAGAGTCTCGCTTAGCTCCGTCTTCATGTATCCACTAGCACTTTATCTTCTTCTCTTGATATATATGATGATTTGGAGATAAACATGAATGTTCACTCAATCTTCTTTTCCAAGCCACACTTGCAATTAGCTCAACTCTAGATGATCATTCTTCATATAAACCCTTGAATAGAGCATTGATCATCATGTACACTTCTAGAGTTCAGCACATGAACTCCAGTCTTTTCTTATGGACAAGATCTACAAGAGTATCTCAATGCAAACATTATTCCATAAGGATTGTCATTAATTACCAAAACCACACATGGGGCAACACATGCTCTTTCACCTTCCCAAACGTTCGGAATGTCCGGCAGTCGTCAAAGCCAGCCCATATGCTGGGAGGGTTTGGGGGCGCCCAGACACGCCCGGGCTGTCCGTTTTTTTCCTTTCTTTTATCTTTCATTGATTCTTCTCTCTCTTTTTCCACCAATCACATGCAGTTGACCACATAATTTGGAGGGATTTTAGGGGACACAGTTGGAGGAGACAATATTTGGGGTTTGTCCGGTCACTGTCCGCGGACACGCCCGGACGTGTTCGCGGACAGTTTGGGGGCTGATTTTGGAGTGGCCAGTTGGAGATGCTCTTACTCTTACAAGAGTTGTCTAGCAAGCATTCCCGTTTACCTTCTCTCCTTTTTCAAATTCCCGAAGTGGGCCTTAGACTTGATAAATTTCCAAATGGCTAACTGCCTTTGTAATGATTTTGAGGGTCACAGGAAACTGCACCTTGCTGATTGGAAGCTTGTGTGCAGTTAAAAAGAGTTTGGGGGGTTAGGAATACCTAACTTAGCTAATGTGAATCTTTGCCTCCTGGGATATTGGATTTGTAGGTATGGCAGAGATAATGGTAAACTATGGAGGCAGATGGTGGACTCTAAATACAACACTGATTACCCCAATGTCTTCTGTAGCAAAAAGATAGGGTTTCACAGTTCTGGAAAGGAGTTACGTGGGCCGCGGACACTATAAAATTCGGGTATAGGTGGAAAGTAGGTATTGGTGACAAAATACGTTTCTAGGAGGACACGTGGTTTGGCACATCCCCTCTAGCGGTCCAGTATTTTGATATTTATATTATGTGTAATGAGCATGAAAAAAGAGTAGCTTATATCTGGGATGGGACAAACATCAAGCTTACTTTTAGGCAAAACTTCTCACCAAAACTCTTTCAACTCTGGCTTGAGCTGAAAGAGATTGTCTCTAGTTTAGCTCTTTCTCAAAATAATGATGTTCTCATTTGGCAATATGAGAGCAAAGGGGTATACTCCACCACTTCTCTGTATGTTATTATTAATTTTGGCGGTGTCACTCCAGTGTGGCAATTGCATGTTCCCCCAGAATTCATATTTTCCTATGGCTACTAGCACAGAACAAGCTCGTGACTAGGGATAACTTGAAGAAAAGGAACATGAACAAACCCACTGATTGCTTGTTTTGCTCGGAAGATGAAACTGTTGACCATTTGTTCTTTCAATGCATTCTTGCAAAGCATATTTGGCAAGTAGTTTATGCATTCTTTCAAATTCAAATTGGCTCAAGCTACACTTCGGTAGCAAGACTTTGGGTTGAAAACAAAAAACATGTTGTAGTAGTGTAGTGACTTCGGTTTCTGCTGCAGTTCTTTGGAGTATATGGAAAACAAGGAATGATCTAATTTTCAATGGTCATACTTGGATTGATATTAAGCAGGTTTGGAGACTGATCCTTTGTTCGTCGAGGAGATGGAAATTGATCTTCAAGGAACATATGCTGGATCAGACAGAGGCCTGCGCTCATGTGTCGATGATACTCCAAAACCAATTTCAACTGAGAGTGGCTGACCCCAAGCAATCTTGCCGCTGTAAAAACGCCAAGACTGACATCTTCTGCACGTACATACATGGCACTTCTCTATGCATGCACACGCCCGCAGCCTCTACTACCTGACAACTAAATGAACGGACAGAAAATAAACATGCTCTAAGAAAGCTACACAACAAGGTTAAGTCCAAAACAAATGTACAACTTTTCCAACATGATAACCAACAAGGCGGCGGCCAAAACTGGCATATGTCTAAAATAAAAGTGCATTAAAAATCAATACTGGCAAGATGCACTGTGACTGTCCAAAGACCTGACATTATACCCTGGTAAATGGTAACGGACTACCAGACGATGGGACAGTCTCTCATGTTTGTATAAAATTAATTAATTAATACTGCTCGCCAGGATAACACCTTATTGTCTTGTCGTCAAATGAACAGGGAAGCCAATGGAATGTAAGAAGAAGAATAAACTGTAGGAGGGGGCATCGTCAAAAGCACATCGTTTGTAAATGGTACAAGTATACGGATCACTGCTGCCTGTAGTAGTATGGGGAGGAAGAAAGCCGGGTTCTACTTCTATCACGACTCGGAATCGTCCGGAGGGGTTCCGACAAGCCAGCCCCACACGCCGCCGGAGCCCTGCTTCTGCTTCGCGTCCAGTGCCGCCTGCTCGGAGGCGGCTTTCTGCCTTCGGAGGAGCTCGACCTCCCTTTCCAACGCGTCCAGGCTCTGGAGCTTTTGCCGAAGCTCCGCAACATCCACCTATGGAGGCCATCAGAATGAGTTTGCATGGGAAAACTAATGAACAGGAAATGATATCAAAGGGTACTGCAGACATGTATTACTGTGGTTTTGGGACATTTTTTTCAACTGCATAACTGCACAAAATAAATACGGCGTGACACTGCTCCCGTTTCTGCATTTCCGGGCAATAATATAGGGCATGTTTGTCTAGGACCCAAGCACGGGCAATAATATAGGGCATGTTTATCTAGGACCCAAGCACACCCTAAAAGTCATGTAAAATGAAGTCATAACGTCTCATGCCCTCTCCTTGAACAAGTGCTTGGGGAGGGGATTACTTTGTGTCTGGGATCCTAATGCCAGTAGGTACTGCTTGCAATGGTTTAAAGCTAGCCATTCTGTTAAGTTGCACTGTAGGAGCTAAATCACTTAGCTCCCTTCTAATAAGGTTGTGCTTCACACACACACCCACCTCACTCTCTTACACAATCACACCCGGAACATATGAAGCTCTATGTGTCTTCTCATATCATACAAGCTTTTGTTTTCTTACAAAGGGGTTGCATCCCTATATAGACTATCTAGGTGGTTCGGTTACAGTACTCTAGAAACTACTACAGAACTCCCTTAATCTATTCAAAACTGACTTGAAGCCTTCAGACTTCTACTAAAACTCTGACATATTCTAGATATTTCCTGACTTGGTAGAAACTTCATGCATAGATATGACAAGATTATTTCTAACATGCGCAAGATAAAGCGTACCTCAAGTTTGAAACATCTTGACTGCTCAGAGGCGAGTTGGCCACGGACAGCTTGAAGTTCCTACACAGTTTAAATACAGAAAAATAAGGATCCATACATTTATACAGAAGTGATATTGAATTATTTTGTTTCAGGGGAGATTTAGATTCCATTTACCGCGCATAAAAACTTAAACTCACAAGTAGAAACACAAAGAAACATTGTAAGTACTAGTTACACCAAACAAAATAACAATGTAACTTCAATAAAAAGGTCAAATCGCTTACTCTGCCCATTTTCCTTTTTAAGGGAATATATGTCGGAACCAAGATGGTTTTCCACATGGTGATATGGTAGTACATACTGTGTACAAACGTGCAATGAGCAGATACACACATTATTGTACATGAAAAGCTTAGATGAAGAGCTATAGAATGTTATTCGTAAATATACGCTGGGTCATAAGTCATTCCTAAATCAACTGAAAATATAAGTATTACTACCTCCGTTTAAATATAAGATGTTTTAGCTTTTATCTGATTCGCATGTATCTAGACGCGTTTTAGTGTGTATGTTCACTCATTTCAGTCCGTATATGTAGTCCACATTGAAATATCCAAAACATCTTGTAATTAGGAACGGAAGGAGTACTTCATAAGCTCATTAATTTGTAAGAGAGTGTCCATTAGATGATTGAAAGACTATGCAAGATAAAAGGACACAAGAAACTGCAAATCCATAGGGGCAGAAATAGAGGAACTGCGAGAAAGAAAGAAAAAACGACATGCCTTTATCAACTCCGCATTTCTGGCCTCTGCTTCAGTTATATCTTCTTTAAGCTGTACAGTTTGCAGTCCCTCCCTGTCAAGTGTTGCTTCTAGTTTCTCTTTCTCAGCTTTAAGGGTAGCTAAAAGTTGTTCATTTGCTTCATCATTTCTGTTTTTCTGAAAATCAGCACAGCATGATGATATAGGATGTCAGTTTTGAGTAATATATTCCAAATAATTGAAAGCATCATTATCAACACGTCACTGCCATCAGGAACTTTGTATCAAATAATGTTGTGTGGGCACATGTACCGGAAAATAATAGCTGGGCCACCTATTTAACATGATTTTAATTTGTACAAACCAAATTTCTACATTAATCCAGATTCAAGAACATTTTCTGTTGTATTCAAGTTGTTAGGTCAACATAGGAAGCTCAATATAGTCTAGATATGAAAGCAAGACATTACCGAATCAGCATTATCCACGGCAATCTCCCGGATCTTCCCATCTTGAGAAATTTCAACCTCAGGTTCCAGAACCCTAGACGTACTATCTGAGATGAGTTGCTCTTTTGTGCTTGACTGTTCTACGCTAAGTTTAAGAGCATACACCTGTCCAGCAGAGGAAATAACACTGAATTTCGAAAGCAATTTCCAGGCACAGAGATGATACAAAAATCCCAGTTACCTCATTGCTGTACCGCCCATTGTATCCTCCAAAGGAAATGAGATAATCTTCTCCACTATAATTGCTGTACAATAAAGTCATGCCCTAAAAAATCATAGGATGCGAAATATTACCAACCAAAAGAAAATAATTTCAACATTAAAATTGCACAACAGGAATACCTCACTGGCAAGAGGAACACGCCCTTCTACGGTGCTAACAACTGACCATGTCAAAGTTGACATGTTAAGCACAAGTGTTTCAGAGACACCTGTAAAGACAAATGAATGAGCTCACTGAACGCTAACAAAGGTACACTTTAAAACTGGTGACCTGGAAGCGGTTGTTTAACTGCAAAAAAAGTATTGACTTGACAAGAACCTCATGTCAACAAAGATGAGTGATACATTAGCTATTCATCACAATGCACTAGAATTAACAAACATGTGTGTTACCTTAATCGTCCTATAGAAAAATAACAAAATAATACAATACGCATTTCAAGATGACAAGTACTGAAAAAGATTTTGAGGGATACTATCTGAGGTTATGTGGCATTGTGATCACTGAACATGACCAAGTTGCAAGCCAAAATCTAAGTTCGGCATACTCAGCTGCTATGTTAGTGTTAAGGTGCCTAAGATATTTCCTTGGTTCTATATTCAGCGAAGGTTTAAGGAAACTGTGCCTTCCCAAACTATTAACAGCACATCCAGTTAGCACGTAACAGATTAAATTGGAGAAAAGTAAAATCTACAATTAATATGAACATACAAACATATACTAAAAGCCATAAACGGATTCATCTTGATATCGTAGATCAGAAGAGTCAGAATGTACTTAAGACCAGGCACTTAAAAACCAACCGCTTTTGTTATTGCCGCCACCAACAATGTACCAATTCTCCCCAACAGTTGCGCCTGCATGGCCTGCTCGTGGGCTTGGAATCAGACCCTGCTGTTTGGGTCTTGACCATTCCATCTATAATTCCAACATTAGAACTTAGCAATCACAGGCAATGAATTAAACTTTAGAGTTCCAGCAAGAAATTCGTTCTTACTGTTTCCAAATCAAGGACATGTAGGTCATTAAAACATGTCGCATGAGATCCCCCGCCAAAAATTAAAAGATAGCGGTCAGCATGGCAAGCAGCAGCATGATCTGATCTAGGAGCAGGAGGGATGCCTCTAAAACAAAAGGCAAACATCAGGATTGAATCCAGAAATATGGTAATGTCAAGTTCGGCATCAAAAACAAGATTCAGTTGCACATTAAATATGCCATCCCTGTTTTCTCATTTCATTTCTCTCTTTCAATAAATTTAGTACTTCCATCAGTCCCATCTAATTAAGAAAAACTTAACAAAGTAGTAATGATTTAAATAAGCTAAGCATTTTCAATTCAGAACTATATAACCTGAAGAGTAATCTACAGAAAAGCTTTTAAGCTAAGTTCGAGGAACAGCTCGCTAGGAAAAGAAGCTCCCATCACAATAATAACTGGTGAAAGGCAACACGCACGAGTTGCGTTTGGACATGCGTTTGCCGATTATATTTAGTAGCTCTTAACAGTAATTCAGATACGATGAAGCTAACCGTGTTTTTTCACCACATGAACAGTACAGATCAGAAAAATTGTGCATGAGATCTATAAAGATTCCAGTACTCACATTGCGTCCACATCATCCCATGTCATGGTTTCAAGATCAAGAATGTGCAAATCATTCAAAAGACCTCGTTTTGCATCTTCGCCACCAAACACGACTAGAGTTCTTCCAACAAGAGTCACTGACTGACCTCCACGAGAAACCTGCAGCAGATGGAATTTACATAAGAAATGTACCTTACCACTAAATAATTAGTCAATTTAGCATTTGGCAAGATTTTGTATCATTCATTCATTATGGATGCTTGTGGCTAGAGGGTGGTGCTTGTGTCATCTCAGCATGCAACAGTGAATCGTCGCAACAATAAAGTTACATGGACATGAACATAGTATTATACTTCGAATTTTGGTGCAAAAGATAAGATGTCCCCAGTGAGCATTACAAATGTATACTGAGCCAAAATATTTCTTGTAAAGATGATACATAAATTTTGGTGATGTGCAAGATCACGTCAATTGTGATATTGGTCCCAATAACACCGACAAAAAACTTTTGCGTCAGCTATGAATGAATTAGGGTGTGTGTGGATCCCTATCAGGCCATGCTAGAGAGCCAATTCGACTAGCCTCTGACGGCAAGTATTTTATTGTGGTTACTAGCAATCTAGCAAGCAAAGCAAGCCTCTCTGATGTTACCAAACAGCCGTCCTTGGCTAGCATGGCTAGGATAGTGCTGGCTTCAGAACCAAACGCAGCCTTAGTCACCCTTAATTTTTTCTGATAACTACTCCATACGCACACGTTTAAACCTTTATTTTAGGCATACCATACTGTGCTAAACTAAATTTAACTCTCAGATAAAATAAAGTACATGCCAACAGAATAAACCATTAAGACAAATACTTATCAAAGAAGAGGGAAACGATGAATAGGTCATTATAATAAAAATTGACCACACAGAGTCAGGAGAGAGCTATGGGTTGAAGAAACTTATTACCGGCGGTTTTCCGTAAGTCTTAACAATTGACCAGGTACAAGTATGTGGATCAAATTCCTTCACTAGCATAAAAACAGCAGAAGCAGAGTAACAACGTCAACAAAAATCACAGATATTCGAGACATGGTTAGCATCACAGTGCTAAGCTGACTGAAAAGTGAAATTACCAAACCTGTAATGCTGTCAGATGGATCTTTCGTATGCCCAGCAACAGAGAAGAATTTGTTGCCGCATGTTATCTACAAAGTGGTAGTGGAGGATTACCATCTGATGAAAGATAATGATTAGCAACAGATTTTAACTATTTGTGTAGAACTTACCAAAGAATGGCCAGCACATGGAGAGACTTGCGCTGTTTTAGCTGAATCGGACGTTTCTTCTAGCAATTTGGCATCAATCTTTGACCAAGTCAAACTCTTCAGATCCAAAACCTGCGGTCAGAACAAGGTGAGGCAAACAAAAACAAGCACCAAGCCAGTGTTACTTAATGTTGTCGTTGGTTCAAATGAGAAATATTTGAGTCGATGCAGTTCACTCTGCCTTCATACCACTCTTAAACTACTCCAACTATTACTTAAAGACCTCTCAAAGTTACCTAGTTAATTCAACACAGGCAATTCTCAAAGCAGGAAATGCCAACATAATGAATGACCAAAAAACTCGGCATTTAGTTTGCAGTCTAGAAGAAAAAAATCGTCATTATACCCGTGCATATTGACAACATACTCAATTTGGCATTTTGACAACAATCTAAGAGCCTAACTGTAATATTAGCATAATGAAGCACATAGATGACTGCAATCATTACAGGGCATGCTTCACCACCGCACTGATACTACAAAAAAAACAGGCGCGGGGATTATTAATAAAAATGGGTCGTTAATCTGGGCAGTGTGTACAGAAAAAACAATTGGTTAAGAATGATTTGGTGACAAACTGTGGAAGAACATTTGCTCATATGCCTCTGTGTCCAAGCCAACAATAAAGTAGGATGCATACATATGACATGCTGCATAGTCACAGTTAGCTCACAAACCTGAAGGTCACTAAGATAACGCCCATTGTGGTTCCCACCAAATATATACATTTTGTCTTGCAGTATAGTTGCTCCATGCTGCAGCAGCCAAAATTCACGTCAATGGTAAACAGAAAGGAAAATAGGGTAACAGTCCTACACGTTACGAAACAGGAGAGGCAAGGGAACATATGGCGCACCTCATAACGGGGTTTAGGACGCTGGCCGCTAACAGACAACGCAGTCCATTCTTCGTGAGCACTGACGGTACTAAGACCCTCCAGGATAACAACTTTGTCTTGTGTCTCCACTGAACTTCCATTTTCAGATATAATTTTTGGTTCTTGAACTGATGGTGTTCCATTTGTCAAAGCTGGTACAGTTTTCGCCTCTTCCTTTGGTTTCTTGTAAAACGAAATACAGATAAATAATCGATAAACCAATAGCTTCAAGGCTATAAAGCGAATTCTGAATGCTGAGGCAAACAACAGCGAAGCAATTTAGTTTTGCAGATAGATACACATTATGTAAAGCGGCTTACATGCATTTCAATATCTACAACAGGCTGAGGGTTGAACTCGGGGACCCTAGAGTACCATCCAGGATCTTCCTCCTGCCGCCATTACCAATGTGCAGGTCAATACAACACTACTGCAGAACGAGGCACACGCTGAAAGAACAACCCGTGATCAGTCATACCTCCAATATTTTGACGAAGAGACGCATCGCCTCCGCGGACGGCATGTTCCCGAGCCCATGCCAGCTGAAAACACGAGCAGTGTATGTAAGCGAGCAGCGGTGGCGGTTCAAAAGGCATTGCTAAACTGGTGTGTGCTGTGTATTTCTCTGGTTCGAGCAGCTGGGGGATCGGTCGGGTGGAGGCGGGCGGCGAATTACGAACCTGGTCCATTTGCTCTGCTCCACAGGGCTCCACGCCCTGGGCTTGGGCACGTCGCAGGGCCCCGCCGTGGCCTGAAAACGAAGGAAAAAACCCGAGATCAGCAACCCCGGATAAGATTCCGGTAGCCAACAACGGGGGCACGCAAAGGGGGGCCGGGGGAGGGCCTAGCTAGATCGGCGCACCTGCTGGTGGAGGCCGTAAAGGAGGAGGGCGACGTCGTTCTGGAAGCGGGAGGTGAGCGCGGAGGCGGAGTCGTCGGCGCCGAAGCCGGCGTAGGCCGCGGCGGCGTAGAAGCGGTCCGGGTAGGCGATGCTGCCGGGGCTCGCCATGGGATGGGCCCTGGATCTCGAGACGGCGAGATCTCGGCTCGAGGCAGGCGGCGGTTGGAGGAGCTCGCTCCGGGTGGCTGGCTAGTCGGCGTCGGCGTGCTCCCGCGGGGTGGGGGAATGGAGATCTGATGCTGATGGAGGGAGACGGCGTTGGCGCCTTGGCGGTGGATGCGAGCTCTGATGGAGGTCGAGGCCACGTGGCGGTGACACGTGGGTCGAGTGACGTGGTGCTGCCTGTCTAATGGAGGAATCGTCGCCTCGCCAAAATGGAAGAAACTCCGGCGACCCGATCCCCGTCCCGTTTGTCCGTCCGTGTCTATGGTCCAAAAATTACGCCCTACGGACTGTCCAGACGGTAAACTATCTTCGAACTGCCCGGTCCGGTTTGCGACCAAACGGACAACGTCCGCCCTCGCCACCTCCGGTCGTCTCCACTTCCGTCATGTTATAAAAAATAGCAAAGAAACGACAAAGTGCGGAACGATCAAACCAATGGGGACACGATTTTTAATGTGGAAAACCCCTTCAACAATGGAGGAGAAAAAATCACGGGCGCCAGCCAGCAATACTTCACTATATCGGGTGAGGTTACAAACGCCGTGGGTTTACAATGTATGGCTTACCCAACCGGCGGCTTACAAGATGTATATATGGTGGCATAAAATCCTAGGTCGGCTGCAGTCCGACCCAGAAACGATCCGTACCGTACCGCGGGGGGCTGCCGCCCCCGCACCCCCCTCCGTGCATCCCGGGGCGCTCCGCTCTCCTTCGTCACAAGTTGACCTTCATCAGTATAAACGAATTTGGATCATCATTAAACAACACTCCACCTTGAGACAAATTCCATCTTGTAGCATGAACGAGAACCTTCACCCTGAAAACAACAAAGAAAACACCTTCGGCGCCAAATAGCCTCTTGGGCTAGACAGTGATACCAACTAAGCCGAGCAAAGCTCAAACTTAGTAACAGGAACTGGCTTTGTCATCATATCAGCAGGATTATCATGAGTACTTATCTTGCATACCTTCAGCTTACCTTTTGCAACAACATCACGCACATAATGGTATTTGACGTCAATGTGCTTTGTTCTCTCATGGAACATCTGATCCTTGGTAAGGTAAATAGCACTCTGACTATCACAAAACAGGTTAATGCAAGTATCATCTCCACAAAGCTCAGCAAACAAACCTTTCAGCCAAACCGATTCTTTACATGCTTCAGCAATAGCCATGTACTCTGCTTCAGTGGTAGACTGGGCAACAACAGATTGCAACGTTGCCCTCCAACTCACGGCACAACCACCAAGCGTGAACACATAACCTGTGAGGGATCTCCTCTTATCCAAATCGGCAGCAAAATCTGAATCCACATAGCCTGCGAGTCCCTCATCAGTCTTGCCGAACTTGAGGCAAGCATTGGATGTGCCACGAAGGTACCTGAAAATCCACTGAACAGCCTTCCAATGTTCTTTACCAGGATTAGCCATATATCTACTAACCAAACTCATAGCATATGATAAATCTGGACGTGAGCAAACCATGGCATACATTAAAGAACCAACAGCACTAGAATATGGAACTCTAGACATGTACTCAAAATCCTCATCCGTACTAGGACATTGTTCAGCTGACAATTTAAAGTGAGGAGCAATAGGAGTACTAACAGACTTTGCATCATGCATGTTAAAACGATGAAGAACTTTCTTAATGTAATTTTGCTGACTAAGAAACAACAAACCAGAATTTCTGTCACGGGTAATCTCCATACCTAGAATTTTCTTAGCAGCACCAAGATCCTTCATCTCAAACTCGCTACTCAACTGTGACTTGAGAGCAGCGATATCTTTCTTGCTCTTGGCAGCAATCAACATATCATCAACATATAATAACAGGTATATAGGTGATCCATTAACAAACTTAATGTACACACAGCTATCAAATTCAGACCTCTTAAAGCCATGTGACAACATAAAAGAATCAAACCTTTTATACCACTGACGAGGAGATTGTTTCAAACCGTATAAGGACCTTTTCAACTTACACACAAGATCCTCCTTACCAGGCACTATGAACCCTTCTGGCTGGTCCATGTATATCTCCTCCTCCAACTCTCCATGCAGAAACGCAGTCTTTACATCTAACTGCTCAAGCTCAAGATCACGCATAGCAACAATACCAAAAATGTACGAATTGAACTATGCTTAACAACTGGAGAGAAAACATCATTATAATCAACACCTGGAATTTGACTGAAGCCTTTTGCAACTAACCTTGCCTTAAACCTCGGAGGCTCGCTAGGAGATAAACCCTCCTTTCTCTTGAAGATCCACTTACAGCGGACTGCCTTCTTTTTCTTAGGCAAGCGCACAACTTCCCATGTGCCATTTTTATCGAGTGACTGCATCTCTTCTTGCATAGCAGCAAGCCACTTCTCGCGGTCACCGGAACCAATAGCTTCAGTATAGGTGGACGGCTCATGTCCGTGCTCCACCTGTTCTGCACAACTCAGAGCATAATCAACAATGTTACACTCTTCAATTAAACGTGGTCGAGGACCACAATTCCTCCTGTTCCTACGAGCAGCAATAGACTGTTGTGGCTGCAAAACAGGGGGTGAGTTCTGAACATTATCATTATCAGAATCAGAAGAAACAGAGAATCAGAATCATCTGTAGTAGCACCATCATTGTCAACAGTGACATTTTCCTTTTCAACAGAGTGCTCCACCTCGACACGAACCTGCTCCTCAGAAAAATCTGGCAAAACATCTGAGGACAACTTATCAAAGTACATAACAGATTCATTGAAAACAACACTCCTGCTCATAAATGCCTTGTTAGTTTCGGGATTCCATAACTTGTATCCTTTTACACCCGAACCATAACCAATGAACACACACTTAATAGCTCTCGGCTCTAACTTTCCATTATCAACATGAGCATAAGCAGTGCAACCGAAAACTTTAAGCTGTGAATAATCAGCAGGAGTACCTGACCATACCTCAATGGGAGTTTTCTTGTCGAGGGGAATAGATGGTGACCTGTTTATCAAGTAGCAGGCGGTGGCAGCCGCCTCAGCCCAAAAACGCTTACTCATGCGAGCGTTGGAGATCATGCAGCGAGCCTTGGAGATGATGGTCCTGTTCATCTCTCGCTACACCATTCTGCTGAGGCGTGTACGGGATGGTGAGGTGCCTGACAATGCCTTCTTTCCTGCAATAATCATTAAAGGCATTCGAACAAAATTCGCCACCATTGTCAGTACGAAGTAATTTCACCTTCCTTTCTGTTTGCCTTTCAATCATAGCTTTCCACTCTTTAAAAGCAGCAAACGTATCATCCTTATTTTTCATGAAATAAGGCCAAACTCTTCTAGAGTAATCATCAATAATGGTAAGCATATAACGAGCACCACCATAAGAGGGCTTACGAGATGGCCCCCAAACATCAGCATGTACATAATCAAGTGTACCTTTGGTGGTGTGAACAGAAGCATTAAACTTAACTCTTGTGTGCTTACCGAAAATGCAGTGTTCACAGAACTGCATCTTACCCAAACTGCCTTGCAGCAAGTCTCTCTTGATCAATTCTGCCATACCAAGTTCACTCATATGTCCAAGACGCTTATGCCAAAGGTTAGTTTTACTAGCGTCATCATGAGAAACAGCAGCAACAGTACCAGATAACGTGCTACCTCTAAGAACATATAACTTAGCAGAATTCATATCACCAACCATAACAATGAGAGAACCTTTTGATACCTTTAGGAGTTTCCTCCTACTTGTACCCGTCACAGTCAAGGGTACTGAGCGAGATCAAATTTCTGCCATGGTTGGTATGTGTTTCACTCCCGTCAACGTGCGTGTCATACCGTCATGTGTCTTGACCTGAACAACCAACGCCAACAATGTTGCATTGCTGGTCGTTCCCCACACGCACGAAATCTCCAGTCTGCACTAACTCATAAGAACTGAACCAATCTTTGTTACAGCAAATATGAAAAGAACATGCAGTATCTAGAATCCATTCATCCTGACGAGAAACACATGCAGCTAAAACAGCTAGGCATTCGCCATCAGAACTACCATCAACAACAGAAGCCTCACCGGTATCATTACCTTCATTATTTTTCGGTTGGTAAGTACCTTTTCTTTTCTCCTTGTTCTGCAACTTCCAACAATCATCAATGACATGATTAGATTTCTTACAATACCTGCAGAACTTGTCTCGTCCTTTGGACTTTGAGCGACCTCTGTCACCCTTGCTCTTATCTCTGTTGTTGTTGTGGTAGTGGTTATCTCGCTGCTCAGGCCTCCCTCGGACCTGCAAAGCATCGCCCTTGGAGGACGATGACTCCTCTTTCTGTACCATACCTTTCATCTTTTCCCTGCAAGCAGGGCCTCATATACTTCGGCAGTGGTTAGTTCATACGGCTCAAAAGTATGGTATCACGAAAATTTGCAAAGGAATTTGGCAGCGAGACCAGAAGTAAAAGTGCTAGATCTTCATCATCATACTTTACCTCCATCGACACTAGGTCAGAAACGATCTCCTTGAAGATCGATATGTGGTTCATCACGGAACCACCTTCTTGCAGTTTGTGCGAGAACAACTTCATCTTCACATGCATCTTGCTGGTGAGATCTTTGGACATGCAGATCGACTCCAGCTTAGCCCACAGTGCCGCTGCGGTTTTCTCCTGGAGTACTTCTTGCAGAATATCATTAGATAGATGAAGTTGAATAAGCGACAAAGCCTTACGGTCTTTCCGCTTCTCAGCTTCGCTCCATGTCGCCTACGTCGTGTCGCCGAATTTATCCAGCGCCTCGTCAAGGTCATTGGACTGTGTGAGGATCGCACGTATCTTGACCTGCCACAACGAAAATCTCGTCTTGTAGTCCAGCGTCGGTAGATCAAACTTCATCGATGCCATCACGAAACCCTAATCTGAAAACAGATCTGAAACAGGGTTCTAATACCACTTGTTATAAACGATAGCAAAGAAACGACGAAGTGCGGAACGATCAAACCAATGGGGACACGAGATTTTAACGCGGAAAACCCCTCCAACAATGGAGGAGAAAAAACCACGGGCGCCAGTGATGCATGTAAAATGCATACATGAACTTTGCACTTTATCACTTATATTCTAATCATATTTGCATCATATAAGGGTTATACCACTATTATTTAATGATTTTAGGAAATAAAATAAGTGTTTCCTATTTTATGGAATTAACCCTGCGCAGGCAGAAAACCCTATTATTTCCTTTTATGTTTTAGGGACCCAAACGTCGTCATAAAATTCTGGAAAAATACAGAGGTCGTTATTTTGGAAGGAAGAAGACGTAGGAGCGAAGGAATCAAGCAAACGGAGCCCGCAAGGCGAAAAGGGGGTGGCCCACGTGAAAAGGCGTAGGTATTGAGTGACACAGTACCGCACAACATCCTTTATCTGGAGGTAAAAAGAAAGAGTATGATGTGGGAGTGAGAGCAACCACACTAGCCTTACGAGGGTGACCTAGCAACACAAATGAATATTTCTTTCAACTATGTGTTTTAGGACATATAGCTGTCATAAAAGCTACCATTAAAACATGACAATTGTGTGCACTTTATCTATAACATGATAATCACCATAGATGAGAGAGAGGATTAAGTGAACCCATGAACCTCGGTCCATTGTTTCTAGAAGAGAAAATCTTTGTCTTGTCCTCTTGCGTTGAAGAGGATTGTGACACTTTTACATTCTTGTTTTGCTACATCGAACTTCCATCCATCAACCACCTTGTTCTCCAAACTTGTTTAGTGCATAATCAACTAAAACTTGTGACACTTTAGTTGTAGGGAATAGATAACTTTTCCTTCTAGCTCCTGCGGATCGATACCTTACTTCCACATTGAGAGGTGCTACAGTGATCCCTTACTCTTGGGGGTTATCAAGTACTTTTCTGGCGCCGTTGTCGGGGAGCGTAGCGCTTAAGTTTCTATTCTTGTGTGCACTAGACTAAGCCTGGGGAGGTTCCTTTTATATCTTGTAATCATCTAAGTTTGGGGAGGTTTTTTAACTTGTTTAATGATACTATGTCTCCCATTTATGATGATGAATATGATATTTTCAGTCCACCTCACTTCAACCATCTTGATACCAAATAAGAAGCCTAGCTATATGGCTATAAAGAAAGCGCATTGCGGGAGGCAACCCGGTTATTTTTTGTGTGATTTTCTTTTTGTCCTCTTGCTGTACCAAGAGACTTTGTTTATAGTTTAGGTTCTAGAATTTTCAATAAAGTGCCAAGTTTTACCCTTTTTGGTTTGAAAACGTTGCTTATAGCGTTCGGAGATTTTATTCCTGCACGAATCAGTGCACGGTATGATTTTTAATTCTTATTCTGTAACTCCGAATGAGCTCGTATTTGAACTGTAGTTGCAACTTTTCATCCTCTGAATGCATGAATTTTTTCGAGAAAGTTTGGTAGGGTAGAAAAATACGTTTTGCTGCTGCTGTTTTTCTGGACAGATTTGTCCCATTTTGTTTGATGCATGCTTTGAGCTTTTAAGTTGAATCTTTTCGATCCAATTGAGTTTATGAGTAGGCATACAACATTATACACTTTCTGGACATCTCATATGAATTTTTGTTCAAGAATTATATGCAGCAAGAAACCTATTTGTTTATCACTATTAATGCACCCCACAGAAAAGAAATGGGAGAAATGGTGTTTTGAAGTTTTTTCACAGGGATTGGAGGAGATGCACCAAGAGCTATCCAAGGATGGCGAAGACCATAAGCTTGGGGATGTGAATACAACCCCACTGTACCTACACACTCTCGGTTTGCACACGTCCAACTTCTGTTTTTTGATCGAAACACTTTATCGCATAAACTTGGAGCGTCTTTTGTTTTGTTTTGTTTTGGTTTGATTTGTTTTGAGAGACCACCACACTATCATTTATATATGGGAGAGCTACTGGAAATATGGGTTGAAATATGTTGGATGCTTTTATAAGATAGGGAAAAGGGATGTTTGAGTTGATTTTTAATGATACATATAGTTGCATGATTCATGAGCTTGTTTATGAGTAATAGTTTGCAAATCCTTTTTGAAGAGCTATCACTTATTCATGTTTTGGTGCTAATTGTTATTTTTCTTGGTTTAACATGGACACTCATGCATGCATCTAAATGGTCAACTTTCTCCCTTTTGCTAGCCCAAAAACTCCAACAAGTTAAAACTTGTTTCCAACACCTTCAACCAAAGTTATTCCAGTGAGTCCACCATATCTACCTACTAGCTATATGCTATTCCGAGGATGTTCATCATGATATTTGTGTTATCTATACCTCTGAATGAAAATGATGATGTTATTGATTGCCATGGGAAAAGTTGGTTATATAGCTCTCATGAATTTGATGCACATTTTTACTATCATTGCTATAAATAAAACATGACCCATTGTGATTAAGATTATGATGCTAGTGGCTTGATAAATGTCCGAGGTTGGGTGTTAGCACATATGTGCTGTCACATGCAAAGCTTTCAACATGCTCCATTTAGTTGATATCATGTGCTTTTGTCTATGGATGCCTATCATAGTGAAATAAGGGGGAAATGATTTAGTTTGAATGAGTTTGTATAAATGGTTAGAGAGACGCATGGACCGCTAATCTAAGCCATGCATTATTAATGGTGGAAATTTACTTACCTTCTATGGTGAATTATCTATGACACACCTTACAATAAAACGCTATTCCAATGGTAAATAAAAAGGGTGTTGAGGTTTTTCATCTTGTTTGTTTGTCTTGTCATTTTGATATGGGCTTGTTCCATATCCTGGGACAAGAGGTACCCCAGTTGACGCTCTTGATGATACTATTATTACTTATAATGATAGATAACTTAAACTTGTTTTTCCCAAGTTGAGTAACTCATGGTGTAGCTACTTGTATTCAAGGGGCATGAGACATCCAACCTTTACTTTGTCAAGCACACTACTCATATTTGCTCTCACATTAAACTATAATCATTCAAGATGCTATGATAGGGGAATGAGAGCTTGACACCAAGTATTACCACATTGCAATCATTAACTTAAGTATGAGAGTTTGGAGGTTAGATGAAACTTATGCATGCTTTACCTCGACTCACTTATTCATCTTTCCAAAGTGTCCACCAAACATATACAGATTTTCATCATCACTCTATGGACCACATGTATGCAAAAGTAAGAATGTCATATTACTATCTGTTATGTTACACTTTGTGAACTATCATTGAACATCCTTACATTGAATACTTGATATCACTTCATAAACTGTTTTGCATATTGCTACTCCTTTGAAGAATGAATCATTTGACTCTATGTAGCAGTAGCAATCATCTTTGATATCCATTGTTAGTGCTATATTGCAAAGTCCATGTTAGTTTTATCACCTTCATACTCGAGGACGAGCAAGGGTTAAGCTTGGGGATGTTGATGCATGTAAAATGCATACATGAACTTTGCACTTTATCACTTATATTCTAATCATATTTGCATCATATAAGGGTTATACCACTGTTATTTAATGATTTTAGGAAATAAAATAATTGTTTCCTATTTTTATGGAATTAACCCTGCGCAGGCAGAAAACCCTATTTCTTTCCTTTTATATTTCTGGGACCCAAACGTCGTCATAAAATTCTAGAAAAATACAGAGGTCATTATTTTGGAAGGAAGAAGACGTAGGAGCGAAGGAATCAATCAAACGGAGCCCGCAAGGCGAAAAGGGGGTGGCCCACGCGGCCAGGTACTGTGGCCACGTGGGACCCACCCATTTGGGCCTCGTGGCTCCGTTGCCGTCAATCTTTCCTCCACCGACTCCGTCTTGGCCTAAAAACGCCTATAAAAAAGGTCCCCCGACGTTCTCTGGAAGGAGGCGGCGGAGAAACACAGAACCATGAAACAGAGAGTCAGAAGGCTGCCGCCGAAGAAGATCGGAGGGGGGAAACGCCGCCGAAGTCACCTCGGAGGGCTCCACCCCCCTCCGGCGTGTTCATCATCAACATCTACAGCAAGAACATCTCCACCATCATCACCATGATGAAGGGGGAATAGTCCACCCCCTGGACTTGGGTTTGTGGTGGTAACTTATGTATCTCTCCTCTCTTTGAGCTTCACTAATTAGTACCGTATGAGCTGCTAAATATGATTACGGTCATCTATGTAATACCTTTGTGGTGAATATTGTGGTATGAGATGATTTGTTATGCATTTACCGTTGTGTTGGAGCTTTTGTGATTTGTCATACTTTGGAGATATTTTATGATGCATGTGATGGTTTGATTTATTCATAATGCCTTGTTTATCATTGTCATGAGGTGATTGACACCACCAAGTGTAGATAGATGATAGAGTTGTGATCACACACACGAAATATAAATCATTGCACTTGTGTTTAGAATATTGTCCATTAAGAAGTATGATGTATGTAGGTACGGGATGGCCGATGTGACACGACATAGGCATTGAGTGACACAGTACCGCCCAACATCCTTTATCTGGAGGTAAAAAGAAAGAGTATGATGTGGGAGTGAGAGCAACCACGCTAGCCTTACGAGGGTGACCTAGCAACACAAATGAATATTTCTTTCAACTATGTGTTTTAGGATATATAGCTGTCATAAAAGCTACCATTAAAACAAGACAATTGTGTGTACTTTATCTATAACATGATAATCACCATAGATGAGAGAGAGGATTAAGTGAACCCATGAACCCGGTCCATTGTTTCTAGAAGAGAAAACATTTGTCTTATCCTCTTGCGTTGAAGAGGATTGGGACACTTTTACATTCTTGTTTTGCTACATCGAACTTCCATCCATCAACCACCTTGTTCTCCAAACTTGTTTAGTGTATAATCAACTAAAACTTGTGACACTTTAGTTGTAGGGAATAGATAACTTTTCCTTCTTGCTCCTGCGGATCGATACCTTACTTCCACATTGAGAGGTGCTACAGTGATCCCTTGCTCTTGGGGGTTATCAGCCAGCCAGCAATACTTCACTATATCGGGTGAGGTTACAAACGCCGTGGGTTTATAATGTATGGCTTACCCCAACCGGCGGCTTACAAGATGTATATATGGTGGCATAAAACCCTAAGTTGGCTGCAGTCTGACCCGGAAACGATCCGTACCGTACCGCGGGGGCTGCCGCCCCCGCACCCCCTCCGTGCATCCCGGGGCGCTCTGCTCTCCTTCGTCACATGTTGGCCTTCATCAGTATAAACGAATTTGGATCACCATTAAACAAACACGTCTGTGTCTAGCCGGCAGGATGACTCCAACGGGGCGACCCAAACGGACGCGCGTTTGGTCCGCGTTTTGTCCGTTTGGGTCGGCAAACGGACGCGTGTCCGCCCCTGGTCCGCCCCTTTCTGGGCAGTGCGCCCAACGGGGCGACACATCGAGTCCGCACACAAGTTTTTTTTAGAGTTTAAAGACCATATATGTGCCATTTTCATTCATATATAGGGGGGTGGGCCACAAACGGCCATTTTACATATTATCTAAAAATAAAAAAATGACTATACTTGCCCTTTGCGGGCTACTAATCGTTGTCCCCATCCAGGATGACGTAATCCGGCTGCTGCCAGAGGTGCGCCGGTGGCCCACCTCGCGGTGGGACGGCGGCCGGCGGCGTGGGCGGCTGCTCCTGCTCCTGCTCCTCGTCCTGCTCCGGGAGGGGCTGCGCCCGCTGGACCTCCCAGCTCCCGCCATTGAAGGTCCAGCTCTGCCCAAGCATACCGGCTTGAAGGGGCGGCGCCAGTGGAAGGTCCACGTCCATGGGCTGCTGCCACCATGGCTCCTCGAGGACTGCGGCCTGCTGCGCCTGTAGGGCCTCCTCCTACTCCCGGGCGACGGCCTCGAGGACCATGGCCCACCGCTTCTCCTCGTCCTCGATGATGGTCTTCTTCGAGGCGTCGAGTGCGGCAGCGAGCTCGTCCTCCATCTTCACGGCAGGTGGCGGCGGCCACGGCGGTGAGCCAATCCGCAGAGACCGCGGCACTGGTGGAGCGTCCCGCCGCCGCATGTGCGGCGGCAGGTCCCAGCGGCTAGACCGCGGCGGCGGCGGTGCCCGCGTGCACAAAGCCTGCCGCCGCAGGCTGTGCTCGCCGCTGAACCACGTGTCCCAGTTGGGGGACACCGCAGCGTAGGCGGGGTCGTTGCGGAGGGATACCGGGAGGCGCGCGCGGCGGCGCTCAACCTCCAGATCCCGGGCGCGGACGCTCGTCGGCATCGGCGGCACCGGGATCCGCTGCGGGTTCAGGTGCCAATGCTCGGGGAGCTTGACATCTGGCCATGGCAGCGGGCATGCGTGCACCCAGTACCATTCGCAGTCCTCCCTGCGCACGTACACGTGGTCGCGCCGCGCGATCTGGGCGCCCGGCGGCGCGAGCTCGAAGGCGGCGGGGGCCTCCAGTGGCGTCGGGGAGGGCGCACGGCGGCGGCCAGACGACGACCCCGCCTCGCCGTCGTTCTTGGCCTTGCCGAGTCCAGGCCACCGGAGCGGCATTGCAGAGATGGTTGTGGCTAGGGTTTCGGTCGCCGGTGAGGGAGCGGAGTGGGGCAGTGGAGTGGGTGGGGGCTGACCGTCCCTATCCCCTGGCATTAAAAGGACTGGGCCAGGGGGAGGCTGACCGGCGCCGTGGCGCTGACAGGTGGGCGCTGGGAGGACCGAACGCGTGGGCGCCCGGACGCATTTCCAGTCCGCCGCGCGTCCGCGCCCGACGCATCGGTGGCCCAAATTTGGGCCAACAATGGGTCGCGGCGGACAGAAAAACGGACCCTGGTCCGTTTGCGTCGCCCCGTTGGGCCGCGGTTTTGGCAAAAACGGACAGGGACGGATCGACGTGGACTCGATGCGTCGGCCCGTTGGAGTCATCCTCACCTCCAATAATCTCCAATTCCGTCTATGTCAAGCCGCCACATGACCTGGCTATATCGACATCATTGTTTCTGCCAATTTTCCGTGTCGTCGAGATAACCACGAGGAGTACGAAAAAAATTGTTGTGCGTTTCATCGTCGCTGCCGCCGTATATGTCTCGAGATAACCACGAGGGAAGCATGTTCTTCCGTCCCAACATAAGAGGGTCGTCCATCGTTGTTCCATGTCGAGCAAGAGGGGCGTATGTTCTTCCATCCCCGGCCACGAAAGGTTGACCTCGCCGGTTGTAGACCCGTCCACAGCCTCGGGCTCTAGGACTATTGTATTTTAAAGTTTGAATTATTATGTGGACTAGGTCATTTGGATATATTTTTTCACTATTTGAATGTTTCATTATTGTATAGTTTATTCTAGTGTTAAAACTTTTGCTAGAGACTGCTATGAAAATGGACTGCCATGTCCGACCATGGGTGCCATCGGGGGCACCACACACAATGTACATGGGTCGGTTACCCCACCCCAAACAAAAGGCAAATCCGATCAAAATCGCCTAAATTAATAGAGACAATACGTGTGGATTCTGTTATCCGTTGAGCTGAGATGTATTGCATGCCATTTTTTGTTTCATTCCAATGGCGATTATAAAGATGTCAGATGTATAGCTACGGCGTTTAACGATTCAGCAATTAGGAAACGTTTAACGATTGAGCAATTATGAATAAAATGAAATAAATATACATTGAAAATAGTAAATGGAAATAAATGATTTTATTCGTACCTTTCTGTCATTCCACCACGTGTTTCCATTTCTACCTTCTCAAAAAATCTATAAGAATGGGAGTCTGTTCCATTCTTCACACCACACAACATTGTTCTAGGGACGCTAGAAGGAAAACTGCACCAAGATAAGCAGTATTGTTCGGTTAGTGGAGCAGTTTGTAATGGATGCACGGGCTGCAGGTGTCTTTGTCTTGCTGCTTCTGTTCTTAGGAAACCCAACTTCGGCAGGTGTTTTTTTTTCTTACTAGCTAATTGCCCGTGTGTTGCAACGGGAGAGAACAAAATATTCTCATGAAGTCGCGTAAAGTAGGTTCTCATTTGTATAGGAGGAGACAAAAATGACCAAACCAAAAATTCTGGTTGATAGTTGCTACAAAAATATGATTTCAGTATCACAATTTATTCCTTTCGTTTCCCTCCAAAATTGAGATCACGGATGACTTTGGATAACTATTACTGAGATTTTTGTCAGGCCGACTCGGTCCACACGCAATCAAACATGTTCACAATCAAACTACCCAGATTATAGAGACCCGTAGAATGCACTCTTACATTACATTCCTTTGATCATCACGGACTGGCATTGCCATGAATCCTAAATTCAAATTTGAGGTTATTGCTTTCCACTCGCTATCTCCTCTGTCGTCTGTACTATAAGTGCACGACACTTCGCGCCTGCATTCCCGCACCCTCCATTACACCCCTTTGTAACGCTCTTTCGAACTATAGTAACAGTCTGCTTTCAGTTTTACACCAAGCGGTCATAGCATCGTCATCCTCCTGCATGCTTACGAGTTAGGAACTATTAAGCGGAGGAAAATAATTGTCTTCTATGTACAAAATTGAAAATATAGGAGATAAGAAATACAGAGACAAAAAAATAGTAGAAGAAGAAGTCAATTCAAGGAAAATAAATAACGTTTTATTAAAGATAAGATTCCCCCATAAAATGTAATATTCTAGAGTGCATTATATTCATGCAAGACAACTGTTGGTTGAAAGCCTGAAAGTGTAAAATCTCTGAAAATCACACGGATGAACAGATCACCTAACTAACCTCCCTCGTCGCCGCGAGCCACCACTAACAAACTACCACGACGACCCTCTACTGCCGGTGGCACCAGCTACTTAGGGCATGTACATTGTAGGAGTGCTTACATAGACGCTAAGAATTTAAAAAATAATGATTTAATGGCTAGCGTCTGTATAAGCGTCTCTATCTCCAATGCTAAGGCATGTACAGGCGCTTAAGGTTTTTTTTCTCGCCTGGATTGGGCTGCGCTACGTACAATTGCTTCAGCGCGCAAAAAAAGGTGAAGCGTCCGAGTGCCGGCTCCCTCTCACCCTGGTCCATATCCATGGCCACAACACCGCGTGGTGGTCGAGATGTGGCTGCCAAGAAGCTACCGGTAGAAGAGAAATGAGCATGTCAATATTCAGATCAGTTTAATAATAATTAGTGACATTTAATAATTACAGACAGTTTTGTTAGGTTTCGCTCCATGCAATCCTTTGATTGACATGTACGTTTTAATGCTGATTGGCTAGATTAGGGAGAATAATTAGTGACAATTAATAATTACATACAGTTTTGGTAGGTTTCGCTCCATGCAATCCTTTGATCGACCTGTATGTTTTAATGTTGATTGGCTAGATTAGGGAGATTTCACTGACGCGTGTAATAATTGTTGATTGATGCATTACCGTAAATAGTTTCCTTAGCGAGATTTGATTTGGCCGGAGCGGGAAAAAAACCGTGAGGCTTGACGAAGGAAACATGCGTGGAGAAAAAAAACAAAGACAGAGGCTTGATGAAGGGACACTTATTACTTTTTAGATAGTAGAGATAGAGATAGAAATAGAGAAGAGAAGAGATAGAGATTTTCCGCAATTGTGCTTTTTCTTTTGTTGTTATCTCTTGTAGAATTTACATGATTGGGAGTTGATTGTATCCGTATGTCGCAGAACGTTGCATCATTGATTGCTCTTCTGCACCCATATACAATGCGTATTGATTTGTGGTCAACTGGCGAAACAACGGGGTGGCAGTTACAACGCCCTAAGTGCGATGGACACAATTGCAATTGCAAGATTTGCTTCGGCTGGGATCCCAAGTAAAATTATAGGAGTATATTGAATAAGGATATTTACTATGTATTCCAAAATAATATATGGGGTTCCTAAAGCAGAAATAAATAATTCATTATGGTGTGCTATTTTGTGCTATGTTTTTTGTCAACTCTAGAAACATTTTTTGATCCCACATGGCAGTCTTCTTAATAAATTTTGATTCTGGAAATCTAGAATCAACTATCACTGAGGTATGATGATGTCAAGTGGGAATGATCGGCAAGAAGACCAGACAGACCGCTTCGCTCCTGGGTCGCCCCCGCGCGACCAGGGGCGAACCCTAGCCCGCCGCCGCCTCCTTCCACCTCCTCCTCCCCTTCCCCGGCCGCTGCCGGCGCGCGCCGCCAGGCAAAAATCCGTGCGGTGCCGGCGGCGGCCGGTCTTCCTCTACCCGGCGCGTGGAGACCCGGCGCAGGGCGGCTCTCTTCGGTGGCGTCAGTGCAGACCGGCGGCGCTCGGCAAGGCCTGGCGTGGCGGCGGCCGGCGAGCTGCGCCAGGGGCGAGCGCTCGCGTGTGGAGGCGGCGCTGGGGGACGGTGCTCCTCGCTGCTGCTGCTGCTGCCTCTGGCGGCGGTGGTGGTCGAGCTCGTCCGCCCAGATCCTGGCCGGCGGGGATGG
The DNA here is from genome assembly GCA_947311845.1 of Poa pratensis. Lineage (NCBI taxonomy): Eukaryota > Viridiplantae > Streptophyta > Magnoliopsida > Poales > Poaceae > Poa > Poa pratensis. The sequence continues at coordinate 169,110,577 of CAMZMU010000041.1, forward strand.
GTCGGCACGGCGGCGGCGCGCAGCTCCGATGGCAGCGACGGAGATGATGGTGGATCGACGACCCTGGACGGCTGCCGGCGGCGCTGGCCACCGAGGACGGAGTGCCCGACCTCGGCCCAGATCTAGGCCTGGATCGGGCTGGTTGGGCCCCGTGGATCGACTGGTTTCAGGGGCTCCTGGGCTGGGAGCCCGCCCCCTGACCATGGTGATGGATGGTTGGGGCGCTAGATCCAGGCCTGACGGGCCTAGATCCGGCAGCTGCCTGGCAGTCCCGTATGGGCTCTGCGGGTTCGACGGGCGGGTGCGTCCAGCCTATTGAACCCCACTGTCTAAGGTCGTTTGGTTGATCCTGGTGTCTCCTGTCCGCCTCAGTGGGATGGTCGTGGTGGTGTTTGGCCCCTTCAAGGGCTAGTGATCTCGGACGCCGAGGTGGTGGCCTCGGAAGGTGGACTGCATGGGCGTTCTGCGGCGAACGACGTTGTGGTGGTGATGGTCCTTTTCCTGGTCTAGGTGGCTGGCAGGGAGAGGACAGCGGGGGATCCTGGCGTTGTGGCAGCCCAAATCGTGAGTTGGGAGCCAGACTCGTTGACGGGGCGGTCTGAGGTACCGGGTGTGTTGAAGTTTTTTTGCGGGCGAAAGCCCCGCGCTCCGACGCCGACGGCGGCGATGCCTGCGGGTGTCGTAACCCTCTTGGGGGCGATGTTGTGTTTACCTTCGCCGCATCAGCACTCCGGGTGAAAACCTTGACCTTCGGTCTCGACATTGGCGGCGTTTGGCGTCGTTTCCTTCTTGAGGGCTTTGTCGTGGAGTTCCGGTGTGTTTAGGCTTAGTGTCCTCGGTGGCAAGTTTGGCTCTCCAGTGTTTTCTCTTTTTTATCTTTGATCTGCTTTGTAAGAGGATCACCTCATCACTTTGTATCGGTTTGGCCGTTGGACTTTATTTATAAAGCGGTGCGAAGGTCTGTTTCGTCAAAGAAGACCAGACAGTGAACAATGTGAAGAATCAATGGCAGAATAAAATGTGCGTGTTTGATTACAAAGTGTGATCAGATATTTTTCCGTTAAAATGATTTGATCGATCTTCTGTACTAAATGTTAATATGGCTTATTCTCCTCTTTCCCAAAAGGAATCATCCGGATTGGGCCACCTTGGGTAGAAACGAAGTCTGGTGGATTACTACCCCACGGGAACCGCGAGTGAAATAAGGGAATATTCCCTTTAATACTCCAGTGGATGATTCTCTGTAGCAGTCGTTATGTGGGGAACTCATAATGAATCTTGAGCTCATATGATCCCCAAATCACAGCTAAGGAGTTGTCTTATAATCCACGTCGATTACTGTATTTTGTTTGTGTATTGACCATGTATTATGATATTTCGGACTACTATATAAAGTGACACATGAGTGCATAATCAAACTTAGGACAATCGATACATAAGCACATAAAACCAGGCTCATCATATTCATGTTGTGATTCGTCTCAATGAAATAATTAATCATGGAAATTTGCACAACTAATCCACAAACATGTATGTTGATAACCATTTTGGCTGACTATCTGACAAGAGTGAGATCACTATTGTTGCAAACGACTTGGGTAGACACGTTCAAGGAGCACTCGGGAACATGATCACTTGGGCAATGCAAGGAGCAATCGGAGGCAAAATCGCTCAGTGGGCAGTGGGCATGAGAAACACTTGGATGATGGAAGCACTCGGATGGGAGCAGTCGGCACGAGGACATGAGGAATGTAGAAGATACGACCGACCAAGGAAAAAATAGGAAAGAAAGTTCGACCAAGGTAGTCCAACTACAACACGAAACAAAGGCTAGTTCGACCCAAACACAGAGGGTATTCAAAATTCAGTTCGGCAACTTAGTGGAGCCCGGTTCCAATATGAAGGTTGAGAACCTGCCTATTTTATAGTAGGAGTTGGATCCGAAAATGATATTTGTAAACCCATGGGACATGTTGTCCATGCCTTGCATACAATCTTGCTTCCATTATTCAGCGACTTCACAAATCAATCTCGTTCGAACTATGACTAGTGAGTTAGAGGCGAGCGAATAGATCTAGTTTAGCTCATAGTTGTCACGAGCACTGATGGAGTCCCTCCTGAAAGAGAGGTGTTTTCGGTTCCAAAAGCGTCACCTGGATTGTCTTATGTATCTCGCTTTCAGTTAGATCTAAGTTTAGCGGATCTACCTTCTGTAGAAATATGTGGAGAATGATCGGATCTACCTCCTATAGAAATTTCAACGGAATTGGTTGGATGGACGAGGAGAAATCTAGTATTTACTCCGTCAGATCTAGAAACTCGTGAGGGGAATATATCCGGCTATGGTGGATGAAAAAGAGGTGGCTATGGTGGATGAAAAAGAGGTGAGGTTTGTTTGGAATGAAAGATATCGACAAGATGTACAACTTTCGTCAAGCATGCGAAGAGAAACGGCGAAGTATAGAACCGTGGGGAGCAAAAGATTGAAAAGTAGATCTGAAATCGAAGTTTTCCACTTTGGAACGACTTGATGGGTGGATTTTTCGAGTTTTAATAGAGGTTCAAAAATTCATTCGCGAAAATTGAAGAAAAAATCGGTTGGGCTCATTGTTGGCCTCATGCGCTGGCCCAACTAGGGTGGAGGGAATGGACGAGAGAGAGAATTGGTGGGGCGGCTAGCATTCAGCCTTGGCCTGGCGGAAAATAATAGAAAGAAAAAAATTCTTTTAGAAAAAAATCTATAATTGATTTTTGGACGAGGTGTCCCTGTAAAAGGCATAAATTATATATTTAAATAGGGACTTCTCCCCCAACAATTTCAAAACGAAATATTCCATTCAAGTTTGATTAATTCAAGTTAAGCCCAAGTATTGAAAATTTCATATTAAGCTTAATTATTTCATGTAATTGAACAATTTTCTCGGGAAATTTACTATTTTATAAAAACTTTTAAAAGTCGAGAAAATTGAGATGCTACATATGTTTAGCCATGTGTTTGGAAATCATCAATCACTTCTACAAGAACTATTTGCTTATATTGCCATTGTGTGCTGGATTCTACTGTAGAAAAAAGTTTACATTTCCCCTAAGTTAATAGCAATAATATGCATTGCATTTTGCTCTATGTTGAATTGAAATGTATTGGATGTCTCTTTATTCTACTCCAATAATGATGTTGTAGATGACAGATAACTATCAGCTATATGTACAACAATCTAGCTATTAGGAATAAAAACAGAAAGATATGATAGAAAATAACAAATGAAATTGAATGGCTTTGATCATATCTTTATATTATTCCCTTAGAAAAGAATTACATGCTTCCATTTCTATCTTTATCAAAAAGGCTATAAGATGGCATTCGGGTTCTATCCATCGCAACATACAACATTGTTTTACAGACACACGAAAGAAATATTGCAACAAGAAAGAGTCATTCTTGTGTTAGTGCAGAAGCTTGTAATGGATGCGCCGGTTGTGGGTGTTTGTTTCGTCTTGCTTCTTTTGTCTTTAGGAAATCCAACTTCAGCAGGTGTGTTTTTCTTCTTTTGTTATCCTCTCAAATATGTGTTATGTAGCTTGGAGATGATTGTATCCATTTAGATGGATGCGTGCAAATTTAGTTGTACACATTACGATTTTACGCTTGTTTTATGGCCACATCTATAACCTTCACAAAAGTGGTGTGTCTATATTTGCTGCAGAGCGTTGTGTCAAGGACGGTGTGGGTCATCTGATCCTTTGCACCAAACTGATTTGCAAGTGGACTTGTGGTTCCATTGCAAGACAACAAGGTGGCTATTACAAGGTTGCTCAGTGTGATGGCCACAATTGCAATTGCACGATTTGTTTCACTAAGTAAATTTTATAAAATAAGGACGTTTACTATGTATTCCAAGATAAACTATGGTCCTGAAAAAGGAATAAATAATTCATTGTGTTGAGTTATTTTGTGTTATGGTATTTGTCAACCCCTATAACCTTTTTTGGTTCTAGAGGCCAATCTTTGCAATACTTTCTCTGATTCAATGAAGTCTATTAGCAACTATCATTGTAGTAGGATGGTGCGAGACACAAAAATAACATACAAAGGACAATGTAAAGTACTATACTTATAATAATAGAGTAAAATGGGTGTGTTTGATTACGTACAAAGTGTGATCAGATCTCTTCTGAGTTAGAATGAGTTGATCCCTCTGTACTAAATGTCAATGTCTTACTTATCCTCTAGATGGTTCGAAGGTCGTACATATATACTACCATGCTAACGAGTAGTTGGTCGTGTTTTAGTGTCAACTCTCTTATGAAAGATACCACTCGAATTGGAAATAATGCTAAGTCGTGTGGATAACTGCCAGAGCCGGTCCATACATTTCCGAGGCCCTGGGGCGTGACGACAAAATGGGGCCCTTACGTAGGTAAAAAAATCCGTCCCCCCTTTCATCTCATGAATCTTCCCCATTCTCCATGCACTCTCTCAGATCAAGCGAGTCTTTGAAGAATAGGCCTTCAACAGAGGAATACGAGAAGAATTGTAGATGTGAGATCGAGCAGTCATAACCATGGAGGTGGGCTATTTAACAACAAATAAAAATAGATTAGGGGAAGGAGGGAGACGATGAGGATGGAAAGACTGAAAGAGATGATTGGGAAAGGGAATAGCACCGTTAGTCTCCATTAATCTCTCCACAGGAGTTGCAGCCTCGTCGCCTCGAATTTGCAAGTGCATGGTGGAGCGGCAGTGGCTGCGCTGTTATGTGGATTGGAGAATTTGGGGAGGAGCGGCGACACGGTGGACTTAGACGAGATTCGAGGAGATCGATGGGTGTGGCCGTGCGGGTGTAGCAGCAGAACTTGATCGATCCGTGAGTGGTAGACTGGGCCCAAATAATTTTATTCTAATTGACCACAGAATAAAGTATAAAGTATAGTTTTCACCCTGAAATCTCACACATTGCACAACATTCACCCTAAAGTTTAAAACCGGAGACCAACATAAAGGCGCGTGCCGTGAAGCAGTCAGCTAGCTAGCTAGGTAGCTCGCGTCAAAGGCCGCAATCGATTGATCCAGTAGATCTAGCTAACTAGATAGTTCGCGTCCACGACCGTACTCCGATCGATTCAGCAACAAGCTAGCTAGCTAAGTAGCTCGCGTCCACGGCCGCAATCGATTGATCGATTAATCGATCCAGTAGAGCTAGCTACCTACGCGGCAGCGCAGGGCGGCGGTGAGCGGCGCAAGGTGCATGACGCATGGTGGCGGCGAGCGGCGCATGTCGCAGGGCAGCGACAGCGGTGCAGTGCGCAAGAGCTCCCGAACCCATCCATCTCAGCCATCCTCGCCGCCACCGCCGAACAACCGGCGTCATTGAACCTCCGACGTGTGAAGGAGATCGAATCTGCTAGGGATTTTTTTTTTGGTTTGGGACACGTCAGCGCCAAGTGAAAGGACAATGATGTCGCCTAGAGGGGGGGTGAATAGGCAATTTAAACTTTTCCGATTTAGGCTTGATAATTGCGGAATAAAACTAGGTGTTTAAATTAATCAAGCGAACAACCTAAATAAACTAGGCTCACCTATGTGCACCAACAACTTATGCTAAGTAAGACAAGCAACAAGGTGATAGCAATATAATACTTCAAGCACGAAGGCTATCACAATGTAAAGTGCATAAGTAAAGAGCTCGGGTATAGAAATAACCGAGCCACGCGGAGACGAGGATGTATTCCCGAGTTCCTCCTTTTTAGGGGAGTACGTCTCGTTGGAGAGGTGTGAACCAACACAATGGTTCAACAACCACAAAGGTTTCACCTTCTTCTCCGATGAACCTCACCACAAAGATTTGGTTCACCTTCCACTATCGGAATTCTTTCGAGGCGGAATCCGGAGCCTTTCAACAGCAATCCGGGGCACAACCCACAACGGGATTGGGGGCTCCCGAACGGCTATAAGTGATCACCAAGGGTCTCAACCACCACGTGGGCGTCTAGGGTCCAAAGACCCAAGAGTAACAAGTTCACAAGCTTTCAACTTCCATGAATCCTCGTGGAGAGCACAAACCGATGCACAAAGCAATGGCAAGAGCACAAGTGCTCAAATCCTTCACTCTCGAATCCCACCACAAGCAACTAATGCTTATGGGGGAGAAGAGAGGAAGAACAAAGAGTAGAACCACACAAGAACTCCAAGATCACGATCTACTAGGTTCCCCTCACTTAGAGGAGGAATGGATTGGTGGAAATGTAGATCTTGATCTCCTCTCACTTTCCCTCAAAGATATGCAAGAATCATGTGAGAGATTGAGAGAAAGGCAAGCTTTTTCCAAATGTCAACAATGGAGGAGAAAGAGGGGAAAAACGAGCTCAAAGGGTTGGGGAACCGTTGGGGAAGAAACCCCCTTAAATAGGTTCCCCCAAAAGGTGACCGTTGAAGGGGTACGGAACGTCGCGCAGGAAGGAGGGCCGGCCTGGGGGCCGGCGGGGCGGCAGAGGCAACCGGCCAGGGGGCCGGCCTGGGGGCCAGCGGGGTGCCCGACGCAACCATCTTGGGGGCCGGCCGACAAAAACTGCAAAAACGCCCAATACGAAAACGAACATATCTTGATCATCCGGACTCCGTTTTCGATGTTCTTGGGCTCGTTGGATCGCAACGAAGAGCCCTTCAAGATTATGCAGAGCAACATCATAGTCCATCATGTGAGGATAAAACCAAATGAAGAAAGGTAAACCTTCTCTAAATAAGAACAACCGGTAAATCCTGAAATGCAATAACTTTTGGAAGGAAGCTCCAAACGAGATAAAACCAACGAGGTTGGAAAGGTAGCGACACGAGCTTTCCAACACCGAGAACGCAATAAGCTTTCCATCCAAACACCATTTTCGAAGAAGTTGGTCTTGTCATGAGGATAACAACACGCACCAAAACCCAACAAGGAGAAGAACCAAATAAGAGCCAAGAAAGATGATATGCCAAGTATGCAAAGGTTTGAGCTCTCCACAAAGATGCGATCAAGTTACTCACTTGAGAGCCCCTCTTGATAGTACGCCGTCTATTCTATAACCCGGTCTCCCACTAACACCATGAGACCGGTAAAATAGAAAATCTATCAAGATCATATATTTGCCTTGCGCATTCCACTTTAGCTAGATGATGACGATCTTGACTCCCTCAAGTTGGAACACCTTTCTTGATTGTGCTTACTAGCACATGCTTGATGAAGACTTCTCCAAATACTCCCCCATACACCATTATGGGAGAGCCTCGCTTAGCTCCGTCTTCATGAGTCCACTTGCACTTTATCTTCTTCTCTTGATATAGATGATGGCTTGGAGATAAACATGAATGTTCACTCAATCTTTTTTCCAAGCCATGCTTGCAATAAGCTCAACTCTAGATGACCATTCTTCATATAAACCCTTGAATAGAGCATTGATCATCATGTAATCTTCTAGAGTCCAACACATGAACTCCAATCTTCTTCATGGACAAGATCTATAAAGATATCTCAATGCAAACATTAGTCCATAGGGATTGTCATTAATTACCAAAACCACGCATGAGGCAACACATGCACTTTCACCAAGTCATTCTACAAAACCACCTAAATTGACACCAAACTGCTCCAATTCACCCAAAACCAGTACCAGGGGGTTATTTGTCCGGTATTGTAAAGTTCAGGGTTGAAATTATCCGGTTTTAAAGTTTAGGGTAAATATTGTCCAATATGTCAGATTTCAGAGTGAAATCTATACTTAATCCCAGAGTAAATATAGTGGACTGCTACCTGGGCCCCTAGCTCCCTGAAGACCAGGGCGGTCGCCCGGCCTATGGGCCGGCCCTGATAACTGCCCCACACACGATCGTGAGTGGAATATAGGAACATTCTCTCTATTTGTCTCATGGGTGATTATGTGTAGCAAGAGTTATATGAGCACCACCCAAGAAAGTATACTCCTAGCATCTTGTGTTTGTTACGAGACTATAATTTGGACTTAGGCCCAAATTCATGGTGAAGTGTTCAGGTGAGATAGAATAATACTTTTATTGTCAATGCTACAAAAGTCAACAGAGATAACATAAGAAAATATTGTACTAGTCATGTGACTTGCAAAACATAAGAGCCAAGATAACATATGGCACACCTCATAACAAGGGTCAGTATGATTGGCTGCTAACAAAGAATATGGCCCATTGCTCATGAGCCTACTAAAACCTTTCAAAATAACAACTGTGTCTTGTGTGTCCAATGAACTCCCGTTTTCAAATGGTTTTTGGTTTTGGATTGATGTTCTTTCATTTGTCAAAGATGGTACAATGTTGCCATATTACTTTAGTTTCTCTTAAAATAAATAAATATTTGACAAACCAACGACTTCAAGACACTATAAGGTGAATTTTAAATGCTCATGCAAACAATAAAGAGGCAATATACTTTGGTAGACAAAACCTTGTATCTGAATAACATGTGTTTCGATATCTACAACATGTTGATGGTTGAACTCAAGCTAATGGCAGAGACCCTAGAGTACCATCCAGGGTCTTCCTCCTACCACCATATTGATGTGTAATAAAACATTACTACATGCACACACATTGAAGAACAACCTATAATTAGTTATACCTTGGGTATTTTGACAAAAAGATGTATTTCCTCCAAGGTCGGCATGCTTCCAATGCCATGACAGCTGAAACACAAGTAATGTAAGCAAGCAAAGTCGATTAAAAATACATGCACGACCACTGCTAAATTGGTGTTTTTGAGTATTATTCCCTTTGTAGCATCTATCGAATGTCCCTAAAGGGACCTAGCATCCATTACTACTATGATTCCAACATCTAGACTTACATGGTGTTACAATCGTCGCGACACATGAAACACTTTCTAGTTTGTGCTTGTCGTGACCCACGAGCAGAGAGTAGAGCCACCCTTATGTATCTTTTGTACGTCTACTCCGACTTCATGTTTGAAAACACTATATCAGTTATCATCTTCATTGATCAAACCGAGTCTCACACACACACCACAAACAAAAAGAAAGAGTGAATCTCGAGAATCGAAGGTGTGATTAGAAGGTTGAATTTGGGGATTGGGACGAGGCGGTGAATTACCAACACCGTCCATTTTCTTTGCTCGTTCCACGCCCTTAGATTACATGAGAGAATCATAGGACTGACCGCACAATATTTACCATTGTTTGGTAAAAAACCTTGGCTGCTCTGACTCTACTAGCTAGACTTCTTGCATCCATGAAGAGTCCTAGGTGGCGGGGATCAAAAGTAAGACTAAGGTGATATTGTCTAGGCCTACTACCATACGAGGGAACATAGGGTTCTACCACTATCTACACCGTAACAACAACAACTTCCCCATTTCGATGACCCCATTTGATCACATCACGTCGCCGAGAGTGGGAGAGGAGGAGGAGGCCATGAGAGAGATGATACAACCGACACAGATGCACCGGGCGAGAGTTGACACCTTTGACTTTGGTGGCCAACCCACCATCCCTCGCAGGTAAATAATTGACAAACTAACAAATTTATAAGATATCAAGTGAATTAGGCATGCTCACACAAACATCAATGGATCAGTATAACTATAGATAACCTTGTATGCACTATCTAATGTGACTTGCATGCATTTTACTTTCTAAGATCTTCCTTATTTTTTAGATAAAGAATGTATATTAATATCGCGGAGATACAAATTACACCCAGCCTCTGCAACAACGCAACAACCAGAGCTGTTACGGATGCACACAGCCGAAAGACAATAAGAAGAAGAAATGAAAAGAAAAGTCCCGCTACAGAGTTACAGTCAATGCAGCAGCCGCACAACCACCACCAAGACACCACCTGATGTCCAAATCTTCAAAAGCAACGTCTTCAAAAAGAACAGTGCCAGGCACAACCAATTAAGACCAGACCTTGGGGTTTCACCCTGAAGATAATAGTCCCCGCTCTCAAAACAATGTCTTCAGCAAGAGCATTGCTAGGCACAACCAATTAAGGCCAGACCTTGGATTTTCACCCTGAAAGGTAGAACTTTAAACTTCACCTGTGATGTTGCCCCCACTAACATACCGCTGCTCCGCCTCCTGCAACTCCAAGCAAGTTCCTCATCGTCGCAAAGCCTCCAATCGCCATTTGCTAGTCCTTTAATCTTAGCTTTCATGACATTCCCCGCCTCCGACTACACCATGGATTTGCCCATGATGGCACAGAAGTAGAGCTTCACGCCGCTCCCTCCGGCGCGACTGAATCCCTCCGATCCAGCAATCTCTAGGAATTAGCCCATGAAAGATCACCGGCAGAGCCTTCCGAAACTCGACACTCTTGCCAGATCAAGGTACCGACGTCAAGCATATCTTCGTCTTCTCGCGATTTGGAACCCTAGGATCTTCCTTATGCCACCATAAGAATACATAAGAACAACCAATAATTAGTAACACCTGCATCTTTTGCTATGTATGCTCCCACTCCACCATCTATTTAGGATTAATGGATCCGAATATTCATACTATGAGGGAGCTACGGTCTCTCATACATGGGAATTTTGCTTCTAATATGTGGCTAAACCACGATTTCCATTATAGAATTTTCACAAGCAAGAGAGCCACACAGATATATCATTTCCATGCCTACCCAATTTTCATGTTCGAAAACACTATACTACTTATTATCTCTGTTGATCAAACCGAGTCTTCTCACGCATATATACAGGCATATACTCCCTCCGTTCCGAAATCTAAGACGTTTAAGCATTTGTAGGCAACGTTTTGTCACGTTACGAAATTTTTGGAGTTTCCCAAATTACCCTCGCACTCGCTCGCAGACACGGGCAGACACGCTCTCGTTCTCTCTTCTCTCGCTCGCGCAGAGGCGACCCTCGCTCTCACTCGCCATCGTCACCCTGTCCCTCTCTCTCCCCGCCGCCGCCCTATCCCTCTCTCCCCGGCGCCGCCCTCTTCCTCCCCGTCGCCGCCTTGCTCCCCGCAACCCTAGTTCTTTCATACCCCGCGGCTCCGCAACCCTAGGTCAAAGATCAAACTTTTATGCACCGGCGACGAGCTTCTGGACGAGGAGGTGCTGGATCTTCGTGAATCTGCAGTGGATCTGCTGGATCCACGGCGGAGGTGCTGGATCTTCGTGGTGGTGGCCGTCTGTGGCACATCGTGACGGTTCTTTCGACGGCTGCTCAAAGGGCGAGCTCGTTCGTGAAGATGGAGGCAAGACGGAGTTGATGCGGGCTGAGGACGAGATGGAGGAGCTGATGCGGTGGCACCTAGCAGGCTAGGACGGAGCTGATGCGGGCTGCTGCTGCAGGCACGACGCCAATGTGCTGCTGCCGGCAAGCTCCCCAACTTGCTGCTGACGGTGAGGTCTCTCTCTGTTGGCGCTGCATCTCGCAGCGCCGCTACTTCTTCCTCTAACTCTCTCTCACGTCTCTCACAACACACACGCCATGGAAGAAACTCACACGCACACACACTTCACCGAGAAGAAAACTTGCTTTGCCTTCTGCTCCCGGTGAGGACAAATGCACTACATTTTCCTTCTTCTCATTACTCAAAGCAAACATGATTACAGACTTTAAATAGGCTCAGGCAAGCACGGTTTGGCAGGCCACTCTGCCCACTAACCCACTAACTAACTCCACTAACTTCATGCATGCCTCTAACTTCATGCATGCCTAGCACGCCTGAACCAGCCGGATCACCCGGATCAACTTGACCATGCAGTACTCCAGCCCGTCATGCTCCAGCTTCCGTTGCGCCTTGCCGCTTCTCACGGCGTCGCTGTATCGATCACACGACACCATCAGCATCTCGCCGTGCTCGCCGCATCGCACGGCAGCTCGGCATCTCGCCTCCTTCGCGCACATAGCTGAAGCTTCGTTGGACTACATACACTTCCCTAGACCATCTAAACTACATGCAGAACTCAAAACTAAACATGTAGATACATGGAATTACTAAGTATATGAAAGTTGTGCACTTTCGCAGCCTCTCAGCGCGCCTTCTACTGTTGTGAGCAATAGTAATTACTGTTCACCTACAGTGTTGAACAGTGCGTGGGAAATTTTACAAAAAAAATCCTAAAAAGGACTAATTTGCAATTTCGGCAAACGTCAGGTACTTTTTCGTAAAACTGTCACAACTCCATCTTCCTCCCTCTCCCGCGCGCGTCCGAACCCCGCCGCCGCCGCCGCCGCTCCGCCCCGCCGTTCTGCTCCTCCTTCTTCAAATCGACGCACACAGCGCGCTCCGCCGTCGCCGCCCCTCCATATCCTCCGACCTTCGCGTGCCGGGACGCCGCGTCGCCGCCGCAATCTTCCTCCCCTTTTCCTCTCTCGCAGCCGAAACTCGCCGCGGTCGTCGACGTTCACCGCCGCCACTCCGCCGCTCCCCGTCGAAATCAAAGTTCACAGAACTCTCCGCCGTGGCGTCCTCTTCATGCTCGCTCAATCTCGCGTGCTCGAGCTCTCGATCCACGGCGGAATCGACGCCGCAGCGCTCGGTGCCCTCCGCCGTTGACTCGCTCGCCGCCGGCGACTCCGGCGGCCATATGGCACGCTGCGCCGCCCATCCGTCGCCTCGCGCTCACGCGCGTCTCACGCATTCGCGTACGTGCTCCAGCACGCGCGGAAGAGCCGCCGGCGTCGGCGTCCTCACCGTCGCTGCTGTGTGGCCATTGATGACGTCATCACGACGTCATCAGTAGGCCCACATGTCAGTTCTTTTTTTTTAAACAGAGATAATTTCAGAAATTGATAAATCTCTGACAGGTGGGCCCACCCTATTAAAACAATTTCCAGAAAAATGCTAAATACTGCAAAATCTATAACTTTAAAAATATCCACCGGAAAAATATGAACAATATATCAAAATGATCACAAAAAAAATGCTGATTATTTATATCATATGATCAAATTTTACAATTTGAATACTTTAAAATTTTAAATGCCTTTCAAACCTGATTATTTTATAAATATGTAAATAATATGAATCTACATGACTCCCAAATTTGAACTTTTTTGAAATCTAAACATTTTTTTAAGTGTAAAATTTTAAAGAATTTTAGTAACTTCCAAATCTACACAATTTTAAAATTTCAACATTTTCAAAATTTCAACCTTACCACACGAGCAGAAAATTTAATGTGAAACGCATTCAGAAATACTTAAATATTTCAGACACAGTTCCCGTACCATCACAACTTTAAAATCCTAATTTAAATAGAAAAAACTTTTAATATGAAAATTGTTCAAAAATATTTGAATACTTCAAATATTTTTTTTTTGGAAAGCTCCATAACTTCGAAATACTAACTCAAATGGGAAAAATTGAGTATAAAAAGTGTTCGATTTTTTTTGAATACCTCATAAATAATATGAATCTACATGACTTCCAAATTTGAACTTTTTAGACATCTAAACATTTTTTTAAGTGTAAACTTTTAAAGAATTTTAGTAACTTCCAAATCTCCATAATTTTTAAATTTCAACATTTTCATAATTTCAACCTTACCACACGAGCAGAAAATTTAATGTGAAACGCATTCACAAATACTTAAATAAGTATATGAAAGTTGTGCACTTTCGCAGCCTCTCAGCGCGCCTTCTACTGTTGTGAGCAATAGTAATTACTGTTCACCTACAGTGTTGAACAGTGCGTGGGAAATTTTACAAAAAAAACCCTAAAAAGGACTAATTTGCAATTTCGGCAAACGTCAGGTACTTTTTCGTAAAACTGTCACAACTCCATCTTCCTCCCTCTCCCGCGCGCGTCCGAACCCCGCCGCCGCCGCCGCCGCTCCGCCCGCCGTTCTGCTCCTCCTTCTTCAAATCGACGCACACAGCGCGCTCCGCCGTCGCCGCCCCTCCATATCCTCCGACCTTCGCGTGCCGGGACGCCGCGTCGCCGCCGCAATCTTCCTCCCCTTTTCCTCTCTCGCAGCCGAAACTCGCCGCGGTCGTCGACGTTCACCGCCGCCACTCCGCCGCTCCCCGTCGAAATCAAAGTTCACAGAACTCTCCGCCGTGGCGTCCTCTTCATGCTCGCTCAATCTCGCGTGCTCGAGCTCTCGATCCACGGCGGAATCGACGCCGCAGCGCTCGGTGCCCTCCGCCGTTGACTCGCTCGCCGCCGGCGACTCCGGCGGCCATATGGCACGCTGCGCCGCCCATCCGTCGCCTTGCGCTCACGCGCGTCTCACGCATTCGCGTACGTGCTCCAGCACGCGCGGAAGAGCCACCGGCGTCGGCGTCCTCACCGTCGCTGCTGTGTGGCCATTGATGACGTCATCACGACGTCATCAGTAGGCCCACATGTCAGTTCTTTTTTTTTAAACAGAGATAATTTCAGAAATTGATAAATCTCTGACAGGTGGGCCCACCCTATTAAAACAATTTCCAGAAAAATGCTAAATACTGCAAAATCTATAACTTTAAAAATATCCACCGGAAAAATATGAACAATATATCAAAATGATCACAAAAAAAATGCTGATTATTTATATCATATGATCAAATTTTACAATTTGAATACTTTAAAATTTTAAATGCCTTTCAAACCTGATTATTTTATAAATATGTAAATAATATGAATCTACATGACTCCCAAATTTGAACTTTTTTGAAATCTAAACATTTTTTTAAGTGTAAAATTTTAAAGAATTTTAGTAACTTCCAAATCTACACAATTTTAAAATTTCAACATTTTCAAAATTTCAACCTTACCACACGAGCAGAAAATTTAATGTGAAACGCATTCAGAAATACTTAAATATTTCAGACACAGTTCCCGTACCATCACAACTTTAAAATCCTAATTTAAATAGAAAAAACTTTTAATATGAAAATTGTTCAAAAATATTTGAATACTTCAAATATTTTTTTTTTGGAAAGCTCCATAACTTCGAAATACTAACTCAAATGGGAAAAATTGAGTATAAAAAGTGTTCGATTTTTTTTGAATACCTCATAAATAATATGAATCTACATGACTTCCAAATTTGAACTTTTTAGACATCTAAACATTTTTTTAAGTGTAAACTTTTAAAGAATTTTAGTAACTTCCAAATCTCCATAATTTTTAAATTTCAACATTTTCATAATTTCAACCTTACCACACGAGCAGAAAATTTAATGTGAAACGCATTCACAAATACTTAAATATTTCAAACACAATTTCCGTACCATCACAACTTTAAAATCCTAATTTAAATAGAAACAACTTTTAATATGAAAATTGTTCAAAAATATTTGCACACTTCAAATATAATTATTTTGAAAAGCTCCATAACTTCCAAATACTAACTCAAATGGGAAAAATTGAGTATAAAAAGTGTTCGAATTTTTTTTTGAGTACCTCAAATACGATTTCCCAGACCGCCATTACTTCTAAATGCTAATTCAAACGGAACAACTTCAAATAAGAAAATTGCTAAAAAAATATAAACTTTTTTCCACAAAAAAAAATCATAACTTCAAAAGTCTAATTCAAATAGGATTTCAAAATTTTCAACCACAACAGACACAATCCGTTATCATACTAAATTTCCCAACAATATTATCCACTGTAAATTAAAGAGGAAAAAAAAAACTTAATCTCCTCCACGATAAGAAAATGAATGCTAACTATTTATAGCAACAAACGAACACGCTTAAATATTTCAATTTCATAAATACTTCGAGGGAAAAACCAAAAATGCACCACCTCCACTTATACGAAGTTAAATTAATTAAATGCTCATACAATGCATTTCCTCTAATTACCAACTTAAATTAAACATTTCAATTTATTAATTATTTACATGCAATCTAAATTAATTTACTCTAATTATGGAATTCAATCCAACAAATGTACAATTCCACCCCTATAGACTTAAATTAATTAATAATATAAAAAAAATTAAAATTTCGATTCACTGGATACTTAGAGATAATACATACATCAAATTCCAGCAAATTTCAACATTTCGAATCCTCAGTTCTCCAAAATTTTGAAATGAGTTTGAGACTTATCATTTCCTAAACGTAAAAAGAATGCAAATATTAACATCCAAATCTTAATAACTTTCCAATTTGAACAATTTTAAAACCTAAACATTTTTTACGATCTATTAAGAAATATATAAAAAGCTCACGGGAAAAACTATTTATGACAAAGAACTAACATGTTTTAATTTTTAAATTCGAGGAACATTTTGAAATACAACCATATTTGAATTACAACAATATTAAAACATTTTAATCTGAATTTAAAAAATTGAGTTTTCCAAAATTCTGAAATGATTTCAATACTTATCATTTCCTAAACATAAAAAATAATGCAAATATTAACATCCAAATCTTAATAACTTCCCAATTTACAACAAAGAAACAAACATGTTTGTAAAATTCAAATTTCTCAACATGTGGCAAAATTTTAGGAAAACAAATAACCAATTTATAGCATATTTGGAGCATTTCTATCCAAGTTTCAAATTTAAACCCTCAAAAAAAAATATAAGTCTTCGAAGCCCAATTAGTTTATGAACGTGACATGTTCGTCCCCACTTTCAACAATTTTTAGAATCTAAACTTTTTTAAAACGTTAATTTTCCCAATTACAGCAATTCTCAAATTTGAACAATCTCTAAAATCCGATCATTTTTAAACCAAATTTTTAAAAAAAATTCAATGATTTCCAAACTTAAACAATTTCATGATGTTGTCATTTTCAACTTCTAATTTAAAAACACGTACCATTGTGCACAACTCAAAAAAATAGATGAATTTCCAAATTCAAAACAAAAAACAAACTTTCCACGCGACCTAATAAATGCCCATATTGTATTTCTAAACAATATTACCCACTATCAATTCAAAAAAAAAATATCACGATAATTTCCTGATGATAAATATTTAACCGCATCAGAAAAATTAACGTGAATCTCATCCTTTCCTAAAACATTTTTTTAAAAAAATTAAGTTTCCGACAGATGATACCCTTTTAATCCGACAATTTCTAGAAAATAAAGACCGTTCAAACTAACTTGATTTTTAAATTTCGAAATTTTTAAATATAGCGGGTGCAGCACATCGTTCCAGCCCATAAATATTTAACCGCATCACATAAATCTTTTTAAAAAGGTTAGATTTCTCACAAGTGGTACCCCTTTACTTCAACAATTTTTAGAAAATAAAAACTTATAATTTGCATATAATATGTTTAGCAACATTTTCATAGCCTCCACCGGCACTTTCTCCCCTATCCACTATATATTCAAATATCTTCATTCTTAAAAAAACACATTTGCTTAACACTGCCGTAAATATGTTATAACATTCAGTGTCACTGCACGGGGCGTGTCACCGCCCCAAATTTAACCTCTACACATAGCACCCAGCCACACACTCTCCCACATGTCACTATACACAATGCCTGCAATAATGCCACCGTTTCACACCACGCTGCCAGCTCAAAAAGATACCCTTCATTCAAATTCTTCTCATAAACATCACTTACCTCACTTTCTTTTTATAATTTCACTCATAGCCACTCCTAGGTCGCCATCCTATAATAGTAAAGATAAACCTAACACTTACACTAACATTCTTCGAAATACACTTGCTGTACATATAAATGCCACCGTGACAGCAAGAAAAATCTTACAGAAAATTTGACATAAAAGGCGCGGCGTGACGCCGCGCAAAATTCTACTAGTCAAGATTAAAGGCTAACACTCTCCTCCTCTTCTATGTATTCTTGTCAGATTTGACAATAGCATCTCGAGGCTAGAGTACTGTTTCACATGTTTCTGATGGACATAGATGCACTCTTCTTTGTGAGTAATCAGCATGTCAAATTGTAACAATCGTATGTTTAACTAAATCAATGAGAAGGAGTATATGCAACCTGGACGTCTAAATGTTGGAAAAAAACATGAGAGATCATGTTGATAGTTCTTGTCAGATTTTATACATATAATTATGTACAGTAGGAATAGTTTTTGCTGAACTCTAATCCTATCATTTGGATTTTGTTGGTAATGCGTACATCCTTCAGCTGGTTAACTGAATCTAGTTGACTCTTCTCCAACTGGAGTACAAGTGTGATGAATTTTGTTTGCGGTAGAACTGTTTCATTAGAAGTGTTGATGACTTTTTTCTTGTGATGTGTATGTACTGAAATTGTCAAACACTGTCAGTACAAGCAAGTTCCTGATGTGTACTCCTGGATGCTTGTACACACGGTAGCGAGTAGGTCGCTGAATGCTCTCTGTCATGTTCAACGACAGAGTAAGAAAATGTTCATGTAACCTGTAGTTGTTTATACATGGATTTGGTGAATGCATTTGTGCTTTTGGCTCTGCTATAATTGATTTCATTTTATTTTTCTTTGGATTTGAGATTCAGTTGGGCCTTGTGTTCTGTTCAAATTGATCAAGTACTGCTAGAACTTGCTTCCAGTAGGAATGAACTTGCTAGGATTTGAGTGTGGCCTGCACTAATCTTTCCGTAATCTATAGTTGATCTGCTACTGTAGATAATCTATCTTTTTTGAAACGAAGGCAAAAGCTTTGCCTTTTCATTAATTAAAAAGAAGGTGTCCGGTTTATTATCGGAAGAAACCGGGCGAAAACCATACAACATACACCAACACCGAAGCGAGTAGCCCACACAACCACATACACCAACACCAAGCGCAACAACCTCCCACTAACGATAACAACCGCCAACTGATAACAACTCTAGGACCACGCATCTGTCGAAAGTTTCTTTGTCGTTCTCCTCTTTCTTCTCTTGCCCCTGATAGTAGCCGTCTTGAGAGATTTCTTCACCTTTCTGATTAGGTCCTTTGAAGCATTCCCTGTCAAGACACAAGCAATATCCTTACCATATCCAGGACTAGTCATCTCTAAACAGGCGAGTAAGCCGCAAATCTCTTTAGCAAAAAGGGCCTCCGAGTTAGGAGCCAACACTCCTCCACTACCCACAGAGGGCGTCGATATCATCGCCAAATCCTCAAGTGAGCTCAACTCCGTCGGAAGCACAATAGATGAATCCCCACACGACTCCTGAAGCTCAGAAGTCAACATCTCACCTCTGTCCTCGCTCACAGGGACGGGCGTCGCAACAAACTGCGGCGAGGGGCAAGGACTACCACGAGGAGAGAAACAACCAAAGTGAAGTGCTTCCTCAACCACAGACGACTTCTGCTCAGCGGAGTCAAGTGGAAGCAAAGCCTCCACTTGGGTGAGCCCTAGGCCATCAGAACCAACTGCCTCTGTCGGCTGCAAAGGGCCATCAACGCTTGCCAACAACAACTTGAGAGCTGCCACCTCTTCACGAAGAGGTCGAGACGCCTCCTCAATGCGGTCAGCGACCAGCTGACAGAGCTCCAAACGTAGCAAGGCAAAGTGAGATTGAAAGACAGAGTCACTGAACTCCTCGCAACACTTAGGAGAGGGCCTTGGCTGCACCGCAGGACACAACGAAGAGTGACACACAACCTCGACTAGACTCTGAGGCGATGAGAGACGACGAGGCTGAGCGGATGGCAAACGGCTCGGCTGGCAAGGAGCACAAGCATCTGGAGAACGAGCCCGAACATCCGGAGAGCGAGGGCGCGCAGCGGGAGAGGACGCACGACAGAAACGCTCCCGATGACCAGGACGACGACATCGGATACATCTGAAGGGCCCTCGACATGCGCTGACCTGGTGGCCACGCTCGAGGCACCGAAAACACCTCCCTCGAGCCCAACGCTTGAAGGCGAGACCACGGTCGAAACCTTCTTCCCGAAGTAGTGACGATGGCGTGCGGTCGGGACGGCTGCCTCGACCAACCTGCACCCAACCTTTCTCCTCATCTAGAGCAGCAGCAGATACCTCAACATGGCGTACATCAGCATTGTCGTGCACCGGGCCAGAAACAACCAAGTCCTCATCATCCTTGACGGAGCCCAAAGAAGCAGCATCAGCAGGAAGCACCTCTTGCCATGCCCCAACCTCATTGACCTCACGACGCACACACAAAGTGACTGAAGCCAAGTCGAGGCCATTGGAGGCTGCCACTAGTGCCCGCTGGGCCATCACCACCTCATTGCCTTTGTCCTCTTTGAAATCAGCAGTAGCGCAGGTCTTGGTGGCAGCCGGCGGCGTTTGAGGGGCCAACTCTTCTTCGTCGTCTTCTTCATCGTCCTCCTCGTCTTCAGCAGCGGAGACCCATGAAGCAGGCTGTGGAGCGGGGGAGGGGGGCAGCGCAGGCAGCAGTGGCAGTAGCTCCCCATCCATGGCGGAGCGAGCAGCGAACAGGGAGCCACCCGCAGCAGCAGCACAGGTCTTGGTGGCAGCCGGCGGCATTTGAGGGGCCAGCTCTTCTTCGTCGTCTTCTTCATCGTCGTCCTCGACTTCAGCAGCGGAGACCCATGAAGCAGGCTGTGGTGCGGGGGAGGGGGCAGCGCAGGCTACAGAGGCAGGAGCTCCCCATCCATGGCGAAACGAGTAGCGAACAGGGAGCCACCCGCGGGTAGCTCGGAGGCCGGGGCTCCAGGATGCGCCAACGGCATGCAGGGCGGTGGCGCGGCGGACGGCGGAGCCGTGGCCGGCGAGGACGAGAGAGGCGGCGCGGGGTCAGAGACGGCCGCGGGCGAGACCATCACGCCGACATTCTCCTTCCGAAACCTTGCTGCAGGGGGCTGTCGCGAAGCTCGAGGGAGCGCCGTCGGGGAGAGCTGGAGTGAGGGCGACCACATCTCCCTTGAGAAGCAGCCGGAGGCTGGGCAACGAGCTGCAGAACCGGTGGAGTCTTCGAGCTTGGCTTGAACTTGACGCGGAGAACCCGTGGCCGGAGAACTGGTCGGGGAGGAGAGGCTCGGCAGCCCCACGCCGGACTGCTGGGTGGGAAGGGAGAGCGCGCCAAGGGGGTCCAGGATCTGCCCGTGGCAAGAGCGGAGGTGGCCGGAGCAGGCAGATCAAGGCGGCGGCGGCGCGCTTGCCAGGCCGCGAGCAATGTCGCGAGACATGCCGTTGCCGAGCTTTGCTACTGAATGTTTTACGGCAGTGTTTTATGCCTAACACAGCGTTGTAGATAATCTATCATTATTGAGGTTCAAAAATTCTGCAATTGCTTGCTACTCTGCTGCTGCTTTGCTGCTCTGCAATTGCTTGATCTATTATGCTACTACTTGCAACTCCAATTTCTTAATCTATTACTGCAATTGCTCTGATACTGCTTGCTACTCCAATTGCTTACTAACTGAAATTTATCAGGACGCAGATGAGCTGGAGCTAGGGCGCAAAGGACCAGGGCGGGGACCACCTGGGCAAGGACCAGCACCAGGACCTGGGCGAGGCAGCACCAGCACCAGGACCTGGGCGAGGCAGCGCCAGCACCAGGACCTGGGGCGAGGAGATCTGGGCGAGGCGGCCTGGGGTTGAGGAGATCTGGGTCTAGGAGAGGATCTGCGACCTGGAGCGAGGCGACGTGCTGAGCGAGGCGAGGAGGAAGACGACGCGGTTTAATTTCGCTATTTCTTTTTCGCTGGGCGTTGTTTCCCCAGGAACTGCGGGATGGCTTGGTATTGTAATATGAGCAATTGAGTAGGGCAGACATGTCATTTGGGCGTTTTTGTGGGTTTGTCGGAAATCCCTTAAACGTACTCCCTCCGATCCATATTAGTGGGCACAACTTTGTCTAGATACACATGTATCTAGTCTAAATACTTAACTAGATACATATGAATTTAGACAAAGCTATGCCCACTAATATGGATCGGAGGGAGTATTAGATTTCGGAAGGGAGGGAGTACACACGTATGTGTTGTGCGTGGCAAATTGATACATGGTTAGGCTAACTGTGATCATTAGATTTAAATGATTAGGGCATCCACAATGGTTCATTTAGATAAGACAAAAAACATGTCATACAATGGATTATGTCCTAGCTAGTGTTATCTCTTGGTTAATGTTTACATGGTCCTAAAATTTTGGAGTTATGAAGTGACTAAAATGAAACTAGAAAATATGCAACTAAAAAATGACATGTTGTATTCTGGAGAGAACTGTCTTTTCTGTATGTCATCTCTTAACCAAAATCTCCTTTTTAGTTCCTTTATTTCAACTCAGCAATCATACTAGTATTTGACATTGCTAAATTAAACAATTGTATATTCCCTTAAATTAGTGGGTGTGATACATCATCGGAGCATCTTGAAACTTTACATGGGGAGAATGGTAGGACTGACGGCACGATATTTACCACGGTTTGGTAAAAAAAAGACGTTGGCCGTAGATCCGCTCTTCCACGTCATCGAAGAGTCCTAGGTGGCACGATATTTACCACGGTTTGGTAAAAAAAAGACGTTGAACGGAGTGGTCTACTACCGCAGCAGCAGCAGCTTCCCGGTTCCGGCGACCGCCGCTGATCACATCGCCGGGAGTGGGAGAGGAGGAGGAGGAGGAGAGATGATGCAGCCGACGCAGATGCACTGGGTGAGAGCCGACCCCTCCGACTTCGGAGGCCAGCCCCCCGCCCCTCGCAGGTAATCCCCAAATCCGCCTCGCCGTCGCCGATCTCTCCCCTGAATCCCGCCTGAAAGTGCACGCGTATCCCCGCAGCGGGCACACGGCGGTCGAGATCGGCAAGTCCAAGGTGGTCGTCTTCGGCGGGTTCGCCGACAAGCGCTTCCTCGGCGACATCGCCGTCTACGACGTCGGTAAAATCCCGCCGCCCCACCCACCCCCAGAGACACATCTGGCTCCGACCGGTGGACGCGACCCCTTCGCTGCTGCTGCTCAGAGCCTCAGACGATCGATTAAACTGAACCCGCGCACGCGGCGCCCCTTGTTGCAGAGAACAGGCTATGGTACACGCCGGAGTGCAGCGGCAGCGGCCCGGACGGGCAGGCGGGGCCCAGCCCGAGGGCCTTCCACGTCGCCGTGGTCATCGACTGCAACATGTTCATCTTCGGCGGCCGCTCCGGGGGAAAGAGGTCTGCCACTGCGCACAGATCGCTCTCCGTCCAGTAGAGTTTTGCAGGCGTCAGTCATTGTCTGTCTGTTGCTCACGTTCTGGTGTTTGCCTCGCAGGTTAGGCGATTTCTGGATGCTCGACACCGGTAAGGACCTCCGTTCCATCGAGTATCCCTGCTACCTGTTCTGTTTCAAATTGTTACCGGGGTTTCTGCGACCGCTAAGCGCTGTCGATCTGTCTTGGTGCTTCTTTCCTGTTCAGACATTTGGCAGTGGTCGGAGATGACCGGCTTTGGTGATTTGCCGTCTCCGCGGGAGTTTGCGACTGCATCAGCCATAGGAAACAGGAAAATTGTCATGTAAGCGATTTGTTCCGCACAAGTTTGTTTCCCCTGTCATCATTAGGTCTCATCACCTGTGAAGAAGATGATGTTCATCTTTGTTCAGGTATGGTGGTTGGGATGGCAAAAAGTGGCTCTCTGATGTATATGTCATGGACACAAGTGAGCTAACTCCTCTCTTTATTCAAGCTACACTGAGCACTGAATATATACTTTGTTGATGAAGTGGATCCTTCAGTTTTACTTCTATTTATACTTTTTACATTTTCTGTTCGATAGTGTCACTTGAATGGACAGAACTAGCAGTTGCTGGATCGGCGCCACCTCCAAGATGTGGTCATTCTGCCACTATGATTGAGAAGAGACTGCTTGTATTTGGAGGCAGAGGTAATTACCACTCTTTGATTTGGTGCTTTTTTGGGTCTGTCGAAGCTTGGGGTTTCTTAGATAATTTGCTAGCGAGTTCCACATTTGATATGTTGCTACAAGACAGTAATACTTCTCATACCAACCTTGAAAAGCTGGCCGACACTAGAAAGTACAATTATGTTTGTTTTGTAAATACCTAGCAAACATAAAAGATGAGTGAAACTAAAGTGCTTTCTTGAACTTGAATAACTTCAACATTGAAAATTTTAAGAGCACTGTCACTATTATCCCCTTTTTTAGAAGGAAAAACTGTAAGGGACGCCCTGACAACATAATAAGTAGGAAACCAAATTCGAGTCCATGGGGATTTTAACCCAGGTGGTGAGGTTGTCAAGGTTCTATAAAGCGCTGTGCGCTAATTAAGCGTTTTGTCTCCGTTTTCTCTTTTCTAAAGAATTAAAGCGCTAATCGCAATTAAGTGCACGTTTAAGCACAGTTGAGCGCTAGGCGTTTTGCTCCGCTCAGATCCTAAGCAGCTTAAGCGTGCGCTTAAGCGCGCTTTTTATAACCTGGGAGATTGTACATGCATTTTCCCACCCAAGTGACCCTACACACTGTATTCCTCAATCTCGACACTTTCCGATCTCCACATTTTGCTTCTCGGCTTCCTGCTGGGTATCAGACTATTTCTGGGTAGAATTTGTAGTGCGCTGACAATTTCAACGATTAATGAGTTGCATAATTTTTTGGTCTCAGACATTCTATCATTTCTGATTACTTTATATCTTCCTTCCAACAGGTGGAACCGGGCCGATAATGGGCGATCTATGGGCTTTAAAGGGTGTTACTGAAGAAGGTAGTTCTTCATATATTTGCACTCGAGAGAAATGTCATGTAACTGCTACACACCATATATGCTTGCTTAATTGATGAGTACACTAGCAGAACTCACGGTGCAATTACAACTATTTGTTTAGACAGTTTATGCGAATATGGGTCATGATCAGAGGAGTTTACATGCCTGTGTTTATTATATTTACATACTTTAGGACACAATCCAGAGTGTCATACTCACATCTTATTTGTCTTGTATGTCCATTCCCGCTTCATTGGAGGAAATGGAATTTGAGATGGCCATTTGTATTATTTAGCTATCCTGTTCCATTGAGGGACGTGAGAGATCACCCTTTTTTAGTCGATATATTTCACATGCTTAGTTACAATTAAGTTGTTTCTCCTTTAGTCCTTTTGCAGTGGTTGCCTCACATTTGTTTGTATGAAGTTGTGCTTCTTATGTAAGTAATGTTTCACTGGAAATATTAAGTTAGACGATAACTGCAATATTCATTAATTTGCTGTTACTGAACCTGCTATTGTTGTGTTGCGGAGATAATGAGGCACCAGGTTGGACACAATTAAAGCTGCCAGGACAATCGCCCTCTGCACGATGTGGTCATTCGGTGACTTCTGGTGGACCTTATGTATGCAATTTAAAACTTTGCTATTTTGTCTTTCTAACTGCAATAATATTTAACAACTGATATCTCTGCTGTATGCATCACATACTTGGAAGGTTGATTTTGCTGTTAGATTGGATATCAATCATGACTACCCATTAATTATTAGGTTGTTTGCTATCATGCGAAGTCAGTGAAGCTAAGTGTCCTACGAAATTTGTCGAATATAATGGCCTTCAGTGCTCCCTTATTTTTAAGTACATATAATAATAAGTTGGTACTGATGATCCAAAAACATAATTGTTCGCGTTTTCTTGAAACCTTTGAAACGAAAATTCTGTTATATACTGGGATCCTTTACACCAGAAGTTGGTCATTAAGTCTACTACTCCCTCTGATCCGTATTAAGTGTCGTGGAAAAACAACGCACCAGGCACAACTCCATCGTACAGCTCGCGACACTAAATCTGGATCGGAGGGAGTAGAATGTATGTATCGGAAGATAGTTTTTTTTTTCTCGGGGACTTATCTTACATTTTTCTTGTCTATTTTCGATTGTGCAATAACATTACTAACAACATATAGATCATGGACCTTGTTGTCAGCTCTTGCTATTTGGAGGACATGGAACTGGCGGTTGGCTAAGTAGATATGACGTGTACTACAACGAATGTGTTATTTTAGACAGGGGTAAGCTGTAGCTCCAATGAATTTCTGTTTTGATTGTAAACTTTTTCTGTATTGCCTCTTTGGGGACATTGAACATGACTTTGCATCTTGTTGTATACTGAACACACCAAATCTTGTTGCTGTTTCTTGACATAGATGGTTTTATGAAAAAAGACCGTTTCGGTAATTAGGAACATGATTTCATAACTGGAACTTCACACCTGAAAGTGATCTGATACTATTTATACCTGAAAAGCCCCAAATATTATTTATTTTCTTAATATATATTTATTATTTTCGGAATGAGATACTATTTTTTGTTAATTGCCAAGTTGAGCTAAGGGTCAGGCCTGACCCAAAAAACTGGGCTGCCCACAAGCAGGTTAAAGAAAATTATTAAGGCTAAGCTGGTCAATAGGGATTGACTATTGATTCTCCTGATTGATGTATCGAGTGCATGCTGGATATGTCTATGCTTGTGGTCCTTGCGTTATCCTCATTGACGTAGACATGATACATAGATACTCAAGCACATACTCCACAGCCAGTTTGGGCACTAAGCAATAAACTCCCTTTCATATGATCAATGATGTAACCCACATGGCTCGCCACAGTATGCCTTGGTAATTGGTATCACCAAAATTAGCTAACTTTGGTTTGTATGAATTTAATGAACACACTAGAGACAGCTGAAATTGTATCCTTAATTCATTCGTATGCCTGTGCACTCTGGTGATGACTGTTGACCACCTTTTTTTGTCATGCATTCACCCATTCTGCACACGTGCATCATATGTATGTCTGTCCACTTTCCTGATCAGCATGCATCAGATGTAGGGTAAAGTACATATGTAGGATAATGATACTCCCTCCTTCCAAATATATAAGACCCCTCAAATTTCGAGTCTAACTTTGACCACGAATTTGACAAATAAAATATGAGTTTTATGCCACCAAAAGTATACCATTGGATTTGTATCAAAGTTTCCAATGGTATAATTTCTATGTGACTTAAACTCCTATTGTGAAATTCATGTTCAAAGTTGGCTAAAAACTCGACGAGACCTTTTATTTAGAAGGATGGGGTGTACAAAATCTCTTAACCTCGAAAATGCCACGTCAGATGGATCAACCTGTTTCGCATGACTAGAATTTGTATGTTTTAACACACATCTTCGCTATTTTTTTTATTGTTCTCGTTTTGATTTGTCTAAATCGATTCCTTTCTGCTGTTGAAGCAACCAGCAGTCCAGCATCGGCTATAAATATTTGGCATTGTATATGTTTTTGCTGATTAATACTTTGGTATCTCAGTCTCAGTTCAATGGAAGCGCTTATCAACAAGTAATGAGCCTCCTCCTCCTCGGGCATATCATTCTATGACTTGCTTAGGGCCTCGGTTTCTTTTATTTGGTGGCTTTGATGGAAAGAATACCTTTGGAGATTTGTGGTGGCTTGTTCCTGAAGGTATAGTATCACATCTAAAAAAGAAGAATCCCTATTGATATCTTCTAGCTTTATTTTGTATGGTGCATACAACAAACAGTCAGAGCTTTAGAAGCAATATGTGTTATCATATGCTGGGCCTGTACTTTGGCCTAGAAGTAACTGAAGTGATCGCACTTGACATATCCATATTTTTTGCTCCATCCGCTATCATATAGGTGTTGCGCATAGAACAAAAAATAGTTAATTCATTGTCTTTAAGCAGGACTGCAAACATTTATCAAGTACTAGTGTAGAGTACTTGAAGAAGTCACATATGTTGCCCCTACTAATGGCATACATACCCATGTCTGTAGCATTACTACAAGCACCCAATAGGGGCATTTGGTGAACACTGTCGCCTGCAAAAATTTAAAACACTTATACTAAAACAATGTCTGGACTTAATGTACTAGTTACCGAGCATGACAGTAATATGTTCAAGAAATTGAATCTCTTACTAGGTTCAAACCTCACTTCCAGAATACATGAGCTGGCTATGGTACAATGAGCTGAATCTACAGACCAGTGAATTGTACCAAACCCTTACGGCATCCAGCTATTGTGCACACTGCACACAGACAAACCGTATTTTCTGAGATAGTGGAAGAGATTACTGCCCAGCATCTGCATCTGAAGATGGACATAGATGAGCCACATAAAGACATTGCTCCTTGAAACTTCAAGAAATGTGCATTTGAACATGAAATGGGCTTGGATCAAGATGTTTGCAGGGTGTTGAGGGAATTGTTTTGACCCAGCAATCATGCTTAAATACTTGAGTACTTACATCTGTCAGTAGTAAATTATATGAATACAGTTAAATATGTAATAGTTGATGGAGAAAGATAATTTCTGCTTCTCTATACTCTACCTGTTTGAATGTTCAGATGATCCTATTGCCAAACGAGACTTGGTTCCTAATGTTGATTCAGACAGCAAAAATAGCACTGTGACTAGTGATGCCCAACAGTCTGCATTGAAGGTATGTTTGCTTATGTGTATACCTGAAGTTCAGAAGATCTTTGTGGAGAGTAAAATGGAACTAACGCCGAATTTTTTGGTGACATCAGAAACTTGCAATTACTAAAGGATATAACTATTGCAGGAATCGCAATCTGGGGAGTCTCCAATGTTTGACTTGGCAAAAAGATTGGGGATCACACTTTCTCTAGAACCTGCAGCAAGTTTTGTTGATGAAATCAATGATAAAGAACTAATGGAATTATCATCAAGGCTTATTGGCGAATCACTTCCTACTACTGACCAGCTTGCATGTATTCAGGTGCTGATATCTTTCCATTTCTGCAACCCTTTGCACTTGTGTTGGCTTCCGAGGAAACGGGACATTATTCTATGATGTACAGGCACTTCGTGATCATTGGAGAAGTTCTCCATCAAGTTCGATACAGCTCCAGGAGCTTGGCCCTCTGCTGAGAGACTATCAACGTCTCATTATCCGCCGCTATGTGTATGATTTCATTCCTCCATTTCCCCGCTGCATTTGTTTTCTACAAATTTTAACCATTCACTTCTCCATAAATCAAGAAAATAACCACAGTTCTATAGATGCTTGTATTTCTGGTCTATTTATCATTATCTCCTTGTCACGATAATAATTTTACCTGCTAGATTTCAGTCCATTCTGTTGTCTTTTGCACAGACGATACTCTGGAATTATAAACGTGTTCTGTCATGTAACTTATGGCATGTTTTCATGTAATTCTTACTTCATTCAAAATGAGAAGTGCAAACCAGTCGAGAGTAGAACGTGGCTTTTTTTCTGTCAGACTATATAACTGCAGTTGAATTGTTTAGCTAAAAATTGAATACGGGTAACCCATCCATGGTCAGAGCTTGTAATAATGTCTGATGAAAGGATTGTGCTTATCTAACTAATTGTTAAAGTCCTGCATTTAAGTAAATAATATGTCTTCTGCACGGATTATGTTTTCATTTCCGCCAACTAAATGTATGCAGGGAGAACCCATCCCCGACGTTCCTTGAAAGGGAAGATCACCGCCTTTTCCATTTGAAAAACGCTTCGCAGGTATGTGAACTCCAGTCCATGGGGCGGCCATCTCCTTGGTATGTTATTACCATCTGATGCATCTCCTATTATCAGTCTCTCGTATTTACCAGTGCTCTGTATTTTCTGATACACTTCAGTTGCGCATGGATGACATCCCCGTTCTGCTGAGCGAGTACAGAACTCTCCTTCACACCTGAGAGCGGCTCCACATGCAGCTCTTTTGCCTGTCAGGTGCTTCTTCTTGACCGCTAAACCATTAAGCTAGAGCTTCCTTTTCCGGAAATCCATTTTGAGTTGTAGGTCTAGATGATCCTATTATGAAAAAACATATTTCGTAATGTCCAAAAATTCTGAAAAAAAAAATCGGATGAACATACAAACATTTTATGTAGGCACACAAATTTTTGTGAAGAAAAGACATTTTATGTGCCCTGTGTAAAAAAGACAAAAACATGCCTAGTAAAAAAGTTATTTTTGAGCACCAAATTTGTCTTTTTATACCGAACACAAAAAACATTATTTTTTCGTGAAACTTTATGTGCCAACATAAAATGTTAAGAGGTACACCCGAAATTTTATTTCAGATTTTTTTGACATTTTTTTTTTTTTAATTTTCTTTTCATAGTGAGACTAGATGCTCCTATGAGCCAAAACGCCGTGTACTTCCTTTTCTGCTTATATGGTTTCTCATGATAGACTTTTATGTTTGCACCCTGCACCTGCAGGCTACATATCGACAAGTCGAGCGATACTTGTCAGGTCAAATGATCAAGAGTCCCTTTTCGCGAGGTCCCTCAACAGTGTGATGAACGAGTGGCTAACCGGAGCTCTGTACGCTTTCCTGAGGACGGATGCGTCGTCAACCGCGCTTTGAGGACAATACATATAGATCTCTCTCCCTAGATAGATAGGCGAGCCAAAGAAGAAACATGCGCATGATTGTGGTGGATAGTGGACCCTAACAGGAACTGAATTCGACGGCTCCCAGTGGGACTCAGGAGTAGATAGGAACACAGTTTCATTTGCTCCTTTGGTCCATGCTTAATTGAGAAATGGTCCAGTTTTTTGTTTTCTACTCCTTCCATCTCGAATTAGTTGATATAGATTTGTCTAAATACATATGTATTTATACATATTTTATTGTGTAGATACATATGTATTTAGACAAATTTGTGTCAACTAATTCGGGATGGAGGGAGTAATAAAATTATTTGTACATGTTCCTTTATTCATGTAAGTGTGCTTTTCAGTTCCTCCCTAGGCCATTGACCAAACTTGAAGGTCAAGTCCAACATATGTGCAAAGGCAGAGACAATTCTGAAGTAAGTTTCCACATGTTAGGGTGACCTACTCCAAATTTCTCGAACTAAATTGTCAGTTTGGATCGGTTGGGTTGAGATGGACGAGTGAGTACATAAATCCATCATTTGCTTATGAATAATATACTCTTTTTGTGAAAGCTACGAAGAAGAAAGACATTGTCTTCATACGTATAAGAAGGGTTTGCATGTGCAGAAATTCAATATGGCACCCTAGCTCATATGCTCCTGTTAGAATAAAAAATAGAAAAAAATAGTAAAACATCTCAAAAATTCTGAAAAAATGGTGGTGAAAATGTACAAATATTCTACATACATGTCAAATTTTGAGGTGAAATGACATTTGTATGTGCTGAGCAAAAAAAAAAAAAATTGACCAAAATTGGATCTAAAATTATTATTTTTGGAGTACTGGTTTTGTTTTCTCCGCATAGAGCACCACACATGTCATTTCAGCATAAAAATTGGCACGTATGTTTTTCAGGATATTTTGAAATGTTTTACTATTTTCTCTATTTGTTTATTCTAACAAGAGGATATGAGCTCCGGAGCCACAAAACATGCATGTGCATACTTTTTTTTTCGATAGTTTGCTATGAGAAAAAACGACTGTGAAGACAAAGAATTTTTTTTACTCAGACATCCGTCAGACCACTGAAAAAATAGTCGAACACAAAAGATTATCATAATGCACCGAAGCAAATGGACAGCTCCGAGCCTCCTTATTTACACGGCGCACATAGACACATTTTAATGTACAACTTTAACCATCAACATAGTCAACAAAATATAGGTTATGCACTATAAAATAATCTATATCAATTACTTCGCATTCAATTTTTTCCCCAAATGGGAGCATAATTTTTTCGACAAAGGTGTTAGCCTGTTAGGTGTATAGTTCTTAATTTGATGATCAAAACTAAACCGTGGGAAACGATGACCCGGCTAAATCGGGACAGAGGGTCACTATGCCTCAAGTACCGTATTGCTACGGACCTAAGAAAACAGGAGCCACGCGAAACGGTACGTGAGGGTCAGGCAAGAGAGAGAGGCGATCATAAAAACCCATCTAGTGTCCCCCTCGCCGGCAACGCCGCTGGTCCGCTCCGTCTCCGGTGGCCTTAGGGCCTTGGAGGCGTGGCGGATCACAGCCTCTCACCATCGGGAGGGTTTTTCGTCCTATGTTTAGGATTTTCAGTGTCTTTTTCAAGATGGTGAGGCGGTGGCTACCTTTTGAAGTCAGAATAAGGTTCTCCCCGTCCAATCCTCGTTCCAGTGGTGCGCCTAGCGCTAACGGTGGGCATGTGGAGGCATGTGTCAGGCGGATCCCCTGGGATTCAGCCGTTTTCGTGTTTGTCCGTGTGGTTGCAGGTCCAGCTCTTTCGATTTATGGTACTCATCATTGGCGATGGTTACTTCTCTAGTGCGTTGGTCCCTCGGGACCTTAGCACGATGATTTCACGTATGTCTACTATAACAAGATCTGCTACGACAAGCTTTACCTGTTTTCGGTGAGGGAGGGTGAGGACAGCGACGCGCCTTCTGCTCGCTTCAGTGTTTGTAGTCGTTGCTAGGTGATCCGAAGATCTATTTGCAATTTTATACTTTAAAATTCTTTATACCGTTCTTGACGATCAATAAATTGGTTGGCCTTTTGGTTAAAAAAATACCGTATTGCTGGAGCAGAACCAATGTCGTCCAGCAGGTTCTAGAACATTCCGGCACAACGGGAATGGAATGGCCGCCCGGGGCCAAAACTGGAAACCACCCAGCAGTCAGCACCCAGGTAACCAGGTTCACCCTTCACGGGCTCTAGTCCCATGGGCAAAATTGACATTTCATCCGAACCTTTTCACATATTTTTTTCCCAGTAGGAAAACGACGGGCGCCACGCCAGGGCAAAGCGAAGCCGGGTACTCCCTCGCTCCGCCTATTAAAAGGTGGCCGCCGCCGCCGCCCACTCCCACACACACAGACGCAAGGTAGGGTGGTGGAGGACGCCTCCGGCGAGGGAATCCGCCGCCGCCACTCCGTCCGTCTGTCCGTCTTCCTACTCGACCGCATCAGGTAGCAGCAGCAGCACCCTAGACCCGCCTTTAATTTTCGCTCCCGCTCCGTTCTATTTCGCTGGCGACGAACCCTACCGTGGTCTCGATTAGTCAGCCTCTCGTGATTTGGAGTATATCCCTGCGGCGACCAGTGTAGCACCGAGATGGGACGGGGGCGCGGTCCGCCTCGCCGCGGATTTCGAATCACCGCCCACGCGCGCGCCTCGTTAGCTCCGCCGGGGACGGGGATCTCGTTGTTTCCTCCCGGAGGTGGAGTAGTTGGATCAGCAGATGGTTTGCTGTGAAGCCTTTACCTCACCACTAGGCCTCCCTTAGAAATTGAAATACTGTTGCTACTACTACTAGGTCTCCCTTATCACCATGAGGAGGCAGGTTTTGGACAAGGGACGTCGATTTCTTGTATGTGTATCGTGTCCCAGAGCTTCGAGTGAAGGGCGGGGACGCCATGCCCGCCTTTCTCATACTGCTCCGGAGAGTTAACCCTGGCCTTGAAATGGATGGAATTGGTGGCTTGTCCTCACTGTTTTTTTCCTTGGTAAAGATACCGTTGGCATATATCGGCATCAATATGTGTGTTCATATTAAAAGCTTTTGTTCATCACGGAAAAATCATTATAAACCTGGAGCTTCGAGTGAAGAGCAGGGACTCAATGCCTGCCTTTCTCATATTGCTCCAAAAGTAAACACGGCCTTCTCATGAAGGGAGTGGATGGCTTGTCCCCATTTTTCTTTCTCTGTAAAGATACCGTTGGCATATATCAGCAGCCCATTTTCATAAAGAAGAGTCGGAAATAGTTTCAGGCGTATATTAACAGTAGAGGTTTTCTTTTGTTTCCTGTGTGTCCTGGAGCTTCGAGTGAAAAGTAGGGATGCAATGCCTGCCTTTCTCATATTGCTCCAAAATTAAATTGGGCCTTCTAATGAAGGGAGTGGATGTCTTCTCTCCATTTCTTTCTTGGTGAAGTTACCGTTGGCATATATAAGCAGCCCATTTTCATTCATAAATAAATAAATAAGACAGTCAAACTTAGTGTCAGGTGTGCATCTTATTCTTTTTTTTCCTGTGTGCCCTGGAGCTTCGAGTGA
This sequence comes from Poa pratensis, assembly GCA_947311845.1. Classification (NCBI taxonomy): domain Eukaryota; kingdom Viridiplantae; phylum Streptophyta; class Magnoliopsida; order Poales; family Poaceae; genus Poa; species Poa pratensis. The sequence continues at coordinate 169,144,367 of CAMZMU010000041.1, forward strand.
AGAGCAGGGGCGCAATGCCTGCCTTTCTCATATTGCTCCAAAAGTAAATATGGCCTTCTCATGAAGGGAGTGGATGGCTTGTCCCCATTTTTCTTTCTTGGTAAAGATACCGTTGGCATATATCATATATCAGCAGCCCATTTTCATAACAAATATTCAGATTTAGGTTCAGGTGTGTATCGTAAGTTCTTAACAGAAGAGTTATTTTCTAATTGCAGGTTTCAAGATGTCGACCAGCACACTTGCAACTTCCTGCTTGCTCTTGAGCAACGCCAGAACCGATGCCCCGCAAAGGGCGGCCAAGAGCCCCTCGTCTGTAGGCTTCTTCGGCCGAGGCACACCGCAGGTTGTGGGCCTCAAGTCCTCTTACAAGAGGCTGGACGTCTCCGCCATGGCCTGCTACAAGGTGAAGCTGGTGACCCGGAGGGGCAGGTGCATGAGTTCGAGGCGCCCGACGACACCTACATCCTGGACGCGGCGGAGACGGCTGGAGTGGAGCTGCCCTACTCGTGCCGCGCGGGGGCGTGCTCCACTTGCGCGGGCAAGATTGTGACCGGTGAGGTGGACCAGTCGGATGGGTCATTCCTGGACGACGGGCAGCAGGAGGAAGGCTACGTACTGACCTGTGTCTCGTACCCCAAGTCAGACTGCGTCATCCACACCCACAAGGAGAGCGACCTGTATTAATTAGCGGGGCCTTGGCCTCTACATGGTGGGAGTTCTTCTAGTTGTCTTCCATGTCAGTCGATGACTAGTACTAGCTTGTAAACTTTGATGGTTGTGTGTTTTGTTGTTAGTTTGAGGTCAGGTTGGTTGCATTGAGATTGGGAAAACCCGTGGAGAAGCGAAATAAGGAACAGCTATTAATGCAGTTTCATGGTTTTGGGATATCACTGGAATATATTGTCCTTTTCACTAGTTGATCCTGGATGTTGTGGTCTGCATCTTGGTTGCCCCCATTTTTTCACTAGTTTGTCCTGATTGTTGGGCATCTTGATGGTTGCCTCTTGCTTGCTTCCTTTTCGAGCTGATTTTTCAGTTAGCTAAGCTGAATGCCGTATCTATCCTCAATGGTTCATGCATTTTTTGTGTCTGAATGTAGATTTACGAGTGTTATTCATCTATTTTATGTGTGGAGGCGCAAATGGGATGATTGTGCCCTATGCCAGTCCAGCTCGTGAGAAGACTTGTGCAAAAAACGACGTGTTCTCCGTGCCAGGAATCTCAACCCTGTCAAATTGCTGAAGATCCATGTGGTGTTCGTTTTGTTCTGCCTCTGCCTTGGTAGCTGTCCAGGTTTACATTTTTAAAGGTAGTCGATGTTCTTGGCATACGCAGCTGGTGACGCTCTCATACAGTTTGGTGGCCGGCAACTGCCAGCCGAGAGATCTTCCACCTAATCTTGTTTGCACGATGCCCCCCACTTGATTCCTTCTCCTCTCTTGTCCCTTTCATCCATGGGAGGAGCCGGCAGTGGCATTTCTTCTTCCACGGTGATCAACGATTCGTTCTGCCAAAAAATTTCTTCCGGGTTTTGAGACTTGAGACAAGGAGCATGCCGAAAGCATCAAACACAAACGGAAGCGTGATGGGAGGTAGCACACCACTCTGTAGGAGACAACTCGTATGATAACGGAAGAGATGACGAACCAGAATAGGCCGCTAACCACAGCTAGTGGTTGACCATCAAAAGGAGAAAAAACAAGAGTATTTTTTTCAAGTTCTCCAAAAAACAGTATTTTTTTATAAAGGGAATATATAAATATCAAGTTGACTAATAAGAGTATGATTCCACAACAATATACTAGTACATGACATGGGAAACAACCATAGAACCAAACAAATATTTATACATACACAAGCTAAAGTTCTGCGGCCACAGAGCAGCTGAAGCCCAGCCCCCGGTGCAGCAGCCCTTGCACACGCACCGACTAATATCTGACATATATATCACTAGAACAAACAAGCGGCTTTGGATCATCGCGGTAACATAGGAACGTCTCAAACGAACTGGGCCTGGGCATGGATCTACTTTTCGTTTCATCCAGCCAATACTTGGCAGAGACTCTGAGAACGTTGATGCAGAGTTGGAGGATACACACTGAAGCATGGGAAAGTGCACAAATATTGGGTACACGTACAGCCGAGGAAGCCACGTTCCGAGGGCTTAGAAGCACTTGCGGTGGACGATCGAAGGGCCAGATTCATCATACTCTCCCTTGGATATCCACATCTGCGAAAGGAAAAAGAACCAGGTTATGAGGAGTGTTTCCTTGCAATAAAAGTTTACTTCATAGACTGGAAACAAAAGTACTTGTGCTTAATTCTCCTATATAGGACCAGTGGGAAAAGATTATTATTGTATTCGGGCATATCAGGTATGATTAATTGCTAGTTCATGATTAATTTGTTGTATGGTTGGTTTCATCAGGTAAGATGTTAAAAGAGATATGAAGAAGAAAAAAGCATTTTCTGGGAATAAGATGGTACATGCCATGAAAACAAGAGGTCATGTAAATAAATAAATACCTGCTGGAATGTGCTAAGGGAGGCGAGGATGGAGCCACCGATCCAGACGCTGTATTTCCTTTCAGGAGGCGCCACGACCTTGATCTTCATGCTGCTCGGTGCGAGGGCAGTGATCTCCTTGCTCATCCTGTCGGCGATGCCAGGGAACATGGTTGTTCCTCCACTCAACACAATGTTGCCGTAGAGATCCTTCCTGATGTCCACGTCGCACTTCATGATGGAGTTGTACGTGGTCTCGTGAATTCCAGGAGCTTCCATGCCAATTATCGAGGGCTGGAACAGCACCTCCGGGCACCTGAACCTCTCGGCACCGATCGTGATGACCTGCCCGTCGGGCAGCTCGTAGCTCTTCTCCACAGAGGAGCTGCTCTTGGCAGTCTCCAGCTCCTGCTCATAATCAAGGGCAACATAGGCAAGCTTCTCCTTTATATCTCTTACAATTTCTCTCTCTGCACTGGTAGTGAACGAATAGCCCCTTTCCGTAAGGATCTTCATCAGGGAGTCGGTCAGATCACGGCCGGCAAGATCCAACGGAGAATAGCATGAGGAAGTGCATATCCCTCGTAGATTGGCACAGTGTGGCTCACACCGTCGCCAGAATCAAGCACAATACCTGCACAAGACATAGCACATTCAGGGTCATATAACTGATGAGGGGATATAAGACTAGATGAATATCATCTTGAGCAGGAGAAAATGGACAGGTACCTGTTGTACGACCACTGGCATATAGAGAAAGAACAGCTTGAATAGCCACATACATCGCTGGTGCATTGAATGTCTCGAACATGATTTGGGTCATCTTCTCTCTGTTTGCCTTTGGGTTTAGAGGAGCTTCTGTCAGCAAGATCGGATGCTCTTCAGGGGCAACACGCAGCTCATTGTAGAAGGTGTGATGCCAGATTTTCTCCATGTCATCCCAGTTGCTTACGATACCATGCTCAATGGGGTATTTCAGGGTCAAGATACCCCTTTTTGACTGGGCTTCATCACCCACATAGGCATCTTTTTGGCCCATTCCAACCATGACACCTGTATGCCGAGGGCGGCCAACTATACTAGGGAAAACTGCTCTTGGGGCATCATCACCAGCAAAGCCAGCCTACAGAGACGAGAGAGGTGTTTATTTTCCAGACAACTAATTATCTGTACTGAACAATCGAATGAAACAAAGGATGAGCATCGAACCTTGACCATTCCGGTGCCATTGTCGCATACAAGTGGCTGGATATCTTCACCATCAGCCATTGATCTGCACAATACAATCAGAAATCATCTCAATCATATACTTGTTACATCACGTATTGATTGCTAGATATCTTGTAAATCAGAGTTTCTTTTGATGATCACAAGAAACAGAACCAATTGAACCATTTTTTCCAAGAAGCTTTGAATTTATCTCTACCCCACGTGCTGCAACATTCTTCAGAGTGAAAGTTTACCTAGGCTCTAGCTCTAAGTACAGCAGGTATTTTCATCCATAATGAGGTTACTAGAAAAAGGGTAGGCTAGCAAAACTACTCACAGTTGTGAAGACGAAAGCACACAATACTTCAGTCACATTAATGGATCCTCCTTTATGCTTAAAAAGTAAAGAGAACAATAAGCTGTCATAAGCTGTCCTTGCGGGCAGACATGCTCTACCCATGTGCAACTGTGCCTACCAAAGCTGAATAAAATTATAGCAGTACTGGATCACAATTATTGTTGCTGCTGAACATCTAGTATAGTAGTAGTTATGGATCGATGTTTAGTCATCAAACACAAAGTTATGGATCTGTAAAGTCTGTACCAATATGTAGTGGATATAGACATAAACCGTTATAAAACCGAGATCGAGCATCATCATGCATAGTAATCAAAAAAATATTACTACTACCATTTAATCTTTACGTTTCGTAACAGTTCCCCAAAGAAACCATCCTACCTAAAATCAGGTGCCTAAGCTATTTGGTTCAGGAGTATTTTGGCTGGGATCCAGTTAAATTTTATCGGATCCTAGCCTAGTCATCTCATATAGACAGGTGATCCAAACCCCATTTTATTTATGGTTGAACTCTGTTATGTATGTTTCTTTTTCAACATAGATCAAGCGACCCCACCCAGTGTAGACAATGGTAGCATAACAGATCCCATCATGTCAGCAGCATTCCAAGCAGCCAAAAACTACACAATTTCGTACTTCCACGACCACCACATCATCACTAGGTGATCAAGCAGCAACAGACCGCAATTAAACCAAACCCATTTTAAAGAACTAATAATGCAGATCGTGCAGAGCACTAAGCTACGTGCGTGAGCAGATCCGACTCCGCGCTCGTCACCAGTCAATCAAAACCACTAGTCGCCGGCCGGGTGACCGCTAGATCAGATCACCCGAACCCACGCGTACGAAAGAAGCGGAACCAGCTCCCGGATCGCTCGGGGCACCGACGACGGGACGGACGCGACCAGATCCGTTCACCGACGAAACGGCACGAGACCCCAACACGCAACCCCCATGGCGCTCGAGGGAGCAGCGATCGCGCCGACGGATCCGCCCCCCGGAACGACCTCTGAGGTGACGGCCACCCGCCGCCGAGAGAAATAGGCGTCGACGACGGCGAGGAGGCAAGCAGCAGAACAGCGTGACGACGCACGCGGAGAGGTTAACACTATGCTCGCGGCCAGATCCGCGCTGCCCGGGCAGCGAGGCGGCGGGAAAGCGTAAGAGAGGGTAGCGAGAGTGAGGGATCGGACCTTGGCGAGCGAGCGAGGCGGCGTCGGCGAGGAGGACGAAGCGGAGGTGGCCGGCTGGCGAGAGATAGTGGTGTGTCGGAGAAGACGAGTCCTCTGCTGCGTTCGGTGCGTTGGACTTGAGCGTGGCCTGTTAAATACAGGAGAGGAGCTGCTCGCCGTTACGGAATTTCGAAATGGAGAAGAAGATCTGGGAGGAGTTCAAACGGATCTGCCCCGCCCGGACCCGCGTACGGAGGGCGCGTGTGCTGTCTGCCATCTCCTAAATACTCCCATCTCAGAATAAAATTTAATTATAGAAAAATACATCTCAGAAAAGAAAAAGAACTTCCCTGTCATAAATCTTTTTTTCTCTGTAGTTTTGGCTCGGGAGATTCTTTCTAAAAAAACCGATTTCATCCGCAAACAGCGAGGTGAAAGCGTTGAGCCGTTGAAGACTAGTAATAAAGAACCCCGTCGAAGTGGTTAAGTTAAAACCGCCGGCTACGCAGCAGTGGCGAGGAAGGAATCTCATTGGATTCAGAGGTTAGGGATGATATATGGTCAGAATGGGAGTTGTTTGGCCTTCAACGCAACCCTGAAAAACAAAAGTTTAGTCAAAACTAAAATTTTGCTAAGTTTGACCAATTATATAGAAGCACATATCAACATCTGTATTGAATAAATACATTATGAAAAATTTAGATCTATTGAAATTGACTTGGTATTGTCGGTCTGTTTTTTTTTTTTTTTGTATATATACTTGTTCAAAGATAGAGAGTCTTGATTTTTTTACTAAACTTAAACGCAATGTATTTCGGGACGTAAGGGTAACACAAGATATTGGACCGGCATATACACATAGCATTATGGACTTAATAATATGCTAACCGAGTATGTGTTTAAATAAGACTCCCTCTTTTACTTTTCTTTTTTAGCACGCACCACTCCCCCATGCCTCGGCGGTCTTAGAACCCAATGGAGACGTCCAGTGGCACATCATCTCAGAAACATCGATGGACCGGGCATCGTTACACCATGCATACTTCAGATAGAAATGGCACAAGTAGAGTTTGTCGTATGAAAATAGTTCCAAGATACCGTGATGGTTTAAACTTCACTTTACCTGTTATTCATGGAGTAGTATACAACATGTCAATAGTCATATCAATATTTATAATACATATGTTACGACGGATTTATTCATATACATTTGATGTTGTATACTTGTATAGATATTGAAACCTTTTTTTTCTGCTAAACTGATATAAGTTTGACCTATGACAAAAGCTACGATCATTCAGCAGTAGATGGGGCGATGTGCATGCATGCAGAACAGCAGAAGGACGTCGCCGGCTAACAGCAGACCGGCGCGGCGTTGGGCGTTGGCCGTTGGCCGGGCCGGGCCAGCACGCATCGATGAGCTTCTTCCAGCAATTCACGCCTGCACAAACGCCCCTGTCTTAAAAAGAGTTCAGCCACACACACACGCACACCTGTCAGGCTGTCACTCATGGTCCACGGTATTCACACACAGATACAAGCTGGACAATAGATCTCCAGAGAAGACCTGATGCGACCTCGAAATAATTCGGATCGACTGATCTGAGATCGCAGGTGAGCTTCGGGCAGCTATTTTGGGCCCTTGCCAACTCGAATTATAAATGGCTTACTTTGCTACCGTAGGTTGTTGCTGTACTTCCTTGGTGAATCTCATATTGACATCTTGTAACCACTACGTTTATTCGGAGATTGATCGTCGTGCTATCAATCAATTGGAATTTCATCCGAACTCCAAAGGATAGAACATCCATATGAGTTTTGCATATGTCTCACTCTTGGCCGAGAAATAGGAGTCGCGTGTCTTGCCACGCCACTCTGTCTCTATTGTTTTCATCTAGCGTTTTTATATTATTGTTTATCCATCAAGAAAGATTAATCGGAACCGAACTCCAGCGAAAGTGACAAAGGCCGCATCGCCTCAAGTTCGGCGACGTTGTGGGGATAACCCGCTCTAGACCTCAAAACCAACGCGGACCCTCGAACCAAAAGAAGCCACAACATAGAAGCAAATCCAACAAGGTCCACAATCAAAGTTTTTCCGACTAAATGAAAAGGAAGTGCTCCTGCCGATTTCTCAAGAAAAAAGGATGACAAGGTCCGCCGTCAATGTTTCCCGATCTTCCCCGTATAGAAACTCACATCATATGTAGAACTCTTAAGAGGTGAAACCTATAACAAGTGGGGTCAAAAGTGCTAGGGAAACATACCAGCCGACAACCGAGGTGCGGGAACATTCATAAGGAGAGCTTCTGGAGGAAGGAGCGCTCTTTATAGGGAGCTTTGAACAACTCCAACCATGTCATTACTTCCCCCTTACATGTATGAAAAATGCTCGCTACATATGAAAAATTCGAGAAGTGAGGAGCACATGATTTCCAATCGCCACTAACCACCATGACCCTCCCGCCACTACTGACTGTTGCCAACCGCTGAAGACTTTGAATTTGCTGAACGCCACCATCGAAGTTTGCTGGAGCTCGTTGGAGTTCGCCGCCATAGGCAGTTGGAGTTCACCGTGCGCCCGTCAAGAATCGTCGGAGTTTACATGTCATTGTCCTCTATTTATTACTTCATTTTTCAAAAAAAATCTCATACAAGTGCACAAAAAAATCACCTCTCTAGAATAGGAAACCTCCTAAACCCTAAGCAGGGGGAGCAAAAGTAGCCATGCGTCGAGTGATCGCCCTCCTCCTGACCCATTTCTTTCTCTGTGCTCTGTGTGGGCTTTACTCAGCCGACAATCCGTCTGTCTGTAAGGGCTAACTACAGAACAGATACGGCCCATCGCTAGATTTAAGAAGCCACGTCTCTGGATTTAGAAAGAGCCAGGCCCGATAGTCACAAGTTGGCCTGGAAACCTATGCATGGCATCCGAATATTCGATCATATGCATTATTTTCTTTACGATTGAAAATTCTAATCATTCAGTAAATACGGTTTTTCTAGATTAACCCTAATATACATTTCCGCATTCCGCCGCCGCCGTTCACTTCCAGCAGGCAGCCATGTCAACCCCCCCAGCCGCCCTTCGAGTACGACGTTGTGACCATGGACGTCGTTGTAGAATTCGGCATGGAAAGAGTCTGGAAGATCGTGGCTGACAACCCTCAGGTCTCGCCGTTTGGTTGGTATGACCTCGTAGTGCCGGCGATTAAAGCCTGGAGAGATGCCAGTCTGCCAGACTTCTCCATGGATGAGGACTCCGGGGATGAGGATGAGGATGAGGACTCCGAAGATGAGGACGGGGATGGTGGGGACACAGGGAAGCCCGGCGATGAATGCAAGTTTGGTGCCGTGAAACGACCACTGGCACCCATGGAAGGTGAGCTCGAATGCAAGAAGCCAAGAATGGCTGAAGGCTCTGCGTGCCAAGGAGGAGAAGAACCTCAGTCTGGAGGCACCAAAGCCGTCGGTGTATCGTGGGTTTCCCGTAGTGAGTAGGGTCTGAGAAGCCGTCGGCGTATCGTGGGTTTCCCGTAGTGAGTAGGGTCTGATGACATGTTGATGTAACAGCAGGCAACGGCAGAGGTAATAATAGTAGAAGTTCTTTTTGGGATAGTAGACCCTGCATCTTTTCTGCTGTGTTTTATACGTTTCAGTGACAAGTGAATGCTGTAATAAAGGATCATAGTTTTTGTTAGACATCTTCGATCGTCACGAGATAGTAGGTTAACTTTTCTTCGGATCATAGTTATTTAAATGTTCTTTGGTCAAGATAAATGGATAGACGCCTTTCATGGTTCTAGTCTTGGCACGATTTTGTAACAGCTTGTACGTCCTGCTTCTTCTCCAAATCATTCACCTCATACCAAGTTGAGCCGGTGTTGGGCAAATGTTCAAATGCCATGACCGGAATTCACTTCCTTGTGATATATTTATGCTGTGTACGAAGCAGAACGCATGCCGCGTTATGTTCTCAGCTCAGTCCATGCCTCACATGGATCGGCCTAGTGGAGGGAGTCAGGGAGATCACTATCCATTAAGCTACGTCACATATAAATAGGACGGTTTACTTTCTGAAGCAGTAGATCCTCTCTCTAAATATGACTCGATACTTAAGCACTTGCATTGTGCATGCTCTTACTCTTTCATTCTATTGCTTATCTACCTATATTCCTCCATTTCTAGGTTATACATTAATAAGTTAATATTAATTAATATTAAGAAGATACCGGTTACATCCGGCCTCTACAACAATATAATGTCACGAACTAGCTAGTCGATACATCAAGAATGCACTAATGTCAAAAAAATATTATTAAAAAGGAAATTCCGATGTTTCTATATGAATCACATTCTTTTATCACTCCCTTGAAAAATAAAAATTACTTTTCTAAGCCAAATATCACTTGTTTCTATATGTTTGCATTCCTCCCTTCATTTTTTCATGTGGGATCTCAACTCGTTGGAGTTGCGGCGTTGGGCGGGCAACTGCGACCACGAGGGTGGCGGGCTTGTCGTGTTCCAAGCGCAAGCATGAGCTACCTTGCAGCTGCGCGGGTTGAAGCGCATGGCCGTGCGCGGAGCGGGAAGTGGTGACACCGAGATGGCGTCGTGACGGCGGCGCGAGGAGGGTTTTTTTCCACGGAACTTGCTCCCTCCGGAGTTGATCTGGTGGTGGTCCATCGTTGGTGGCCTCCAGCGTGGTTTGAGGTGTGGCGGTGGAGGTTGCACATGGTGGTGGTCAAGGCAGCTGTGCTGCTTGGTGGCCTCGTGGTCATGGATCTAGGGCTTGCCGGATCTTGGTCTGGCTGACCTTTGACACGTGGTGGGTGCTTAGAGTGAAAACTCCGCTCGGCCTCCGTAGTAGCCTTCAGAAGCGGTACCCACGGCTGTCTTTTTCCTTCCTTGAGGCGCTACCGCGAAGCTCTGGTATCTCCCGTCCATGAGGTTGTATGCACTTCGGGTGAAAACCCAAGCTCCGGTTCCACCGTACGGGCATCAATGGCGATTTTTTCGTCGCGTCCTCGATGGAAGCGTGGGTTTGGAGCCCATCCTTTGGTCACGGCTATGGCCCGGGTTGGTATGTGGTTTCATCTCGTCAACTCGTCTGCAGGTAGTCAGGTCCGCGGCCTTGGACGGGATGTTGTGCCTGGAGTTTGACGGCGTCGAGGTGTGGTGCTCACGCATGCGAGGAAGCCAGGGCAACGGACCTGGACGATGCAGAGGAGAGTTGTGAGAAGAGCTCTGGCAATATTAACCAACATTGGGCTAACCTTTTCAATGATTGGGCTAATACATTTGGTCTTATAGATATAAAAATGCCAGTAGGAGTTTTACCTACAGTAATAATCAAGTTAATGTTGTTATGGCAACACTTGATAGAGTTTTTGTTTCCACTTGCTGGGATAGCTTTTACTCTGCTAGCCAAGTGAGATACCTAGATTATTGGGGAGTGATCACACCCCTCTCATCATAGACACTCGTGCTTTGGTTATACCCAAGACCAGACAGTTTAGATTTGAGAAGTGGTGGCTTCGGGTTGAGGGCTTTAAAGTTGTAGTGGAAAAATCTTGGAATGCCCCATGTCACTTCAATATGAGTCTGGATGTGTGGCAGTTCAAGATTAGGAATACTACGACGCATGTGAAAGGGTGGTGTGCAGTGGCGGAGCTAGGAAAAAATAGGACCCTGGGAAGACCATAAGTTAAGCAAAATTTCGAGAATGTCAAGCACATATTTGGATACATATAATACAAATATAAATACTAAATTGGATAATCGAACACTAACAGATAGTTTTCATTGCTGAGAAAGCTCTCTCAATAGAAGTCGTTGACACCGCAACAACAACGCCAACTCAATGAACTTGTAAACCCATGGAAATATCAAGTGCTTCTAACGAATTATTAGGTATCTAGAAGAGGGAGGAGATCAAGGCAAGGCAAAGGTCTAGGGAGAAGCAGATTCTGGAAGGGGACATGAACAATGCTTACTTCCATGCACAGGCCAACAAGAGAAGGAGGAAGAAACATATCCCAATGCTGGAAGGTCCCTCTGGCATGGTTGAAGACACTGCAGGTATCCTTAAAATAGGTGTAGACTATTATAAATCTCTGTTTGGCTTTGAGCAAAAAATTAATGTGGATCTGGCTGATGATTTCTAGGAGGCTGGTGATAAAGTATCAGTAACCCAGAATGAAGATTTAGATGCCACTTTTTCTGAACAAGAGGTCAAGGATGCCGTTTTCAGCTCTTATGCTGAGGGGGCTCCTGGCCCAAATGGTTTTTCCTTTCTGTTTTACCAAGTCTTTTGGGAGTTAATAAAAAATGTTAAATGATTGGAATACAAGGGAATTAGACCTATACCAGCTTAATTTCTCACAACTTACTCTTATTCCAAAAGAGGATGATATTGTAGTTATACAGAAATTTAGACCTATTGCCTTAACTAATTGTAGCTTTAAAATCTTCTCTATATGCGCTATGTGCTACAAATAGACTAGGAAGCATCTGTGAAGATCTAATATCTCCTAACCAAACAACCTTCATTAGGGGGAGGTTTATATTGGAGAGTGTTGTTGCAATTTATGAAATAATTCATGATGTAGCACACAATGACAATCTGGGTTTATTTTTAAACTAGACTATGAGAAGGCCTATGATATGGTTGATAGGACCTTTCTCTTAAAATGAGGGCCTCCAGAAAGTTTAGCACTAGATTTATATATCTACTGCGATCCCTCTTGGATAAAGGTTTTGTGCGGGTTAGGATCAATGATATGAATAGTGAATACTTTATCGTTGGGAGAGGAGTGAGACATGGGGATCCTATATCTCCTCTTTTGTTCAATCTCACTGCTGATGTATTTACTAAAATGCTCATTCGAGGAGCAAACAATGACCTGATTACTGGGTTGTTGCATGGTTTTCAACCGTAGTGGGGTGGTCAGTATGCAGTATGCAGATGATAGCTTGCTTTTCCTTCAGAATGATAGCAATGGGTGGTTGCTCTCATGTTTTGAACAAATCTCTGGAATGAGAATAAACTCCCATAAATGTGACCTAGTTCCTATAAATGTACCTGAGGAGGATGCACAACTATTTCCACAAATCCTTAGTTGTAGATTAGGCAAGTTTCCCCTAAAATACTTAGGGGTGCCTCTACACCATTCTAAACTTAGGAAAGAGGATCTCCAACCAGTCATCGACAAGCTCACTAAGAAAGTTGTTGGTTGGAGAGGGAAACTCCTATCCCATGATGCTAAGCTAGAATTGGTTAAATAGAAGTGTCCTTAAAAGTATTCCCATTTATTTGTTAAGCGTAATTAAGTTCCCAAAATCGGCAATACCCTTGATCAACTCACAGATGGCGCACTACATGTGGGATGATTATGAAGGGCACTTTAAGTATCACCTAGCTAACTGGGGCCTAGTATCTCAGAAAAAAGAATATGGGGGGGGGGGGGGGGGGGTAGGCATACCTAATATTTCTGAGATGAACCTCTGTTTGCTATCTTCCTGGGTCAAGAAGTATCATTTAGATGATAATAAGCTCGGGAAACAATCATAGACCATAAATACCAGGTCAACAACCCAAATTTGTTCTCTTGCTCCACTGTGGGAGTGTCCCCTTTCTGAAAAGGGGTCCTCTGGGCTGCTAATGGTGCTAAGCTAGGCTACCATTGGAAAGTAGGGAATGGGAGGAAAGTTAAATTCTGGGAGGACCATTGGTTCAGTAACTCTAGCCTTAACATCCAATGTTGGGATGTCTATATCCTTGCCGATGAACAGAATGTCACCATTTCTGATGTCTGGATGGTAACCAACAAAATTACCTTTAGAAGATGTTTTGATGAAGTCTTGATGCTTCAATGGTATGAAGTTAATCAAATTGCTAGTTCTCTAAGCATTACTGAAGAGGATGATGCTATTCTCTGATTTTTTTAATCAAAAGGGGTATTGTCGCAGCAGTGGAACATGGGGTTCCCCTGATGCTGCCAAAGTGGGTCCTCCACTGGGGCCTACCAAGAAGATGGACAAGGCAAGGAGTCAAGTACAGCAGATGGGTTAGCCCATCTACCTCAAGGACACCCGACAAGTTTGACATCAAGTCTCTGCGGCTAGGGACCAGGTGACCTTCCGGGTCAGCCCCTCTCCGGAGAACCAGGCGAGAAACCCGCGGGTCCGTGCTCCCGGCAGGAGGCCAGGTGCGCCCTCGGGTATCCATCCGTACCACCGAGAGGATAAGATCGCCAGCTCACCGGAAGCTGGTGGAAGACTTGGGCGCCAAGATGAAGGTCACGCCTTGGTGATGTTGCCACGAGCGCAGTTGGTGGGGCGGACAGGCTTTGTCCGTCCCACCTTTTCCAAGGGCGGACGACCACGCCGCCCTCCTCAGAATGCTTGGAGGACAGAGTGCCACGTCTCCTCCAAGGACCGCCGAGGGGTTTTCCCGCCAAGGCCCCTCACACCTCTCGCGTGCCCATGTCGGATCCCCTTAGCCTATAAAAGGAGGACCATGGCACCGAAGGGAAGGACAGGACGATATCAAAGCAAGCTAGAGCTCAGGCAAGACTAGACTAGAGTTCAGAAGGTGGAAGAGAGGTGATCTCCCCAGGGCAGGATCTGCTCTTCGTCTACCTCCGGCCGAAACTCTGCCGGGTTCACCCCAGAACACCTTTATACACCACACCATGATGAACCTCTCAATCCAGACATGCAGGAGTAGGGCTTTTAGCCTCCGGGCGGCCTGAACCTGGGTAACTCTGTGTGTCCCGCTGTGTTGTTTGCTCTGTCCCACTCGACGAAGAATTTGGCGTCCTTGCTCCCGGGTAAGGCGTCTTCCAGCCTACTTCGTGCCCCGTGCCGAACCTAAAAAGGGGGTATCATCTACTCCCGGTGTCCGTCATCCGAGACACGACATCTGGCGCGCCAGGTAGGGGGTGCAAGCGCTGGATTCGTCTTCTTCTTCATCAACTTCAAGTTCTTCGTCAAGCATGCCGCCGAGGAAGAAGATCGACGCCGCTACCTCCAAGGCCGCGTCTCCTTCGCGCACTCAGGCTTCCGCCAAGCGCCGCTCTGCGGATGTGCGTCAGCCTGCTCCTCCACAGGCCCACCTACGGAGAAGGTGGCGTCGGAGAAGGCCAACACCAACAAGAACGTCGACCCTGATGAACCGGGGCTCCTGGACTGTCCTCCGAGCCACCCCCACGCTCTGGGGAGAAAAGCGTCGGGAACGGCGCGGGCAAGGGTCACGACCAAGGAGGGCGAGATCACGTCCGCGCCAGCGGAGGTCCCCGAAGCTCCAAAAGCAAGTCCTCTACGCACTTGCCCTCAACGCACAAGCTCGCCACGACGCTCTTGTCGCTGCCAAGGCTCTCATGCAGTTCCTCCGAGCTCTGGCGATCCCAAGGTCTACCAAGAATGGAGAGCCCGTGTGGAGGCACTCCTCGACTTCGCCGACGGCGGCCCTGAGCCCGACGTAACTCGAGCTCCCACCGTCAACGGCCCCGAGGCTGGAGGGCGCAAGACGCCGAACCACGGGGTCAGCCCCATGGCGACGCCGAGGCGAGACGGAGCCTCCTCGTACCGCTCCACCGATGGCGAACCGGCTGAACCGCGATCGCGGCAAGGCCATCTCCGTCGGGTCATCTACCACACGCAACGAGATCTTCGCCACGACCTCAACAACCGTCTAACCGAAGATATGCGCACCCGCATCGAACGGCGTCGCGAGCGCCATGCCGGGAGGATCGGGACGACGACATCGCTGAAGGGTGCCTCGCCCTTGCCCCTGACTCCGCCGGGTCACCTGGCCCAAGAAGTTCAAGATCGACGTCCTGCTACGACAGCACTACGAACCCCCGGGATTTCCTGCAGCTTTACTCCTTAGCTGCGGCAGTCCGGGGCCGACGAGATGATGATGACCAGCTGGTTCCCGCTGGCCCTGAAGGAGATGCCCAGACATGGCTTCTCAACCTTCCCAAGTGCTCCATCCGTTCCTGGAGGACCCTGAAGGAACAGTTCCTGGGGGCTTTCCAAGGCGGGTACGAGCGCCCGGGGGCTCCCAGCGACCTCCACGACTTCAAGCAACTTGGGTGAAACTCTTCGCAAGTTCATCCAGCGCTTCACCCAGAAGATGAACACAATCCCCTGCATCAAGCAAGAGCTGGTGATCGCTTCTTTTCACGCCAACGTCCGCAATACCCGGATGCGCGAGAAGTTGAGCAATCGCCGCGTCGAATCCACCTGCGAGCTCTGGGAGCTGGCGGATCGATGTGCCCGAGCTGAGGAGGGGGCTAAGTTCCCCGGGGAGGATGAACCCGAGGACAAAACCGCCCCCGCCAAGAACAAGAAGCGGGACTCTGGACCCGACAAGCATCTTCGTCACCGAACCCCTTCCCAAGAAGGCCAAGCCTCGGCGGCCTCTGAGGGAGAAGACGACCCATGGTGCCACATTCATCCTGACGGCAACCACCTTCTCAAGGACTGCCGCCAACTCAAGAACCTCGCCATACGAGACAGCGTCGGGCCGACGGGGTAAGCTTGGACGGCTGCTACAACTGTGGCGTCATTGGGCACGTCGCTCGTGACTGTCCCACAGGTCGCCAAGGCGGAGGCGGCCGTGGATGGGGCGCGGCGGTGGCCGCGGGGGACGAGGAGGACGCGGCGGCCAAGGCGATCGTGAACAGAACAACCAGGAAGGCGCCTCCAACAAGGAAGCTCCGGCTCCTCAGGGAGGCGGCGGCGGAAGGTTCCAGGAAGTCACCGGAGTTGTCGGGTGCATTCACGGGGAGCTCTCTGCCTCCATCCAACGGCGCGTGTAAGAGGCTGGTCCGGGAGCTTAACGCGGTTGCTTCTGCTCCGCCCAAGCCCCTGGAGTGGTCTGGGCAGGTCATCTCCTTCGACCCGGAGGACCATCCTGCCAGTGTGGCCGGGGTGGAACGCTTCCTCTGATCGTTTCGCCCATCATCCACAACTACAAGGTCACCAAGATGCTGGTCGACGGAGGCTCCAGCCTCAACCTTCTGACGGCGAAGGTGCTGGCCATTCTGCAAATTCCTTTTTCTCGCCTGCAAGACACCGGCGTGTTCCAAGGCGTGAATGGAAGCGTCACTCGGCCGCTGGGGAAGATCACGCTCCCTGTCACCTTCGGTGACCAGGAGAACTTCCGCACCGAGGACATCGTCTTCGACATTGCGGACACGCCACTTCCGTACAACGGCATACTTGGCCGGCCGGCTCTAGCCAAGTTCATGGCCGTCTCGCACTTCGCCTACAACATGATGAAGATCCCCGCGGTCTGGGGAGTGATCACGATCAAGGCCGACGTCGACGACGCTATCTTTTGCGTTCAGAAGCTGAACCAGACGGTGGCGGCGACCTCGGACGTTCCGCAAGATGTACAGGAAGCGATGTCGGTGCATTCTCTGGGGACGGAGGGTACCCGGAGGCTCGACATCAACTTCCTCCAAGAAGGCGTCATTTCATGAAGATCCGCAAATGACCAAGAAGGTGGCGTTGACCAGTGACGGGAGTCGATCCATCACCATCGGCGCCCGCCTCACCGACAAATAGGAAAGCGCGCTCGTCGCCTTCCTTCGGGAAAACTCTGACGTCTTCGCATGGGAAGCGTCAGGGCTACCCGGCGTACCAAGGGAGGTGATCGAGCACAAACTGGCGGTCAGCAAAGACGCTCGCCCGATAAAACAAGTTCTACGCAGCAAAGCAAGGAAAAACTGGAGTTCATCGTGTCCGAGGTTGACAAACTGGAAGAAGCTGGCGTCATCAGGAAGGTGCCCACCCAACCTGGGTGGCCAACCCTGTGGTGGTGCCAAAGCCCATGACCTTCAAGTGGCGGCTCTGCATCGACTTCACCGACTTGAACAAGGCCTGCCCCAAGGATCCTTTCCCACTACCCCGGATTGATCTCATCGTGGATTCAACCGCGGGTGCGAGCTCCTGTGCTTCCTGGATGCTTTCTCCGGGTACCACCAGATCATGATGGCAGTGGAGGATCAGGAGAAGACGGCCTTCATCACACCAAGGGCTGCTACTGCTACACCCGGATGCCTTTTGGTCTCCGGAACGCCGGCGCAACCTTTCAGCGCGCCATGCAAGCATGTCTTGGGTCCCAGCTGGGCCGCAACGTGGAGGCATACATCGACGACATCGTGGTCAAGACTCGGTACAAGGACTCCCTCATTCAAGATCTGCACGAGACCTTCAACAACCTTCGTCGGGTCAACTTCAAGCTTAACCCCGACAAGTGCGTGTTTGGGGTCCCGTCCGGCAAGCTACTGGGGTTCTTAATCTCCCACCGGGGGATTGAGGCCAATCCGACAAGATCAAGGCCATCGAGCGCATGGAGGCGCCACGGCGAGTCAAGGACGTACAACGCCTCAACGGGTGCATCACGCACTCGGGCGTTTCATCTCAAGACTTGGAGAACGAGCCCTGCCCTTCTTCAAGTTACTCAAGAAGACGGGTCCCGTGAAATGGACCCGGAGGCTGAAGAAGCTCTTCAGTCCCTCAAGTGCTACCTCGCCTCGCCTCCCGTCCTTGTGGCACCAGCAGAAAAGGAGCCCCTACTACTGTACATCGCTGCCACCAATCAGGTGATCAGCGCGGTTCTTGTGGTAGAGCGTGACGCTCCTCCGGACAAGGTCGGCGGCAAGCGTCCCGGAAACATCCTCCCGGGGCAACCAAGCAAGAAGAAGCAGCCAGGTGGCAAAGGGCCGGAAGGCCCTGAGCCTGGCATGCCCACCGACGCCGTCATCGACGTCGCAGAAGAAGCATCACTGGGGGCTGACGCGCTCCCTCTCGAAGCAGCTGAGCCCGTCAAGGACTCGGTGACCCGCAAGATACAGCACCCGGTCTACTTCATCAGTTCGGTGCTGCGCGATGCCGGGAGCGGTACCCCATGATGCAGAAGCTGTTGCTGGCGATCCTCATCGCCTCTCGCAAGATGAGGCCCTACTTCGAAAGCCACCCTATCACCGTGGTTTCCAAGTACCCCTTGAGGAGTCCGCTGGAGAATCCCCTCGCCACCGGACGAGTCTCTTGGTGGGCCATGGAGCTTCAAGGTTTCGGCCTCAAGTTCGAGCACACGAACAACATCAAGAGTCAAGCGCTGGCTGATTTCACGGCGGAGTGGACGAGACAGCGTTCGACGACCCGGTGGAGGAATCCAGCCTTCCCGGGAAAGAAGATCCCGACGCTTGGACCATGAACTTCGACGGCTCCTACACCAAGGGCCAAGGAGGCGCCGGAGTCGTTTTGATCTCCCCACAGGAGATCGTCTGAAGTACGTCGTCCAGATGCAGTACAAGGAGAATATCTCGAACACACGGAGTACGAGGGCCTGCTTGCGGGACTTCGTGCTGCCGTTGGCCTCGGCATCACCAAGCTCATCGTCAAGGGTGACTCTCAGCTAGTCATCAAACAAGTGAACAAGGAGTATGCTTGCCCGCAGATGGCACCGTACGTCGAGGAGGTGTGGAAGCTTCAGCGGCGCTTCAACAGCTTCCGGGCCGTGTACGTCCCTAGGGATGACAACACGACCGCGGACGAGCTGTCACAGATGGCTTCCAAGCGAGAACCAGTACCTCCCGGGATATACATTGAGGTGCTCCGGCAACCCTCTGTGTCTCCCGAGAGGCTCAAGACAAGGTCTACATCGACACTGGGGGCTGGTGACCCGTCTACTTCGACAACCCGGGAAACCAGCCCAGAAGGCGCGCAAGACCCGGCAGGACCGAGACCAAGGGAAGCTATGCTTCTCCTTGGTCAAATGGTGTTGCCGGTGGAGAGAACCCACCCACCCTGGGCCCTGGACATCGTCAAGTACATGACGGAGCATGCTCTATCGGAGGATGATCACGAGGCCGAGCGGGTGGCTCGTCAAGCCAAGCTCTACGTCCTGATCGACGGCGAGCTCTACCGGCGACGCGACAACGGAGTCAGGCTCCGCTGCATACCGCAAGAACAAGGCCAAGTACTTCTACGAGACATCCACGAGGGCACATGTTCAAGTCATGTTGCATCAAGATCATTGGCGGGAAGGTTTTCCGCCAGGGTTTCTACTGGCCAACAGTCCTGCACGACGCCGAGCAAATGGTCAAGACCTGCGAAGCTTGCCAATACTACGCGAAGAACATCAATCAGCCAGCTCAAGCACTGCAACCAATCCCAATATCCTGGCCGTTTGCAGTCTGGGGGCTAGACATCGTCGGCAAGTTGCCAAAGTCAGTTGGCGGACATGAATACCTCTTTGTGGCTGTGACAAGTTCACGAAGTGGGTTGAAGTAATGCCAGTACCACGCCAGACGGCCCAGGCCGCCATCAAGTTCATCGAGGGGATTGTCTACCGCTTCGGAGTACCCAACAGAATCATCACGGATAATGGCACTCAGTTCACAAGTCGAGCCTTCCTCAGCTTCTGTGAAGAATTGGGCATCAAGGTGTGCTTTGCATCAGTGTCCTATCCAAGATGCAACGGTCAAGTGGAGCGAGCCAATGCGGAGGTCCTAAGAGGTCTGAAAACCAAAGCATTTGACAAGCTGGAGAACAAGGGGAGAAATTGGATTGATCACCTACCCAGTGTGTTGTGGTCCATCAGAACAACTCCAAGCCGAGCCACCAAAGAAACACCTTTCTTCCTTGTCTATGGAGCTGAAGCTGTCCTGCCAACAGAGCTAAGGCACGGATCCCCGGGTACTCGCATATGATGAAGATGCCCAAGCTGAGCAAAGGATCGATGACATTAACATCCTGGAGGAAATGCGCTGTCGGGCGTCATTGCGGTCTGCTCGATACCAGCAAGGGATGCGCCGGTATCACAGCCGTCATGTTCGATCCCGGGAATTACAGCAGGGAGACCTGGTTCTCCGCAAGATGCAAAATCTCGAGGGCTTGAACAAGATGTCAAGCAAGTGGGAAGGACCCTACCGGGTTACTCATACACTGAGACCCGGAGCAGTCTATCTGGAAGACGAGAAAGGCAGGCCGGAAGGCAACGCCTGGAACATCGAGAATCTCCAAGTTCTACCCCTAATTACGAACATGAATCGCCAAACGTCGAATCCGCTAAGCACGCCCAAGGGGCTAGTGTTCTGTAATAGGGTGTAAGAAGTCATCGCCAAGAAATAAAAGATAAGTGTTTCAATTCCGTGAGCCTAATTTATGTCGAGATGTGTGTTATCCGTAACAACCCCCAAGCAGGGGGCTGACATGGTGCCGGTGGCTGACGGGTCGAGCGCGAGTGGCCTATCAGTAGGCACTGCCACCCGATCGTGCCGTACTGCCGCGGAAAGGAGTGAACGGGCAGTGCTGTGTTTTAACGAACCTAAGCACAGAAATGCACATTCAACTTTGCTTGCGGGTTGCTCCGGATGAAACACTATCTCGACATGAAAAGAGGGTCCATTCTTTCCTACTGAAAGTTTGTTGTGTGCAGCGCCTTCCCGGGACAGCAGCTGACGGTGGAAAGCGGTTAAGGATTGGATACCCGGGAGGGACAGATGGATCGAGGACGCGGCAGAAAAACAGCTAAGTCCTTGCATCAGCATCCTGCACTTAGGCATAATATCTCGCTCGGAGTCAATATACCATCGACCTGCGCATGCTTGACCGTTTCCCTCTGTGTCGCGGGTTTGTCACGTCAGGTGTCATGGATGACTTTGTAGGTGTGGGATTGCGCGAGTCAAGCATCTCCGAGCTTGGGATCGCAGGAACAAAGATCGACACAGATTTACCCAGGTTCGGCCCCCTCAATGTGAGGTAAAAGACCTACTTCCTGCCTACCCTAGATTGGTATTGATATGATAATCGAGGTGTTACAATGGAGGCGATCCGATCTGGTACTCGCCGTATGAGCTAGGGTTTAGGGCTTGATAGCTTGACCCTCTCTAAGTCCTGCGAGTCCTCTTTATATACACAGAGGCTCGTCAGGTTACAAGAGTTCTACACGAAGCCTGATTGTCTTTCTTGTCTTCCAAGGCAAGTTTGCACCGACCTTCTGGAACTTTCCTTTATCGAGTCGCGATGCGAGATTGGCCCATCTTTCACTGGCCCAATAATGATAGCGCAGCCTTAAGTCGCGGGTTAATCATTCCCCCGACATTAGCCCCCAAGCGTGGCCTGAACTTCATAGTATTTCTTGATCTTGAATGTTTAGGCCGCGCTTTTCCTTGTTTCGCGACTTATAATTGTGCAGGATTGGCCTTGACTCGCACCTGGAAGATCATCTGACTTCGTGAGCTTCTTTGTTAGAGTACCTGATAGCTTCAGAACTTGATGACGATCCATCTTCAAATTTTTGATGATAATATGATGTAGCCCCCAAGGATTGAGAGGATGTAACGTGGTAATCATCTCAATTCTTCTCAGAGAATTCTGAAGGTCATCACCTGTAACTTGATATCATGAATAAAACAATTGTTAAGATACAAGTAATTGTAATTGGTGTTGCCGTACTATAAGCAGTACATCGACCTCTAGTTAGGCCATCTGAATCCTTAAGTGGGCACTCGCGCGACTCAGTATTTCCTAGGAACATGTGTGTTCAGGGTCGAGAGCGGCCATGATAGGCAATCAAGCTCGATTGACGCCACACCCCAGTACTTTGGCCACATAATGCGAGTAGCAATCCAACTTAAGGTAAATTTGATAATTGCCAATAAATTGGCTGTTTCAGGGTAACAAAGACCCCAAGAAACATAATGATATTGCCATGATAGGCTAAGCTATGATAAGCTTTGATTATGATGACACATAAGGTCGCGCCTGGTGGCAACCGAGTGTTATACATAGGGTTGGATCGCGCGTAGGTGGCGATCCATGGTGATACATGGGGTCGGTCGCGCCTAGGTGGCGACCAGAGATGATACAAAGTTTACGGCCGCGCCTAGGTGGCAGCCGGTTTCTGATACAAGGGTCGATCGCGCCTGGGTGGCGATCAGATGTTGCATAGGTCGCGCCTAGGTGGCGACCAAAGTTGAAGTTCTAGCCCTGAGTGGCTGTGATGATACTCAGCTATAAAGCTGGAAAGGATGATGCTTGGCTCTGATTAGCCTTTTCTTATGTATAGTACGGTCGCAGGTGTGCGACGTTCCAAGGGCGAGGTGCCTCGAGACGATCCTCGAAATCATGGCGTTCGCTGCTTTCTTCCCTTACATCCAGCAGTAGTACGACCCATTGTTTAGCTTCTTGCTGATGATGTAGGGTCCTTCCCATGGAGAGGACAGCTTATGCATTCCCTTGTGATCTTGTTTAAGTCGCAGTACTAGGTCGCCTTCTTGAAAGGTGCGGGTTTTGATGCGTCTGGCATGATAGCGTCGCAAGTCTTGTTGATATACGCTGACCTTGATGCTGCCAAGTCTCTAACCTCTTCTAATGTGTCCACCGAGTCTTGCCGAGCTATCTCATTATCTGTCTCGATGTAAGCCGCAACTCTTGGTGAATCATGTATGATGTCGCTGGGCATGACTGCTTCTGCTCCATAGACCATGAAATATGGTGTAAATCCTGTGGATCTGTTAGGGGTTGTTCTTAAGCTCCACAGTACTGCTGGCAATTCTTCCACCCAACATCCTGGAGATGCTTCGACCTTTTCAATAAGGCGCGGCTTAATTCCATGGAGAATTTCCTGGTTAGCTCGCTCAGCTTGTCCATTGCTCTGCGGGTGTGCTACTGACGTGAGGTCCAATCTTATCCCATTGTCTGCGCAAAATATCTGTGTAGCCCCTTCAGAGGTGTTGCTCCCATTGTCTGTAATGATACTATGGGGGTACCCAAAGCGGAATATGACCTTCTTCAAGAACTTGACTGCTGTTTCAGCCTCGCAATCTCCCACAGGTTCTGCTTCTATCCACTTTGTGAATTTGTCCACCATGACCAGGAGGTGAGTTTTTCCGTTTGAAGACCGTCTGAAGGGCCCTACCATGTCAAAACCCCATACGGCAAAAGGCCATGTGATGGGTATTGTGCGAAGTGCTTGAGCTGGCATATGATCTTGCCTAGCGTATCTTTGACATCCATCGCACACTCTGACAATTTGCTCTGCATCTGCTAATGCTGTTAACCAGAAGAATCCATGTCGGAACGCCTTTGCCACCAAAGATCTTGACGAAGCATGATGGCCACAATCGCCTGAATGAATTTCGTGCAAGATTTTTCGTCCCTCTTCTGGTGAGACACATCTTTGGAATGCTCCTGACACGCTGCGCTTGTATAATTCGTTGTTGATGATTGTATAGGCCTTTGATCGTCGTATGATTTTGCGCGCCTCAATCTCATCGTGGCAGCACTCCGCGACTTAAATATGCCATGTATGGCTCTGTCCATCCTGGCTGTTCATGCAGGGCTGCGACTAAAGTTGAATCATCCTCTGGCTCTGCAATGTCAATCTCTGCTGGAGGTTTGACTGATGGATTGTGCAGTTCATCCAGGAAAACATTGGGTGGGACTGACTGTCTGTTGGATCCAAGCCGAGACAGGGCATCTGCAGCTTCGTTTTGTCTCCGATCAATATGTTCAACTTGGTATCCAGTGAAATGTCCAGCAATTCTGTCCACCTCTTCTATATGCAGCCATGTTCGCATCCTTGCTGTCCCACGTTCCAGAGACCTGCTGTGCCACCAAGTCTGAATCGCCAAAACAGCGTATGCGACTGATGTTCATCTCCTTTGCTATACGTAGACCATGAAGCAGTGCCTCGTACTCCGCCACGTTATTTGTGCAGTTGAAGTGTATCTGTAGCACATACCGCAGCTTGTCTCCCTTGGGAGATGTTAGAACAACTCCAGCCCCCGAGCCTTGCAACTGTCTTGACCCATCAAAATGCATGGTCCAGTATTTGGTTTCTGCCATGCTAGGAGCGACTTGGATTTCTGTCCAATCGTTAATAAAATCTGCAAGGGCTTGCGACTTAATTGATGTGCGCGGCTCGTAGCTGATGTGATGTGGTCCCAACTCGATCGCCCACTTAGCGACTCTTCCAGTAGCTTCTCGATTACGATGATATCTGCCAATGGTGCTGAACTAACCACAGTTATTGGATGTTCTTGGAAGTAGTGCTTCAGCTTGCGACTCGCCATGAACACTCCAAACACCAACTTCTGCCACTGTGGGTAACGCTGTTTGGAAGCTGTGAGGACTTCGCTCACGTAATATACTGGTCTCTGGACAGGGTATTCCTTTGTTCTTGTCTCTCCACAACCATGACAGCGCTCACAGCACGGGAATTTGCCGCTATGTATAGTAGCATGGCTCTTTATCCTTTGGAGCCGCCAGAACTGGAGCATTTGTCAATTGATTTTCAAGGCTGTCAGAGCTTCGTCGGCCTCTGCGTCCCAAACGAAGGTGTCTGATTTTTTCAACAGTCTGTACAAAGGTAGTGCTTTCTCTCCCAATCTTGATATAAAGCGACTCAAAGCTGCTACGCAACCGGTAAGTCGCTGCACATCTTTTATCTTTTCTGGTTTTTGGAGATCCATCACGGCCTTTATCTTGTCAGGGTTGGCCTCAATGCCTCTTTCTGATACTATGAATCCCAATAGCTTTCCTGCTGGTACTCCGAAGACGCACTTTGTGGGGTTGAGCTTCATGTTGTATTTTCTGAGATTTGTGAATGTCTCTGCCAGATCACTAATAAGATCCTGGCTAACTTGCGACTTAACCACAATATCATCCACGTAGGCGTGAACGTTGCGACCTATTTGCTCATGTAGACAATTCTGAATGCATCTTTGGTAAGTCGCACCTGCGTTCTTCAACCCAAAGGGCATGCTGACATAACAAAAAGCTCCAAAGGGTGTGATGAAGGACGTCTTTTCTTGGTCCTCCCTCTTCATCTTGATTTGATGGTAGCCTGAATAGGCGTCCAAAAAGCATAACAGCTCGCACCCAGCAGTTGAATCAATCACTTGGTCGATTCGCCAAAGCAAATGGATCCTTTGGACAAGCTTTGTTAAGACTGGTGTAATCAACGCACATTCGCCACGTACCGTTCTTTTTCATAACCAATACTGGGTTTGCCACCCATCCGGATGGTATACCTCGTGATGAATCCTGCAGCCAGCAAGCGAGCTATTTCCTCTCCTATTGCCTTTCTCCTATCATCGTGGAAACGCCGTAGTGGCTGCTTCACTGGTTTAGCCGCAGGGTTCACTTTGAGGCTATGTTCTGCTAATTCTCTTGGTACCCCTGGCATATCTGACGGCTTCCATGCGAAGATGTCCTTATTTTCCTGGAGAAAAGCGACGAGGGCCTTCTCCTGCTCTTCTTCCATGTGTGCTCCAATGCTGGTTTGCTTGGATGAGTCGCCAGGAACAAGATTTATCTGCTTAGTGTCCTGGGCCGCTTTGAATTTCATTGGTGGCTCGGCAGATGGCGTGGTAACACACTCATGTCGTTTGGGTCCACCTGCGACTTATAACCTTTTAGCTCTTCCGCGGCACAGGCGGATTCTGCGAAGGCCGCATCTCCTTTTCACATTCTATCGCTTTTTCTCTATCTCCGTACACTGTGATGACCCCTTTTGGTCCTGGTATCTTCAACTGTAGGTACACGTAGCATGGCCTGGCCATAAACTTAGCAAAGGCCGTTCTTCCAAACAAGGCGTGATATGGGCTTTGGAATTTTACCACTTCGAAGCATAGGAATTCGCTTCTAAAGTTCTCTTCTGTCCAAAAGTTACCCCTAGGGTTATTTTCCCCTGGCCGTGCGGACCTTCCTGGGACAATGCCGTGAAATACTGTTGACGTGGGCTGCAGGCTGGAATCCTTGAGTCCTAGACGCTGGAACGTATCGTAGTACAAGATATTAATGCTGCTTCCTCCATCCATAAGCACTTTGGTCAGCTTGTATCCTGCAACGTACGGTGCCACAACCAGTGCCAACTTGCCAGGTTCCCGTACTTGTGGCGGGTGATCGTCGCGACTCCAGGTTACGCGTATTCTGACCACCTTAACCAATTGGGTGTTGCTGGTATCACGGCGTTCACCTGCTGACTTCTGCGGCTCAATTTCTCTTCCCTTTTGGAGGTATCGATAACTATTGTGTGATACTGCCCCTTTGCCTGGGGTTACTCGCGCCGTGCTGCCCAATATTTGTGTTATGAGCCGCACTAGGGTTTCCTTCATGGGAATTCCCCCCGTTGTGTTGGCTCTCTTCTTTCCACTTCTTGTAATAGTGGCATTGCGCCTTGGTATGGTCCGCTGGCCGTCCATCACCTGTCGCATGAAGGTCGCATGGCCGGTTAAAACTTCTTGCATATTGATTGGACGGGAGCCGTATCCTCGACCCCTTCCACGCTGGCCTCTGAATCCTCCACGCGCATTGGCGACGAGCCCTGAGTGACCATCTTCGTTTTTGCGTTTGTTTTGATTCGCGTTGTTGTGGCTTGTTTGCTGCTGCTGGGGCTTGTTGGAGTTTTTCTTTCCTTTGGCAGCAACCTCCTCTTCTTCTCCGTCTGACGCGTCTCTGGTTTTATCTGAGCGGCATATTTGTTAGCCGCAGCCATCACCTCGCTGAGGCTCTTGACTTTATCCTTCATGCGACCCAGCTTATGAATCAGCGGCTCAAACTTGCAGTTTTTCTCCATACCAGGACGGCTGAGCTTGGTGGTATATTATCTGAGGAGTGTATTATTTCTGCCACCCTTTTCATCCAATGGCGACTTGACTCGCCTTCCTTCTGGACACAACGCTCTAGATCTTCTATATTGCAGAGTCGTTTGCAAGTTCCTTGGAAGTTCTTAACGAAGGCATCCTTCAGTTCCTCCCAAGTATTTATAGAGTTGGGAGGCAAATTTTGCAGCCATATGTGCGCTGCACCTTCTAGCATCATGTTGAGGTACCTTGCACATATTTCCTCTGAGGCGTTCAAAATGCTCATCCCCATCTCGTAATTGTTCAGCCAGTGGTTGGATCCATGCTGGCGTTGTAGTTTGCCACCTTGCGTGGCCCTTTGAAATCTTCAGGAAAAGGTTCCGATCTGATCCTTTCAGTGAAACACGCCGGTCCCTTGAGTCGCGAGGACAGGGCTGTGGGCGCGCCGCGGGGTTATCTGCGGGCCGCGTTTGCACCACTGGCATATTCGCCTGCGCTTCTGCGACTTGCTCCTGCTGCCTCTGTGCGACTCCTGATACGTTCTCTGGTGGCCTGCTTTGGACGCTTCTTTCTGCTGCAATCCTGTGATTGGCTGGTACGAGGGGCAGCTGTGCTTCGGCTTCCGCCCTATTGGCTTGTTGCAGGACTGCCGTACTTAGCATCTGAATCGCGCGCCGCGCCTCAGCATTGACCGGGTCATCGCCTGTTGGTACCATCTGAGTCAAGATATTAGCCGCAGCATACATATTATCGACAGGGTTCTGGTAATGGCCCTGCGGGGTGTGAAACCTCCTTGGTTGTTGCTGGGTCTCTTGATTTGTTGGTACCCTTCCTTCCGCAGTCGTCTGGATTCCCGTCCCGCGGCTGGAGTGAGCGGGATTTCCACTGTTGGTTGAGTCGCGCGCAGTTGTGTTTGCGGGTCAACCTGTCGTTGAGTCGCAGCCAGCGCGGCTACTCTCTGCCGCTCCTGTTGGATTCCTTGGTTTATCTGATCGAGCCTGCGGCGCTCTTCTTCCATCCTTCGAACCTCATACAGGAGCTCGGCCCTGGCGGCCTCAATTTCTGTTGCACGGAGGGCGGCGTTCGTGGCTGACACGGGACAAGAAGTGGGTTGCTTGGGGGTGCCGATGCCTCGGTTTCTCCAGCAGTTCCTGATGCGCCTGCTCCTCCGGTCGTAAACCGCGACTTGCGCCGTCTCTCGATCTGGTGATAATGCGATTTCTGGTGGGTAACCCCAGCAACTTTCTTCAAAGGCAGGTATAATGGACCCAAACTCTTGCGAGTCCATGCTTTCACGGATTCTTCCCCATCATCGGCGACTTCTTCTACTGAATCGCCTTCTTGGACCGATCTAACGGACCTGCCACCGATGAAGCCAACGAAGACGTTGATGGATCCAAACGGGATGACGTGGCCGGTCTCCAAGTAATCTGCTTCCGGCCCCCAGCTTGAATCGTCGATGAGGGGTGTGCCATTGACCGTGATGATACGGCCAACAACAAGATCTTCAGCTCCCTTCATGGATCCTGCGCGGAACGTGACGCTCTTGACCGCAGGCCCCACGGTGGGCGCCAACTGTCGTGGGTTTGTCACGTCAGGTGTCATAGATGACTTCGTAGGTGTGGGATTACGCGAGTCAAGCATCTCCGAGCTTGGGATCGCAGGAACAAAGATCAACACAGATTTACCCAGGTTCGGCCCCCTCAATGTGAGGTAAAAGACCTACTTCCTGCCTACCCTAGATTGGTATTGATATGATAATCGAGGTGTTACAATGGAGGCGATCCGATCTGGTACTCGCCGTATGAGCTAGGGTTTAGGGCTTGATAGCTTGACCCCTCTAAGTCCTGCGAGTCCTCTTTATATACACAGAGGCTCGTCAGGTTACAAGAGTTCTATACGAAGCCTGATTGTCTTTCTTGTCTTCCAAGGCAAGTTTGCACCGACCTTCTGGAACTTTCCTTTATCGAGTCGCGATGCGAGATTGACCCATTTTTCACGTGGCCCAATAATGATAGCGCAGCCTTAAGTCGCGGGTTAATTATTCCCCCGACACTCTGGCCAAGTACCTGTGGACAGTGGAGTCAGACACCCGGAAGGTATAGCGCTCTTAGGGGTACTACAACTGTGTGCGGAACAGTCAGGGTATCTGGCACCTAAGGGACCTCCTCTGAAACTTGACAGCGCGTTAGTGCAAAGGAAGATTTGGGACATGACCCCGGGAGTTGAGGCTAGGTTGCATTCATCTGAATTACAATTTTGAATTACATTCAGTTGTGCAACTTCTTGATTACATAACAAGCCTATGCTACTAAGGCCAGTCCAGGGTCACTGGCTGTACAGACTTGTCTTCTGTTCTGTTTTCACCTGCCGGGTGAACTCCGGACTCCGGGGACGCCTGGGATGAAGGAGGGCATTCACGCAGGATCTTCAGGGGTCCCACGGGCCATGGAACTTCCAGGCGAACCCCAGCACATGCTGGCTGCAGAGGAGGTGCACGTGGTCCACGAACTTATCCATGATGTCCTCCTCATCCTGTACGAAGGAAATAGATCGAGTCAAGGCGCAGGCTTTTCCCAAGGATCGTATTGCCAAAGCCAAAGGCAACTTTACCTTGAAGACATCGGCAAGGTCGCAGAGGAGGCGGATCAATCTCTGGTTGCCTGTGGCCTCCTTCCACGGTTCCATCTTGATGGTGTCCTTCTGGGTCGCCAGCGCCACCGACGCTTCCATGGCGGCAGAACCGGCGATGTTCCCCACTGCTAGGAAAACCAAGGAGACCCGAGGTCGGGGAACGAGCTCGTCTTTTCCGGTGGTTCGGGCTTCCACTCCCGTGGGCATCTCCGCCGCGCCTCGGAAAGTGGATTCCGCCGTCGACACGTCGGACAGGGACATCTCCTCCTCTCCAGACATTGCTCTACGATCTGTGGCGGGGGGGGGGGGGGGGGGGAGGAGAAAGGAGCAAAGCGAGAAGATGTGTCAAGGGAGTTGGAGTCTGGAGGGCCTTTTATAGGCCTCCCGTGCTCCACCTACCCCTTGGCGCTACAGCTGCCGTGTTAATGGGGCGCGTTTGGCGAAAAACCGCTCCCACTCACATCAAGTACGACACGAAGGCCAAGATACAAAAAGGAGAACAAGTTCTTCTTCATTTCAAGATCTACAGCGGGGGCTAATTTTACAAACAAAAAGTTTGGCTCCCGACGCGCGAAGAGCACCACCGTACAATGGAAGACGCTAGTTCCAGAAGTACGTCGACGAGGCGGCCAAGAAGGAGGTCAAGGACATCTTCAGGACCGCCGTCTTGAAGCTCCTCGCCCTCAGGGAAGACAGCTCTCCTCGGCCTTGACGCTAGATGAGTTTTCCTCATCTTCATCTCGTCGAAGGAACCGGAGCTGCTGCTGCTCTCACTTTCGGCGTAGCATTCCACGCGCCCTCCTGCAGCACGGAAGATCTTCACGGCGAGTGTGGCGTCTCCGTCATACTTGCAGGCAAGGTATTGCCCCCGGGTCAGGCAGCGGGAGTGAGCGAATGACTTCCACCCCTGACCAAGGAGCATGGAGTCGTCGACAGTGTACTCCACCGAGATCCAGGAGGGGCCATTTGGACAGCCTTCCACCTGCAGCCACAAGCCCGGAGGCATGTTGTTCTCCATCGCCATCGCAAAGGATTCCGGAAGGTCAATCCGGCTGCGGATCTTGCGGCGCAGATCCAGGATAAACTCGAAGGGCGTGAAGCTCGTGTGGATTGCAGCCCGTGGGGGTGGAGAAGGAGTTCTTCCGCATCTCATGGTTCCTCTACCTCCACCGCCTCGCTTCGCTCGCCTCTTGAGGCGGCGCTTCTGCGGCCACCGGAGTTTCTCTCCTTCGGGGCCAAAGCACGAGGACGTCCCACTCCTCTCTTTCCTCTCGCCATTGGAGTTGTTGGCTTGGGAAGGGAGAGGTGGGTCAAGGAAGAAGAGGATGGGGACTTGCGAGGCGTTCGTTCGCTTTAATAGCGCGCGGAGCTTCTCTCTCCAACCGTCTTCACCGCTTCCCCGCAGCGGGAATCGAGGAGGCAAACTCAGTTATTCCCCTGAGCGAAATAACTCCAAGGCCATCACGACGTTTGATGGAATGAAGCAGGGCGCCGGGTACCCACTTTGGCCAACTCTTTGGCCATAGCCCCGGCAGCAACTGAAGCAAGAGCCGCCGGGACCATGCCCGGGGGCTACTGTCGCAGCAGTGGAACATGGGGTTCCCTGATGCTGCCAAAGTGGGTGCTCCACTGGGGCCCACCAAGAAGATGAACAAGGCAAGGAGTCAAGTACAACAGATGGGTTAGCCCATCTGCCTCAAGGACACCCGACAAGTTCGACATCAAGTCTCTGCGGCTAAGGACCAGGTGACCTTCCGGGTCACCCTGATGGCGTGAATCACACGCTCGTTGGGAGACCCCAAGAGGAAGGTATGATGCAGTTCAGCAGCAAGTTTTCCCTCGGAAAGAAACCAAGGTTATCGAACCAGTAGGAGCAGCAACTCTTCAGAAGGTTGTTGGTGGCTCGCACGGCGCAATACGATCACCAACGTGGAATCTGCACACAACACAATCAAACTACTTTGCCCCAACGAAACAGTGAGGTTGTCAATCTCACCGACTTGCTGAAAACAAAGGATTAAACGTCTCGTGTGGAAAATGATGTTTAATTGTAGAGAATGAAAAAGGAACAGTTTGCAGTTTGTGGTTGTTTAATCAGTGTAAAAGAATGGACCGGGGTCCACAGTTCACTAGTGGTGTCTCTCCATAAAAGATAACTAACATGCTGGGTGAACAAATTACAGCTGGGCAATTGACAAAATATTGAGCGCATGACAATGCATATATATGACATGGTGACTACTATGATATTTAATTTGGTATTACGACAAGATACATAGACCGTTATCCAACAGCATCTATGACTAATAATCCACCGCCGGGTTGTCATCCGAGTCCCCCGTTGGTATTAAGTTGCAAGCAACGGATAATTGCATTAAGTAAAGTGCGTAATGTAAACAAACACATATGCCGTGGACATAGCATCGTTAGGTTATCCCTAGTGGCAACAGCACATCTGCAACCTTAGAATTTTCTGTCACTGTCCCAGGTTAAATGGAGGCATGAACCCACTATCTAGCATAAATACACTCTCTTGAAGTTACAAGCATCTACTTGGCCAAAGCATCTACGAGTAACGGAAAGCATGCAAGATCTTAAATAACATATAAGATAATTGATAATCAACTTGACATAGTATTCAATATTCATCGGATCCCAGCAAACACAACATGTAGCATTACAATAATATGATCTTGATCATGTAGGGCAGCTCACAAGATCTAAACATGATGGCACAAAGTGGAGAGACAACCATCTAGCTACTGCTATGGACCCGTAGTCCAAGTATGAACTACTCACGCATCACTCCGGAGGCAGGCATGGCGATGTAGAA
The DNA here is from genome assembly GCA_947311845.1 of Poa pratensis. Taxonomy (NCBI): domain Eukaryota; kingdom Viridiplantae; phylum Streptophyta; class Magnoliopsida; order Poales; family Poaceae; genus Poa; species Poa pratensis. Next base: position 169,176,695 of record CAMZMU010000041.1, read on the forward strand.
GCCTCCGGGGATGATTCCCCTCTCCGGCAGGGTGCCGGGAAGAGGTTCTGAACCCTCCCGAGCTAGGGTTGACGGCGGCGGCGTCTCTGGAACTTTTCGTGGATTTTTGCTCGGGTACCTAGGGTTTTCGCGTCGGGGGGAATAAGTAGGCGAAAGGGCGGCGGCTGGAGAGCCCCGAGGGGCCCACATGTGGCCTCGGCGCGCCTGGAGGGGGGCCGCGCCCTGCCCGCATGTGGGGCCCTCCTGGCTCTTCTCCATTGCTCTTTTGGTCCTTCAGGTGTGTTCTGGTAAAATAGGGACCTCCGTGAAGTTTCGTCCAATTCCGAGAATATTTCCAGACTAGCTTTTCTGTAATAAAAGACAGCAGAAAACAGGAACTGGCACTTTGGCATCTTGTTAATAGGTTAGTCCCAAAAATGTATAAAAGTGATATAAAGTAGATGCAAAACATGTAGCAATTGGTATAAAACAAGCATGGAACATAAAAAATTATAGATATGTTTGAGACATATCACACCCCCTCGTCCGGAGAACCAGGCGAGATACCCGCAGGTCCGTGCTCCCGGCAGGAGGCCAGGTGCGCCCCCGGGTATCCATCCGTACCACCGAGAGGATAAGATCGCCAGCTCGCCGGAAGCTGGTGGAAGATTTGGGCGCCAAGATGAAGGCCGCACCTTGGTGACGTTGCCACGAGCGCAGTTGGTGGGGCGGACAGGCTTTGTCCGTCCCACCTTTTCCAAGGGCGGACGACCACGCCGCCCTCCTCAGAATGCTTGGAGGACAGAGTGCCACGTCTCCTCCAAGGACCGCCGAGGGGTTTTCCCGCCAAGACCCCTCACACCTCTCGTGTGCCCTTGTCGGATCCCCTTAGCCTATAAAAGGAGGACCATGACACCGAAGGGAAGGACATGACGAGATCAAAGCAAGCTAGAGCTCAGGCAAGACTAGACTAGGGTTCGGAAGGTGGAAAGAGAGGTGATCTCCCCAGGGCAGGATCTGCTCTTCGTCTACCTCCGGCTGAAACTCTGCCGGGTTCACCCCAAAACACCTTTGTACACCACACCATGATGAACCTCTCAATCCAGACATGCAGGAGTAGAGCTTTTAGCCTCCGGGCGGCCTGAATCTGGGTAACTCCGTGTGTCCCGCTGTGTTGTTTGCTCTCTCCCACTCGACGAAGAACTTGGCATCCTTGCTCCCGGGTAAGGCGTCTTCTAGCCTCCTTTGCGCCCCGTGCCGAACCTAAAAAGGGGTATCATCTACTCCCGGTGTCCGTCATCCGAGACACGACAGGTATTTTCTGTTAGCTCCATGTATGTTGTCATGAACTTTAAAGGGGATTATACCCACTCATGTTCATGCAGTTTGGAAGATTAAAGTTCCTCCTAGGATTCATTTTTTCCTCTCGCTTGTCTCTCACAATAAAATTCTCACTAGAGACAATTTGAGTAAGAGGCAAACAATTACTGATCCATCCTGCCTTTTTTGTAATGACCCTGAAACTTGTATCCATTTGCTATTTCATTGCACTGTTGCTATTGCTATCTGGCCTGAAATTGGCAGAATGACTGATATGAGGGCCTGTTATGAAAAAATAGTTGATCTTTGACTTAGTGAATCAAAAATGTGGTTGTGAATTTCCTAAGCGCAACCGTTATGTGGTTGCTTTGGAAAACTAGAAATAACCTATGTTTCAACAGAGAGCCATGGATTGGTTTGCAGGTGCTGTGGAGGAATTTAGCTTCTACACTTTCAAAGTGGATGATCTTGCTCTCCGGAGCTGCGATGGATCAAATCAGAGGGTTGATAGGACCTGTGGAGCATCTAGCGTGAAGCCCACAACCTCTGACCTGGCGAGATGTAGGCTAAGAGAACCAGTGAAAGTTGATGGAAAGCGTGCAAAACTTGGTCCTCATTTCGAGGCTCAAGATGAAGAATGCGAGGCCACAACCTAGGCGTTGGCAGCAACTTTTAAGTCTGCTTCAATGGTGATGGTCGAAGGTGGGGGGAACTAGAAGGTGGTCCATAAAGAGTTGACGAACTACCTCTCATCCAAGTTGTGTGAACACTTGTGTGCCAGATATGTGGCTTAGCTGGTCTAGCCTCTTTGTAATAGATGACTAGAAAAACCAGTTGCTTTTGTTCTCTGTTAGCTCTAGTTGTTCTGGGCGCGACACTCAGCCCGACCTTCGAGTTCTTATGTTCTAAAAATGGATGCTGTAAGACCCTTAAGTTTCATTCATGCAATGGAACTAGGGCTCTATCTTTACCTCTAAAAAGAATTTCTACATACGTATCAAGTTTCGTGGTGAAATTACATGTGAGCTGTTATGTGCAAAAAAGACAAATTAGTGACCAAAATGGGATTTCGAAAATATTGTTTTAGAGCACTAATTTTGTTATTTTTGCACAAAACACCACATATGTCATTTCATCACGAAACTTGGCACGTATTGAAAGAACATGTATATGTTCGTTACCAAATTGTTTCAATTTTTTATTATAACAGGAGTATAGGAGCGAATTTAAATTTCACACAGAGTCGTAGGTTATGTACATTTAGAGTCATGCCCTATAAGATTCTTTAAAATAAAAGAGCCATGTCGTTTTCTAGCTCGGGCTCTGATCTCTTTTTTTGAAAAAAAAATGACATTTGTAGATTTATAAAACTCTAGACGTAGGTAATGATTAACTATAGTAATGGGCAAACACATCAGAACGAACTAATTCATGTTCTATTCTGAGCAAAAATAACAAAGTGTGGATTCGGATGCGATGAACATTGCAAGTTTTTGAAAACATTGTCAGATTTGTCATTTTTGGGTAGCCTAGATTACAAATTATTTCTTATTTGTTTTTTCACACGCCGGTGGAGTTTAGAATTGTCTACATCTAATAATTTGTGTTCGAAATCTTTTTGAACTTTGAAACAGAGTTTTATTTTTTAAAAGAAAATTGGGGGCTTTGGACTTTTTCGCTACCACGGCTGCCTCCCATCCAAGCCGAGTGAAAAGCCCGGGAGTGGACGCACGCACGCACGCGTTCCCCGTTGTGTGGTGGACCCACCGCATGGCATCTCTGGAGAAACGGACCCAGATCTCCGTGACCTGTGGTGTGGTGGTCCCCGCCTGCGGTGCTGGATCCAGCTGGGCCACCTACCCCAGCGTCAGGACACCAGCTCAGCCCCCGACGCGTGTGATCTCACAGCCCAGCGGGCCCACCCCCACCGCACGCGCTGCCCATCTTTTCCGTTCCGTTTCGCTGGGTCCCACTCACACACACGAGCCACGCCCTTTCCTTTGAAAGTCGCGGGAGAGGTCACGTGCACGGGCGCGAATCTTTAGACCGATTATCACGCCATAATAATCCAAATGGGCCCCGTAATTAAGTATTGATTACGCTTAATTACCTCCCATTAACGCGTCGCGTTTTATTTCGAGCAAATTTTAACGCGTTGCGGATTTGATTTGATTTGACCGTTTCCGTGCCGTGGGGCCAGCCGAGCTCGTTACCCTAATCCGGTTGGCCCAACGGTCAGGAAGCGTCTAGGCACGAAACGACACCGGATCCTGGGCCCGTTACGTAACGCGGGTGGGACCAGGTCCCCACCAGCACCGCCGGGACCCCACCACCAAGTGACACAACCCGACAGGACCACCACCAAGTAACTTCCCCACCCACCACGCCTATCTCCCGCAACACGCGAAACAGAGCCGAGGCGACGCGCGCCGCCGAGGAGACCAACCTCCATGGAGCCGCCGGAGCAGCAGGGGCAGGACAGGCCGCCGAGGGGGGAGCACGGTGCGCAGCAGCAGCAGGAATCCCCCGGCGGTGTGGCGGGGGGCATGTCCATGGTTCCCATGCCGGTACCCATGCGGGGAGCCGTCGGGGCGGGGTACATGGTGGTGCCGAAGCCGGAGCCGGTGGAGCTGTTCGGCGGGGGCGCGGGGCTGGCGCTGGCGCGGAAGGCGCCGCCGCGGAACCGGGACCGCCACACCAAGGTGGAGGGCCGCGGGCGGCGGATCCGGATGCCGGCGGCGTGCGCGGCCAGGATCTTCCAGCTCACGCGCGAGCTAGGGCACAAGTCCGACGGCGAGACCGTGCGCTGGCTGCTGCAGCAGTCCGAGCCGGCCATCGTCGCCGCCACGGGCACCGGCACCGTGCCCGCCATCGCCACCACCGTCGACGGCGTGCTCCGGATCCCCACCCAGTCCCCCGCCTCCTCGACAACCGTCCTCGACGGCGCCGGAGGGGACGAGTCCGCCGCCAAGCGCCGCCGCAAGCTGCAGCCTACGCGCGCCGGCGCCATGGTCCCGTTCGCCGCGGCGCAGCAGCCCGCCGCGTACTACTCCGTACTCGCCGACCCGCTCCTCCAGGGCGGCGGCGGCGTTTCCGTCGCCTGCGGCCTCGCGCCCATCGCCGCGGGACAGCAGGGCCTCGTCCCTGTCTTCGCCGTCCCGTCCGCCGGTGGCCCCGCTGCCGGCGCCGGCGCCAACCACATGATGCCCCAGGCCACCGCCGTGTGGATGGTCCCGCAGCCGGCGGGCGGCGCCAACCAGCCCACTCAGTTCTGGGCCTTCCAGTCCGCGCCCCAGCTCATCAACCTCGCTGGCGCGCAGACCATGCCGGCTGGAGCCGTATACCCCAACGTCACGGCCGACTTCCATCAGCAGCAGCAGTCTGCCTCTACCGTGGTCCAGAATAGCAACTCGGACCACCAGCGCCAGCAGCAGTTCAACCACCATCTCGTTGGGGCCGAGTCGCGTGAGCAGCAGCGCGGCCAGGGCGAGCACCACCCCGAGGAGGACGATGCCGACGACGATGACGAGCCCGTCTCCGACTCCAGCCCTGAAGACTAACGAAGCCAAGAAAGCACTACACTGCACTGCGGCCAATAGTCAATCCAATGAAAAGCTTAGGTTTTTATTTTGCTACGATTATGTATTAGTCAGTGATGATATCAATGTTGCCCCTCTCGGGAGTGTTTTCTAGTAGAACCATAACCATTGTTCGTTGCCCCTAATTCTTCTTGACCTTCAAATCAATAAGCATACGCAAAATTTGAGCTTTGTTGATGATTTCCATCAGGCTTGTAAGATTCTAGCCAAACTTGGGTAGACTGGTTCCCCAACTGGAACAATGGTAGCACTATACTGAGCTACCGGCGACTGTCAGCTTGAAAATGCTGCTACACTCTGTTAACTGTTATGTTTCAGGATAATGTATCCATCCAGAGAAAAAAATGATCTTTAGTACAGTCATGTACAAAGTTTCTTTACTTCTATTCTTATTTTCACAACTGACTAGTTTCTTTTGATTTTCATACCAATGGCTGCTGCTTGATTTGCTGGAATTTCGTAAACAAGTTCTGCAAATAATTTTGGATCCATGTATATTATGGTCATAACATTGCTGGTAAGGACAGTCGTGGCCTAAGTAATTTCCTGTCATTTCTGTTTCTGTAAATAATGGCATTTCCACTTTTTTCACAGCCAAAACAGAACTCTTTAATTCATTATGCTTTTGTGTTAGAAGCAAGTCAGTTTCTGTTACTAGTTTTTCGTACCATTGCAGTTGGGGAGCAAATAACCAACTTACTGCACAGTGCACAATAAGGAATTTTCAGTATCCTGATAAAATATTTCCATTTTTTTGTCTCATCTGTTGCTACAGTCCTGCCTTTGTTTTTATGTTCTATAACTCTGCTTATAGTTCAATGTTTCTCTTGACTCCGTAAGCCAAAACAGTGTGCATGGATTTAATGAAGTTCACTTCAACATACACACTGACTGGGATTTTTTCTTCTCGAGTCCTGTTGCTAGGATCTGCACATAAGCCCGCTTGCTTGTCTGTGAATTCACTTTTCTCATTTGCAGATGATTACTTTTTACCTTTTCTATTTGTTCATGATCACATCATTTTCATCATGTTTTCTAGAGCTTTCTGAGTACATTCTAATCCTTCTTCTGTATTAACGCTGAAACTAAACACAAATATCCATTGCTTGTTGTAAATTGTACATGCAGGAATTGAAGTATGCAAGAAAAATCATTGCCTTTCCTTAGTCTTGGTTCCTTTGGAGCATTCAAAAATTAGCAATTGGAAATATTAGTACTTGTTTTTTGGGGGGAGTACTTGTGATTTTGATAAGGAAACAAGTTCACTAACTGTTTACATACACGTGTTAAATATTTCAGTGAGTTTTCTGTTTTCTTGTTGGTTTTGCTAAGGAAACTGGTGCACTAACTGTTTACATAAGCGGTGTAGGATTTGCCCAAGTACGGGTTATCCATTTTTTATGATTGTTACATCTTGAAGGCCCACTACAAATATAAAGCACTTGGGTATTGTGTCTACCAGGAAGGAGGCCCTGGTCTCAGAATGCAATGCTGCACACAGTTGATCCAGGTGATCGAAAGTTACCGTTCTGAATAGAATAGTTCAATATCCTGACACAGTTGCTGCAATTGTTTCTTAGCTTGTAACTTCTGGATTAGCAATAGTACTAACTGGAATTGCAGTGCCTTAAATATCCTAAATTATCTTAACCTGTTGCACTGTTACATACAATTTAATAATCAGGGAAGCTAATCCTAGTCCAAATAATATGAAATAGCTTATCTTACCTAACATGCATCTGGCTTCATGTTGCTCTGGTACTAATCGTTTGGGAGTAAATTTGTTAGCTGCAGATCATAAGATCTAAATCTTTGTATCTTGATAGAATAGACTTGCTTTACGGATGTGTTTCTGTACTTGAGAGCAAACTTTAATTTATACACTACTGGGTTTCCATAACTTTCATTGTGGATGTATTAAAAGAGGCTGCAAGCTGCTATACAAAGACTCACAAGTCTATGTTCTGTGCTAAATGACATGGATCCTATCTATGTTCTCAACCTGTTGTTGTACTTCGTGAGTTTCGTATAATTTGATTCTGCATTTTTGGGTGTTGCTTTGCTATCCCACAGCACATACATCAGTTATCACTTCATTTTATATCAAGCACTTGTTTGAGCTATCTCTTTTCATGGTTGAAATGAAGAAGATTTCGATGTGACAGTCTATATATTTGCTCTACCGTAAACTGGAACTGTAGATCTGTTACGGTAGGTGGTGATGGTATGATTGATTGCTGTACGTGACTGAAGCTAGTAGCCCTTTTGTTGATGTTTTTAGTTACAACTGATATTATTATTTCCCTGTAACATAGTAACTTAAGATGAAAAAGGAACTGATAAAATATCTTATAGCATGATAGTGATACACTTTATTTTTGAAAATTCATGAATGTTATAATCCTGTGTAGAATCATTCATGCAAAAAACAAAAATTGGATGACCGTGCTATCCGATATGTTATATACCATCTATGCCGTTGAGATTTCTTGCTTCCGGTTGGTTTAGAGGGCAGGAAGTCCTTGATTTCCTCCTTTCAAAGGCTGTTTCTTGAACTACCACAAACAAGAATTTTGGTGCTAATGGTTTTGTAGCTTGTGATGGTTACAGTTTCCTCACAACTGATCCTTGTCGATTGTTCATGAATGTTTTGTAGCCAGGTGTATGGAGCCATCAACGAGGCAGGTACTGACCGGGACATGGCACCCAGGTCTCGCACTTCCGAGTCAGGCTACACAGTTCATCTGGCTCTCTATCCTACAACCGGGCCATGTGTGCGCTTGCCTTCGTAGGAACCGCGTGCAAGCACTGTATCTAGGCACACACCGAGTCAGACTGAATCTTGCTTGAGCAGATGCCGTTTATTTTTAGTTCCCTAACCTTCCTAACTAGTCGGGAAGATGTATTCTAGCTGTGATCCTACCTGTAATATGAGCAAACATGTACCCTGGGTATCGCCCGAACAAGGCTTAATTAATTAGTCATCTTTGGTATAACCGAATCAATAATCCAATAATAAACCTTACCATAATGTTGGCTGAAGACTCTGAGAACAAGCGATTTGGATGTCATGGCATGGGCCAAGAAAAGGTGGCTTCATCTATGGAGTTTTACTCTGAAACTTTTAGTACTCCCTCCGATCCCAAAAATTGTCGCTGGTACAGCTACGCAGTTGTGCCTGTAGGTTCAATTTCCCCGACACTTAAAACGGATCGGAGGGAGTAGTTTGTTGCTGATCCGAGGAATATCTTGGGATTTCTGGGAAGCTACGGTCTTGTTGATATATAATGGCTCTGCTACCGTAGCATGTATATGCTTTTCTTCTCTGGTCTCAAGTCAACATTTTGTAATCCCTAAAATTTATATGGAGATTGATAAAATGGCAGCAAGAAAGTTAACCGCAACCTATGATAACCTCAGACCAGTCAGCTCTAGCTCATGTATCACATGGGCTCTGCTGAGAAAATGTTTCCCGCGCTTTATATAAAACTACAAATAACTTACACATGAAGAATCTTTGAGTATCCGTGTTGTAGTTCAATGAACATTTACGTTTTCACAGTTCGTAAGAGAAATTAAGAGGTGAGTTTACGTGGTAAAAAGTGAAACTCACTCCAAGTTCAAACATACAAGGATGTTTCTTAGAATGCCTAAAAGAAGGCGTTCTTAAATATCTAGTATGTGTGTTTCTTTTTGGATATTTGAATTTATAAAGTCACCTTTTCAGTTCTGTTACCTCAAGAATAATTCCTTAATTTGGGCACCATGGTCCTTATCAAAGCTTGTCCGCGAGCTTTGTGACACAACTTAAAACAAAGCTGAACTTAATTCAAGTGGCACACTCTACAAGTCCACAAATATTTTCTTGAAGCTGTTACAACTACCTCTATAATAATCAAAGAAAAATGTTATATGCCTTGACGTGCATGGTGTGTACTCTACTTACTCTGCTTCCCCATGACATAAAAGAAAAACAAAAAAAACCAAACAAGCAAGCAAGACAAAGGCTAAAGCTGTGTGAGCAGCTTACAATGGAACTCGGGTGATCCTCTGGCATGGCACCAAATGGCTCCCTCTCGTGCGTAACGACGACGAGGAACAAGAGGACAAGAGACATGATATATAAGAACAAGAACGGCGATGCTGATGAGGTGTGCAGGTCTCTGTGAAAAGATCTCCAATGGCGCTGGCCATCTTCGGAGCTTCTGTGCCGGTGCTGGTCGCCGCGGCAGCGGCGGTCTGTGGCCTCCTGCTCGGCTGAGGGTGTCACGTAAGCCCTCCGACGACAGGATGCGAAGCATCCCAGGGACGATGGGCTGGCCGGTCGTCGGCGAGACCTTCGCCTTCATCGCCGCCTTCTCCAGCCCCGCCGGTATCCTCAGCTTCATGCGTGACCGCCAGAAACGGTAACATACTCCGCCATCATCTCGAAGCTCAAAAATGAGAATGCAATGATCGTATTTCGATGAGAACTTGGTTATGAACTGATGATGGATATACGGACGGACGTGCAGGTTCGGGAAGGTGTTCAAGACATACGTGCTGGGCCGGACGACGGTGTTCATGACAGGGAGGGAGGCGGCCAAGATCCTGCTCTCCGGCAAGGACGGGGTGGTGAGCCTCAACCTCTTCTACACCGGCAAGCAGGTGCTGGGCCCCACCAGCCTGCTCACGACCAACGGAGACGAGCACAAGCGGCTGCGCCGCCTCATCGCCCAGCCCCTCTCTGTGGACGCCCTCAAGAAGCACTTCGATTTCATCAACAACCTCGCCGTCCAGACGCTCAGCTCCTGGGCCGGCCGCCGTGTCCTCGTCCTCGACGAGGCCTCGTCGTTCACGCTGAAGGTGATCGCCAATATGCTGGTGAGCCTGGAGCCGGAGGGGAAGGAGCAGGAGGAGTTCCGGGCCAACTTCAAGGCCATCTCCTCCTCCTTCGCGTCACTGCCGCTCAAGCTGCCCGGGACGGCCTTCCACAACGGCCTCCGGGGCAGGAACCGGATGTACGAGATGCTGGACGCGGTGATCGCGCGCCGGAGGCACGGCGGCGAGGCCCGGACGACTTCCTCCAGACACTCCTGATGAAGCACGCCCGCGGCGAAGGTGAAGTGGCGACCAAGGAGGACGAGGAGAAGCTGACGGACGCGCAGCTCAAGGACAACATCCTCACCCTCCTAGTCGCCGGCCACGACACCACCACGGCGGGTCTCACCTGGCTCGTCAAGTTCCTCGGAGAGAACCCCGCAGTCCTCCACAAGCTCAGAGTAAGCCAAGCTCTGGGTTTCCTTACAGCTAAAATTCAAAAGTTGTTTCCAGCTCAGAGTGAATAGTGGTGATGTTGCTGTTTGTGTTGGCGTGTAGGAGGAGCATTTGGCGATCAGGGAGGGGCTAAACGGCGAGTCCCATCTGAGATGGTCAGACGTGAACAACATGCCTTACACCACCAAAGTGATGAACGAGACGCTGAGGAGGGCTACCATCCTGCCATGGTTCTCGAGGAAAGCCGCGCAGGACTTCACCATTGACGGTAACTCCAAGCACCAACTGGCAAGCTGATCATTTTCTAGAACGGAAGTAGTCGTGAATACAACCGATTTTCGGGCATTGCAGGGTACGAGGTGGCGAAGGGCGCGTCAGTGAACCTGGACGTGGTGTCCATCCACCATGACGCCGCCGTCTTCTCCGACCCGGAGCGGTTCGACCCGGACAGATTCGACGTAAGTCGAGCGCCTCCCTCTCAGGCTAGCAGACTTCTCGTCAGGAGAGCTGCCATTTATTCCTGATAACTGATATACGAAACACATAGCTCTTCTCTGACTGCAATGCAATGAACGGATGAACTGCAGGGAGCTCTGAAGCCGTACAGCTTCCTTGGGTTCGGCAGCGGGCCACGATGTGCCCGGGATGAGCCTGGCCAAGCTCGAGATCTGCGTTTTCGTCCACCACCTCGTCTGCACATATGAGTGAGTCGTCACGGCCGGCGATCAACACCATGTCCAATAACTCAGTTCTGGGGTCGGCTAATGGTAATTGTGTGATTGTGTCTGCTTTTCTTGTTGGCAGCTGGAAGGCGTTGGAGAACGACGACTCAGTGCAGCCGACACTTGTGCGCATGCCAAAGAACAAGTACCCCGTCCACACCACCACGATCTGAACTCGGACTCCGGCGACAGCACCGTGAGGCTTTTGCTTTGTTGGAACTTCTACTCACGGCTGCTTGGCTCATGGCTAAACCGGATCGACAGTACTCTATTGATCCTGTCATAGGCATAGATGGCCAGACAGTGGTATCTTGAGGCTATTTGTATGGAGCAACTATATGCAAACTTTACGTAGCATGTCAAACAGAGTTTTCAGTAGCAATGAGCATGCACTTCTTCAGTTTTTAGTACAAAAACAACACACATAGAGACGAGTAATACGCATCAAACCGGAGATTCAGCACTCTTTGTATGGACCAGGTATACGCGAACTTTTGCGTGTCAACCAGAGATCATAACAAGCACTTTTGTTAGTACAAATTGACACACGCATATGATGCACAGATAAGTGCAGTTGCATAAAGATCCTATGTTACAACTCATAGTTGAAAAAGAAATATACTGAAAAGAAATTCCAAGACCAAATATATCCTATCTGACGGCTAGGTAAGTCGGAATCGACAGCCAACTAACTGAACTTAGTGTCATGATGTACTAACGGAACTTTACTCCAGTGGTGCGATGCCAAAGAAGTAACAGCCAGGTAGCTTATCATCATCACTCAGATGCATCTCTCTCAAGGGAATGGCACAGCTCGACGAAACAAGGAAACACAAGCGAGATGAACAGTGGCAAGGTAACGAAGCCGCCGACCAAGCAGGAACAAAGGCAGAAGCATCTAGGTTTAGTCTGCAGAGGTCCTCCAATGCTATGATGGCACGGTAGCATAAGGTTGGAAGCAAAGAGCATGTCCTTAGTTACTAGAGAACAGTCAGTCCGACTAATATTGTAACGACTGAAACCAATCCAGAACAAAAGAAAGAAGCCAAATGGAAGCCTGCCAAAACAATAAGATCATTTTAAGATGGTATGCTAACTCAATCTTGAAGAGGATTGAAAGAAATTACCAGCTTGTTTTCCTTTTACCGACGATTCGTCACTTGCTTGTGGTATTTTCATGCAAAGTTTCGTTCATCATTTCCTTCCTCGATACAACAGAAGCAACATGGTATGTCAATCCACCCACGTATCCCACATAAAGAGATGATGTGCCACGACCACAACCGACATGCTGGACCATCATCAACACACAGCACGGCAAAATCCATCTTTCAACCATTCAAGAATCACCGAGAAGCGTAACAACCAAACATGTACGACCCAGCGCCAAGCACTATGACCAAGTCATATAACTCACATTAAGCAGGAAGTAATAATAAGCAGGTCAGTAATATGGTCTATAATAAATGAGCTGCTTACTCACGGTACATCATAGTTCAAATACATGATCACAAAGTTTCAAAAAAAGGAAACACACATCGTGGTAGTAGATAGGGTTTTCATACCTGGATGACATACTTCTCGAGATCTAGGCCATCAATAGGGACCTGATCGGTCACGACTGTAACGGTCACCCCCGCTTCCACCATCTCGGCTGCGACCAGAATATCGGTCACCACCACGGTCAGATCGATCACCACCACGGTCAGAACGGTCATCACCACGGTCAGATCGGTCACCGCCACGGTCAGATCCATGACGACTACCACCACCATACCTATCATCTCTGGATTCCTGCCACCATATCTGTCACCTCTCCCACCATCTCCATCTGGGCACTCCCTAGCAAAGTGTCCAGGTTTGCCACACTTGAAGCAATCACCACCACCACCACCTCCACGCGGCGCACGACCACCACCATAGTCACGGCCACGGTCACCACGAGATCCATGGTCGCGATCAGAATCACGGTCACCATTACGGTCTCTCCCAACTCCTTGAGGTTGAGCTTTATCAACGGTTATGGCTCTCCCCTCCAAGTCCAGTCCATTCATGTCCTCAATAGCTGCTTCCATGTCTTTCTTATCATCAAAAGTTACAAAAGCAAATCCGCGTGACCGGCCAGAAAACTTGTCAAGAACGACCTGCAAGTCATCAGAAAGTAAACTAGGGAAACAAAATAATAGCTAATGCTAAATAACCACTAAGTGTGTGTATATCATAGTTGTGAAGGTACAGAAGATGTATCATTCTGTCAACCAAGATGATGCCAAGATATTTCCCAAATTAATTCAGAAACTAAAACAAGTGAACCGACAGAACCTGATAACTCAATATGGGAACAATTATGTATGAATCTGTCACATTATTTCCTGAAAAAACTATTGCACTGGTGGTGGACATAGGAAAAGAGGAAAAGTGACAAAATACTATTGCGGAACGAGTACAATAGCAACCATAACACCATTGAGCATAAAACTTCATCAATTCCCCATCAAACGCTAAGCATAGGATCACCAAATTGATTCAGATGTCTGATAATATGTACACAGATGTATTCACAGCCCACTTATGGAAACAAAAGCAAGATAAAAAGTATAATGCATGAACACAAAGAGTATCCCCACACGAAATGAACAAACAATAAAGGTTTTGTATGTCACCTTTGCCTCCGTGACCTTGCCAAATTTGCTAAATGCATCCTTGAGGCTTTCATCAGTTGTCGACCATGACAGGTTCCCAATGAAGCAACGGTACTCATCCCCATCCCCCATCTCTGGAAAGGGCAGGCACACGTCCAGCATATAGGCAACATAAGATCGTTAGGACGTCTCAAAATTTAGAAGGCAGTGATGAACAACTAATGTGTCTATAGTACTTCCTAGGACACACTTCCTTCCCAGGCACAGCAAAGGATTACATCTTAACCAGCAAAAGAAGTTTGCCACAACTAATCTGCCCTTTTTAGTACTACTTCCTAAGAAATACTACATTCCCAGGCAGAGCAAACAATTGCACCTTAAGCAGTAAAGAAAAAGGAAGTTAACCATGATACTTCGTTCATTGCTTTGTTTTTTTCAGACCACAGGAGACGTTTTATTGGTCTCGCATAGGAAGCAGAGCAGCAGAACAGAGAAGCTGGACCGTATGGAGAACAGAATAGCAGCAGAAAATCTGTTTCTGCTCCTTTACTCCTAATTTGCAGAACTTAGATCAAAGGTAATGTGATTTTTGCAGCAGTTCCTTCTAACATGTTTTCTGCTACTTGTTTGTCAGCTCGGCAGGATACTACTAATATTTTCTGAAGGAACAGCACGGCCAGTCCGTCCTAAAGGACATAGCATAGCAGTAGACAGACCAGTGACTGAATACACATATCGGCATGTACAACCTGGAATAAAACTTGCTTCATACTACGGTACTGGGAGGATTCTGCGTATCAAGCTAGTTATTACAAGCTATACATGAGCGCAAGCTTCACTAGAGCCGAGCAAATTAGTCCTGATTCTGCCCAAGCCTAGCCAAACTCGAGTCTACAGACATCAACCATCACACCGGATCTTCTTCAGACGGCAAAGCTGGCAGCACAGATCGATCGAGCAAAAGAGATTCCGGTCGGAGCCGAGCAGGGGAATGGAACGAAGCTATACCTTGCGTTGATGGAAGACGGCGACGACTTGGGGCGGAATATTCTTCGGCCGGTCTTAGCTAGATCGGGGAAGGAAGGAGAGGGAGGACCTCGTCGTGCTCGTGGCCTCCGCTTTTTATATGTGGGAGAGCGGGGGCAGGCAGGGGAATGTGATTCTTGTTGGTTCGTTTGCTGCAAGTGGAAATGGTAGAACCCTAAATTTCCCGGCGGCGGCGCGAGATATTTTCCCGTTGTGGGCATCGACAGACAGCAGGTGGGCCCGGGAGGTAACTGTCGCGCTGCGCTGGCTGCTGCGATGGCGGGCTCGTGGGCCGCGCGCTTTCACAGGCAATAACCATGAGGAAAAGGAAACCATGCCTCTTTTGTTTTTTTTGGAATAAGGCATATATTCACGTGCACAATTGCACATAAGACATAAGCTGCTTGCTTTATAGTTTATACTCTGTGCCATGCGAATTTAACATCGTCAAAATTTGCACGAACGACTCCATAGCCTTCTCTTTTTTTTTTTGTGCGTGGAAATAGATGGCCAATTTTCTAAGCTTGTCCTAATGACCGGAATTGCGCACCATTTCATTCCCCATATTTTTATCTGGTCTAGCTAGGACGATAAATTGGACATTAAAGAAAGTTGGGAAAAGTCAGAGAACCATGAAGGGTTCTTCGACATGTTAGTCATGCTTTTGGTATTCTTTCTCGATAGTTTGTTAATGAGGCGATTTTTTCCCAAACAAGGGGAATGGTTCTAAAGGATCTCGATGGAAGTTGCATTATACTAACGGAAACATTATAAATTACACAAGCCCCCCCCCCCCCCCAAGCTTAGTTCACATGTTACGAAGAAGAGTCTGAAGCTAAGAAGATAGAGATAATTCCTTATTTGACACTCCCTTAAAATCTGAAAATGCCTCACACTTGGTGTAAAATAGGAAAGAAATTTTTTACCGGGGCCAAATAAGGAAGCTGATTTTAAGGGAGGGCCAAATAAAGAATTCTCTCAATAAGATATACTGCATTCAGTCCTTCTCCATCAGACAAGCACAAGTGAGACGATGGACTGCCGCCGGGGATTGAGCCACTTGGGATGGAGGGTTGCTGAATGCCTAGTTGCAACCAGAGTACCCTTGTCTGGACACCTAACACAAAGGAAGAGAGGAAGCCGACAATGAACAAGTAGAGGATACCTTCTTAAGGCGTTAAGCATTAATGTTAAGGATGGTGTCACCACAATCAAGATTCATAAAGATAGACCATCCACAACGGGAGTTGATCCGTAAAAGATATTCTTAAAATAAATTGAACAACCATTGTTCTTTGAATTGAAAGAATGACCGCCGCGTAACAATCACGGCCCATATATTATGTTCTTACATAATGTGCGAACGAACAGTTATTAAGATCTATAATGAACCCTGAAGTTAAATGTAGAGGCATGGTGCCGACAGCTTGGACGGTTGCTTTAACCCCAATGTCCGTTGCAAATTTGAGCAGCTGATCCGATATCAAATACCCAAGAGTTACTATGAAGTCCAGTAAGATAAACATCTATAACGTGTATAACACTTATACCTTTACCGGAGGTTTCGAAGTTCTTATTTTCTGCCGTGTTCTTCTTGTCATTTTCCCACTGATCACATGACAAGTTGTTGAACGTTTCAACTAACTTATTATTATTCATCTCAGCCTCTGCAGTTCTCAACATATTGAAAACTTCGTCCATGTTTATAATGCAACGGTCCCCCATCTTTGAGGGGTAGACAAACACATCGAGCATATGGGCAAGAAAAAATTGTTAGGGCGAGTCAAAATAGAGCAATACATATTATGTGGTGATTAACAACTAATCTGTCCATCGTACTTCCTAAGACCTACTTCCCATACACAAAAAGGATTACATCTTACGGAGTATAACAAAAAAAAAGGCATTCTCGTGTATCATAGGGAGCAGCAGGGGCGGAGACAGGGGGTGCTAGCAGGGGCTAAGGAACGAAAGCCCACTAGCCCATGTCCCTACCGTGGCCTTGTTTTCCTAGATCAAAACTAGATACGCATCTGGCCATACAGTTTCACCACGTGGGAATTAGTAAATCGACCGATTTACCTACAAGAGACGTGTGCCATCGACGGAACATGGCGCCCACGGCCGTGTGCGCAGTTTGCGGCCAAGAGGACTCCTGGCGTCACTCGTTAATCGAGTGCAATCTTGCGAGGTGCGTGTGGGCTCTAACGAAGGAGGAAATCACTGAGCACATCTCTCTTTCAACGGAACCATCACCTCGGCAATGGCTTTTCTCGATGATCGAGACAATGAAGAAAGATGATCTTATTCACATGCTAGTCACACTCTAGGCGATTTGGCATGCGAAGAGGAAAGCGGTGCACGAGGAGATCTTCCAGAGCCCCATGGCAACAAGGTGCTTTGTTGATAGATTCCTCAACGACCTCGCGTGCACTCCTGCACAGGAGCGGGGCCAGCGCGGGCGTCCCCTGACGGTTACTAGGCGTGCATCTTGGATCGCTCCTCCGCCAGGACGAACCAAGGTCAATGTTGATGCAGCCGTTGCAAAATTAGCGGCAAGAGGAGCTGTTGGTCTTTATCTAAAAAAAGAGGAGCTGTTGGTGCAGTATGTCGCTCTCCGGAGGGTGCCTATCTGGGAGCGTCAGCGATGGTCTACGAGGGTATAACTGATCCCGGGTGTCTGGAAGATCTTGCTTGCCGTGAGGCCCTTGATCTAGCAGATGATCTTCTACTAGGCCCCATTCATGTGGCGTCTGATTGTTTACCGGTGGTGCAAGGGCTAACGGGTGTGAACCTGGGCACCTTTCGAAGCATCACGAGGGAGATAAAGGAAAGGAGCAGTCGAAGAAGTGCTACCTCCTTCGTTCATGAGAGGAGGGAGACGAACACAGAGGCACATTGTCTGGCAAGGTCTGCTTCCTCCTTCCAGCGGGCCGATATGTGTGGTTATTAGAACCACCCCCTGGTCTAAACATTCCTGTAACCTTTTGAATTGATATGAATAAAGGTGTGTTAATTTCAAAAAAAAAAGTAAATCGACCGATTGTTCTTTATGTGGTCTAAAAACAGAACATAACGAAGACATGCATCATGGACAAGACAGACAAGCTATAATCAGTACCTTACTGTTTCGTATAAAAGTCATGGCAAAGGTAATGCAACGGTCCCCCATCTCTGAGGGGTAGACAAATACATCGAGCATATGGGCAAGAAAAAATTGTTAGGGCGAGTCAGAATAGAGCAATACATATTATGTGGTGATTAACAACTAATCTGTCCATCCGTACTTCCTAAGACCTACTTCCCAGACACAAAAGGATTGCATCTTATAACAAAAAAAAAAGGCATTCTCGTGTATCATAGGGAGCAGAGTAGCAGAACAGAGAAGTTGGGTTTTATGTGGTCTAAAAACAGAACATAACGAAGACATGCATCATGGACAAGACATACAAGCTATAATCAGTACCTTACTGTTTCGTATAAAAGTCATGGCAAAGGTAATGCACTTTGTTGCAGTTGTATTTACCCCAGCAGAAAAGTAGTAGTCTTATCAGAAGGAAAGCACGCCCAGCGTAACACTCGAGGGTTCAGTTCAGTGTACGCATATGGACGTATATATATGACCTGAAACTTGATACTGCAGATACCACCGTGTTAGCTAGCTACAGTACAAACTAAACATGAGCGCAAGCTCCTTCATTAGCCAAGCAATTCTGCCCAAGTCTAGCGAAACAAACAAACTCGAGTCTACAGACAACCGATCGGATCTCGATCGGACAGGCAAAGCTGGCAGCACGGCCGTGCCAGATCGAAGGAGGATTTGGGTCGGAGCCGAGCGGGGAATGGAAGCTATACCTTGCGTTGAGGACGGCGACGACTTGGAGTGGAATATTCTTCGGCCGGTCTGGCGAGATCGGGGACGGAGCTCGTCGGGAGAGGAACGCGATGCTGCTTCGTTTTCCTCGAGTGGAAATGCTAGATCCCGTGGTGGGAATCTCTGGTGGGCCCCGGGGTGACTGTTGCGCTTCGCTGGCGGGCTCGTGGCGATGGGTGTTGCGTAGTCACGTCAGATTTGGATAAAGTCCACTATGGATTATTTTTGCCTAATTTTTGAAAGCGGGTTAATTCTGTCGATTCTCGCCAACGCTGGTTGCTGACACTTTTGTAGCAGCACACAAAAAATGACCAAGGCATGGAGTCGATTGTGCGAATTCTTGAGCATGCATACCTAGTGGCTTCGTGGGTGCAAAATAGAGGGCCAATTTTCTAAGCTTTTATCCTAGCGATTGAATTGTGCCCCATTTCATTTCCCATATTTTTCTCTTGCCTAGGCCGGCAAATTAAATAGCAAATCAATCGGAGAAAAGTCAGAGAACCGTGGATTAAATCTAGTGTGGAGTTTTCGATACATGTTATTCTAAATCCTTATACCGCCATCTACTCCATGACAGGTTCTTGTGACATGTTCCTCATGCTTTTAGTATTCTTTCTCGACCGCTTGGCTGATTTCGACTGACTTTATGGCGTTCACTGTTTTATCATGAATATTAAACTTTATTGTTAGTGTTTCTGCAATTGTTTCAGTCTATCTATCGTTCTTATATAAACCGATAAAGTCATAGGAGAATCATCCCATAAGAAACTTATCTTAAGAAACAATATGGCAACTTATTTTTAGGATATAAAGATTTGAGTTGGTGGTCGTTCATTAATTTTTTTCAATCTTCCTTGTTTCTACCCTTATGAATGGGGTCATGCAACCTCCTCTCGCCACCTCCCACCTCTTCACCGACTCCGATTTTTAATTTCCGCCAGCATGGTTCTTTTCTTTAACGGGAGTAGGGTCCCGAAGGACCCCAAAGCTTCAATTACTGCGGTGGGCAAGGCATAACAATTACAAAGAGGGACGCGATAGAAACTAAAATTGCAACACAGTCCTCCCAAAGTGAAAGATCTTGAAGCTTGGAGGGTCGCCCACACCGCCGGGGACGAGACCACTTGGGGTGTAGAAGATGATGGACGCCGAGCTAGGATCCTCGAAGATCTCCTCCATACTGGTACGCCGACCCGGAGGAAGATGACGCCTATAGGTGCAGAGCACACCCAGGCGCGGAGTGGCCCCTTTGTCTAAGGATAACGGTGGCGAAACATGGCCGTCGTTGCTGATCTACGCGTGAGTCAGCTTCACAAAACATCCCAGGATCTGCGACGAACGAAACCGGAAGGAGCGCTACAGGCATCCGCTCCACCGAGCTTACTGGGGAAGCTCTCCCGAGATCCAGGCCTCATAGTCGCTCCAGCCATGGATAGACGCATGAGATGCTTGTTGGCGACCAGCCGCCACCGCTCCTCGCAAACAACGACAGGGATCTTCTGACTACCAACATATAACCAAACAACACACATGACAAAACTATTTCTAAACCTAGTACTACTCTTTGCAACTGGTACTGCGCATCCTTCTCGCCACCGGCCGGCAGTGCCACCGGAGAAGAGAAAAGAGCGAGTCGAGGAACCTACATCGACTCTCAACGGGGAGAGGCTTAGGAACAAAGGAGGGGGAGGTGGAGGAGCCTAGACAGCATGGTTCAAAATTTAACATCCAACAATGACCAATTCCATAGATTCGTCCTTCGGTATAGAAAATTTCCTAATTCGTGTTGCACAATAGCAATACTGCCTGTACATAGTCTATGGCCGATAAAATAAACAACATAGTGACGTATAACTCGTGTGCTCCCCCGTTTCAAATTATAACATGTTACAACCATTTTAACATGGATTAAATTCGGACTAAAATGAGTAACTGACATTTATAAATGGAGCGAGTACTACTATTCCACATATTTCGTGTTCCGTAGATGAAAAGCAAAAAAAAGAAGAGGAAAAACTAAACCAAAGAAAGAAGAGAGGAACTTGTCAGGCTGAAGGAAGAAGCAGAGTCAAAGGCTACAAGGTTGGTGGCGGCGGCTAGGGCTAGCAGCCGGCGGCGAAGAAGAAATCGAAGCGAACCCGTGGCGGCCCGAGGCTTTGACCCGATCGATTTGTCCACCCGCCGCCGGTTCCGCGGCTGTTCCCCCCACCCGATCGGCGTCCGCCGCCCGCCTGCGATGGTACGTAGGATCTCCGCCCCCGCGAGCCGCTCGTGTTCCCGTTCCCCTCTTCTTTCCCTTGAGATTTCTGACGGATTATCTGGATTCCCTGGCTAGATCATCGCGCAGAGACCCGTTTCAATCCACGGGGTAGAGTCAGTCGCGCTGTCGGTTTCTCGTGCTCAATGAGGAAAATTCCGAATCCCCTTATGCCTAAGCTCGTCGCGGCAGTGCGGGAATCGTCTTAGCTGATCACTACGAGCCCTAGCACTCTCAGCCTGAATTATGGCTAGTACTTGCTGTAGCTAGCCTCTTTAATTTCCCATCTTCCGTGATTTCGTCCATTCCAGTGTGTGTAAATCGGTAGAACTTAGTAGTCTCGTCTGTGTTGTAAAGGTCGTGTCATCATAAGTTTGCGCGGTGTCGGTCTTTTCATTTCCTAACGTCATGGAGATCGAAGATTATCATGAGCTGACGGTGCTGCGTTTTTCTCTAGGTCTCTATCTGCTGACTGGAGCGATGAATTCGAGGCCGATAGTGCTCGTCTTCCTCCTGCTGGTGCTCATCATAACGTCGCAGTTTGAGTGGAAGCAGCAAATCGGCGAGGTTGAGGCGAGCCCGGAAGCTACACGGCGGAGGCAGCAAGCACTGGTCGTAAGGGAAGATGCTGTCAAAGAGAAAGTGAGTTCCTGGCATTCTTGTCAAATTACACTAGCTCTAGGTTGAAGTTATGTCTAGCTATCATGTGTTGTGCCACCGTGTTTATGTTATAAAAGAATCAGTGTTGGCATATGGTACTATTGCACATAGCTATGGTCATAGGGTCGAAAGTTTGAAACCACCAGCAAAAAATTACTCCGCGAATAAAGGAAGGAAACTTTGAAGTGTGAATGGCGTGGTGCCTTTTCATCTAGCTCATTTCGTATGGCCGCCAGTATTCCATCTGACCTTTCCTGAAACACCTATAGCTTACTCTTTTATATTCCTTAGCTGCTTTCTGATCATAGTTGAGACTGACAGAAGCCCATTTGATTATATCAGTCATCTTCAAGCAGTCTGGTTTAAGTTTTGGCACATTCCCACCCTGAACATTGACAATATATACAAGTACTACATGCTCATTTACTCAAACTTCTTGGTTATTCGTAGTATAATGATTTAGTCCTGTGACTTCGCTTATGGCCATGGCATAACTAACCACATTACACATTACTTTTTTCCAATGCCTCTGCCCTGTCATGGATCTGATTGTATAACTGTAGAAAGGGAAAACTACAATGACTGCTTTGTTGTCTGAAGAAAGAAACTATGGGATCGTGTATCATAGTGTCTGTATTTGAGCATATTATTCGTAGGTGTGTGTGTGTACACAATCTTCTTCAATTCATTGACAATCTGACACCGTGCAGCTAGGTTTGTTTGTTTAGTGATTACTCCCTGAGTTTTATTACCAAATAACTGCCTGATAGTACTTTTTGCAAGATTATTTGGTAAGTATGATTTCTGTTTCAGTGCCTGTAATGTGCTAGTTTCAGTATCAGTGGCCATTTTTACTTCTACTTGTGCGGTTTTCTTGTGGTCATCTCTTTTGTGTGCATTCAAAATATTACCCACTCACAAGTTTTTGTATGATTTACAGATAATATTGGCACAAGAGAAAAACATCCAGCAGCTCACCGAGCTTATCCAGAGCCTCCAGGTGCAGCTCCTGCACTGCCGAGGCAGTAATAGTACGGCTCACAGCGCCTCCTCAAACCAGTCGTCAACCGATGTCAGGGAAGCAGAGGGACATGAACTGATTGACGATTGATCACCCGTGAACACACACAGGTAGTTTGTTTCAGAGCACAGCCCGCTCAAGAACACACACCTGAATCAAGGCACCTTCCAGGCAACATAAAAAACGTTGTATCGTCGTCATCATGACCAGTAGGACCCTAGAGTTATCTTGATGTACTAATATGTTGTGGTATTGACGCTAAGAGTGTATGATCATGATCCCCTTTTAGTTTCTTTCCACTCCCAGCTTGTACAGGGTTATACTGTATCATGTAAATTTAGCTCACTTTCCTGATTCAGCTTGAGATATATTTATATTGATCTCTGGCACGATTCTTGACTCGTTTTATCAGCCAAAACACGTGTGCACCGGTCTGTATTCGCCTCTGCGCATTTCATTGTGGTGTTAATGGCATGTTCTGCAAGAAAGAGATAAAGCGGCACTCTCAAACCTGAAGCAAAGGATTACATGCAACTTTTGCAAGCAATGTTATCGTGGGATTTTGTTTCTGCAGGCATGTGTTGGTGTTGGCTAGCCTGGCGACTCTCAGATCAAAGGTTGATACAAGCAGCATGAAGCAAAGCATCTCATGCGTACCAAGCTACGTAGCTACAGATCACAGGCACACTCAAATCAACAGTCACAGTGATGACTGAACTCAATGCAGCTAGTGTTTGTCAGGAATTCAGGTTCGGAGAAGCAAAAACACAAAAAGAAGATAAATGAAGAAGAATCAAGGACTCATGCAGGATCTATGGAGGATCACTTCTTGAGGAACTGGAGGCCGTTGGCCTGGGAGTATCGCTCCATGAAGCGCATGAACCTGTCCCAGTCCCGGGGGGTGCGCATCACGTACTTGGCCTCCACTAAAGCGGGCTTCCCGTTGACGAACTTGGCGCTGACGTCCACGGAGCTCAGCGTGCCCTCCTCGTCGATCATGTAGAACCCCGTGATGTCGCCGAGCTCCGCGGAGGAGTCAAACACCGACGGCTGGTCGAAGGTGAAGATGGCCACCCGTTGGAGCCGTCCCGGGACTTGGTCAGCCGAACGTCCGGGATTGTCTGCTCGTCCGTGCCCTGGATGAACTGGATCGACGGCCTCGACGTCATCGCCCTAACCACCACCGACGCCGATGGCTGGGGCGAGGAGATGGGTTTTTGGGGCCGGCACTGCATGGAGACGCCGCTGAAGGAGGTGTGCAGCTGGCTCCCCTTTACCTGGCATGGCGAACCTGAAAATTTGATAACTATGTCAACTGCTTGAAGGTGAGACTTAGATTAAATGTGCCTCTAATGCATTACTATGCATAGTAGGAACTGAATACTCTTCCTGTGGTGGACAAGAGCAAGCATGTGGTGGAGAAGATAAGACACATCATCACTGTGCAGCAAACTAAGGAATGGAAATGCACGCGGGTTAACTAGCTGAGCGAGAGATTGCAAGACCTGCTGCGAGGCATCGTCGACGGGGCGGTGGCGCCCGTGCAGTGACCGGCGAGGCGACGGCGAGAGCTCTCATCACTGGCTGCAGCCTGCAGGGCACGCCGGGCTGGGCGAGGAAGAGAGGCTGGCGTCCAGGAGGAAGGTGTGGTTTAATTTTGAGTGGTGCAGAGGAGGCAGATAGCGGAGAAGCGATTGGGTGGGCTCAACCAGAGCCAGAAATCCGTCTCTGCATTTCTGGGTAAATGCTTTTCGGTGCCATCAGTTCTCGTTTCAGTATTTGCATATATGCCCTCCATGTACAATGGGACTATAACATTGTTCCCTAACAAGTTTTTATTATTCAGTATCAAGTACTATTGTCTATTGTCAACCCTCTTATTGCGGGTTACAGCCTTGCTTACAGGTAGGGCCACGGTGTGAGCGAACACCCTGTCCCTTGTCTAGATGCCCTGCTTCCCCTGCAAGGTACGCGTCTTTGCATGGAGAATTGCTACTAACTCCTTGCTCACTTGGGAAAATAAACATCGGCGGAAAATGGAATTGTCTAATCTCTATCCTCTTTGTGGTTTGGAATGCGAGGACACGTTCCATGCTTTATGTAGGTGTCCGGCGGCAAGAGCCCTCTGGCAGGCGATGGTGGAGACCTGGCCTATTCCCAAGCTTGACATGGTGGCAAACACAGGCAAGGAATGGCTTCTGCATCTCATCGAGCAGAAGACCGAGGCGGTGAACACCATGATCCTGATGACTTTGTGGCTGATTTGGTATGCCAGGAACGAGGTGGTGCATGATAAGCCAATGCCCACGTACTATTGAGTGCTCCAAGCGTTTTCTGTGCAGCTATCTGGACTCGCT
Organism: Poa pratensis; assembly: GCA_947311845.1. Classification (NCBI taxonomy): domain Eukaryota; kingdom Viridiplantae; phylum Streptophyta; class Magnoliopsida; order Poales; family Poaceae; genus Poa; species Poa pratensis. The sequence goes on from CAMZMU010000041.1 coordinate 169,201,408, forward strand.
TCTGTCAATCAAACAAGCGCCTCACCAAGATCCAGTGAAAGGGAAAGCGGTGATTTCCTATGATCATGTGTCTCGAAACGATAAGAAGAAAGGTAGGACTACTGTGGCCCTACCTCCAAAACCCTGGATCATGCCAACTCGTGGAAGAGTGAAGTTAAATGTTGATGGATCCTTTAGTGCTGCTGATGGTAAAGGAGGCGCCGGATGGGTGCTCCGAGATGAGAATGGCTCAATTATCATGTCCGCTTGGAAGTTTCTTAGTTCATGCAGTTGCCCGATTTATGCTGAACTTGTTGCTTGCCGTGAGGGCATGGCCATGGTGCGGGAGTGGTGTGAACTACCCTGCTTGGTCGAGATGGACTGCGCGGAGGCAGTCAAGCTGATCAAGATGTCAGGCATTGACCGTTCTGAGTTCATGGGAGAAGTCCAGAGTATCAAGGAGATGATGCAAGAAGATGGAAGAATCTATGTTGAAGTCATCGGGCGGGAGCAAAACACAGCGAGTCATATCTTAGCGAATCTGGGACGTGTTTCGACACTCACTCAGGTCCGGCCTAGCTCTGGGTCGGCCGAAGTCCTGACTTCTTGTCAGGCAGATTGTAATCTCGCCTAATCTCCTTTCTTAATTCGCAAAAAAAAGTACATTCAGATTCATAAAAATTGGATTCGCGCTTGTGGCGATTGTCGAGCATGCCCCGCTTGGCCAAGCTCCGCCACCATCCTCCCCTTTTCCTCCTCGTATGACTGTGGAAAAAGTCCATTTTAAACCCTGAACTCGTAGAGGTTGGGCGATTTGAACCCTGAATTTCAAATCCCGGTCGTTTGAACCTTGAACTTAGCAATCCCGGTCTAAATTGAACCCTGAACATGTTTGCCAGAGAAAATAAAATAATCCAATTGCTAGTCACTGCCAACATTGGCCCACATGTAATATTCATCTTCTTCCCCCATCATCTGTTGCTACTTCGCCGTCGATCTCTAGCAGCTCCACGAGACCACACCGATCCACTCCGGAGCAGCATGACAGGGCAGGACTGGCGGAGCGGCTCAACGGAGCGCGACCGGCGGCGCGGCCAGCAGAGGGCGACGAAGACGTTGTACCGGCTGCCACTGGGGTGCGGAGAACGACCGGCGGCGCGGCCCAGCGGTGCTGCCGCTAGCTAGCTAAGAATCCATGCGGTGCTGCTAGCTAGCTACGCATCCATGCGGTGCTGCTTGCGCGCATGCGGCCGACGACCACCAGCACACACGTACACGCACCGCTGCCATTCATAGCATCGCTACGATATTTTCTCTTCGATTTGGGCATGGGGAGTGCTGAAGCGGGCAGGGACGACGGCAACGTGTGCTTGCCGCTCGATTCGGGCGTCGTCGACGGCCCTGCCTATGCCTGCCCCCCCTCACCCTCCCTATCCCGAGCGCCCTTTCCCTCCGGCGGTGCAGCCCAACGGAGCGCGACCGGCGGCGTGGCCAAGAGGAAGGAGCACTGCTCCGGCAGATCGGCAAGTCCCAGCGGAGCGCGACTGGCGGCGCGGCACCTGCTGTCGCCGGCGAGCCTGAGGGTGTGGATCGAAGGCGATGGGGTAATAAGATTGGGGAAGGAAATCTTACAAGTAGGGCCCACATGTCAGTGAGAGAGTCTGCAATCCCGGTCAGGATCGTCGCATTCCCGGTGTACCAAACATGTCCAGGGTTCGATTTAGACCGGGATCGCTAAGTTCAGGGTTTAAACGACCGAGATTTGGAGCTCAGGGTTCAGTTCAAAATGGACTTTTTCCTATGACTGTCGTCCACATCCATGTTGGCACGATCTAGCGTGGTGCGTCGACTCCCCAATAAGCCTTTTCGCTAAACCCGAGGGAGGGAGGGTATTAGTTGATCGACGCTTCTAAACGGAAGAATGTTGGTCGCTTTTTCACCACGGAGGTCATCTTTCATCCTCCGTCCTCTCCCCTTCTCCATATGTTGCGAGGATGCCCTTCAAGTCGGTCGCGCAATAAGCCAAAAGTCAACCGTTTTCCTCTAGGTGACATGGAAGTGATAGGAAAATGTTTGTCTTTTGTAAACATTGACGGTGCTAGCCCTACAACTCCGTGACTAGGCATCCACTCACGTTCACCCCAAAAATCATTTTTTTAAATAGCGGTGCTATAGCGGTTTGATTAGGATGTAGCTAAATGGAATCCAGGTAGAGTTGACCGCTAGAACGCCTCTTAGCTCCGCTATAGTGCTGATTTAGCTAATTTTTTTGGGCTGGCGCAATTTGACATAGCCCACTATTTAAAACATTACAAAAGAATACTAAGCAAGGCAAACAAGTTGTGATGCCAGGTCGAGTGTATAGTCTGTTGAGACGCCAATGTACCCCGAGCATCATTCAGGGTTGGCACAAGCCAATCATGGTATCCACACCAATTTTATTTTAGTTTTAGCTGCCTCCACCGTGTCTGACAGACACACAGACACAGAGCCAACCTCGAACCAATTCTGAACGACACAGCAGTCAGTCAACTCCTCCCAAGGTCTCTCTGAGCAACTCCCTTCACAACAGCAAGGAAATTGCAGTGCATTCTCTATGCAGACAGTTTTGCAAACCACCCAAACCCCAACTGAATATTACAAATCAACCGACCGACTTTTTGTTAAATCATAGCCTCCAATCTCCCAAGGATTATATAACAGCAACCTCTACTCCATTGACAAACAAAACTGAAAACAATATTGGTAAATGCCTCAAAGCGCAGGCGCTATTTGGACGTCTCGAGCGCCCACTGAGCGAGCCGTCCGATGCGCGCTCACGTGGCGAGAAAGATCTTGGGAAGTTGCTTCGTCACGGAAAAAAGTTGCTTCGTCACGGAAAAAAATTGCTTTTCAGTTATCGTGAAGTTGCATACAGTACCGACGAGTTGACAACTGCCGGTCATCTGGACGAACCGGCGGCGTGCACAGGCGAGCTAGGCAGCCGGGAGCAGCTAGTGCACCAGGCATGTGTACGTGCATGTTGATGCATGGAGCTAGCTGCTAGGGAGCTTTGCTGATCGATTTGTTGCCTTCGCAGGCCTACTCGGCAGCAACATGGGTATAAGGAAATTGGCGCCAGGCCTTTGCGGGCCTTGGGTGGAGGCGCACGTGTTGTGAGCTGGCGAGCGAAGCGAAGCGGCGCACCATGCTGGGACGTGGACGCACGCGAGCAGCGCGGGGTTGGTAATTAGGTGAGCGCTCATCTCATCGTGTCCAACAATATTCCTTTTCTTTCTTGGAAGGAATCAAGGAACTAACATGGCATTGGTTCTGCACTAACTGCTAACAATTGATGAACAACACCAATAATCGATTGATTTTTACAGTAGGAAACCAAATCAAAGAAACGCGCTAGCATCCGGAGGTCTTGGCCCTGAGGATGGTGCACTTGGTCCTTTGGAAGGCGGTGGCGGCGACGTCCGGGTCGACGAGCTGCAGCTTGAGCGGGCAGATGACGGCGACGGGGCACTTCTTGCTGCGGCCCTTGTACTGCATCGTCCCGTCCAGCCGCGCCTCCACCTCGAACAGCCCGGCCTCCTTCTCCTTCCCGAACTCCGCCGGCCCCGCCGCCGACAGTTTCGGCAGTGCCTTGGCCACGCCGCCCACGGTGACGCGCAGCGTGACCGTCTTCTTGGCGCCGTGTTCGAACGCCGGCACGATGGCGTTCTCGTCGAAGCGGGTGCCGTTGAAGGAGAAGGCGGCCTGCAGGGCGCTGTAGCTGATGCTGTAGTACATGTTGGGGTTGCGCAGGGAGATGGTGACGGTGGCGTTGTAGGAGAGGAGCTGGACTTTGGGCGTGGAGGCGTTGGGGGACGGGGCGAGGGAGAAGCGCGTGAGGAGGGCGTCGTCGGCGGTCGCGGTCGGTGGCTTGACGACCGCGAAGGCGAGGATGAGGACGATGAGGACCGCGGCGGCAACGGCGACGACGCCCGCCCAGATGGCCACCTTCGTCCAGTTCACGTCCCATTCCCGCTCCCAGTAGCCCATGGCCGGCTGTGCTCGGCTGTGGGCTGGGTTCTGAGGTTGGGGGAGGTGGATGGGTGGCTAGGTAGATGCTGGGCGCGGCGGGGAACAAGCTCGCAGGGGATATTAATGGTGGAGTCGGAGGCACGGCGAGGGGGGAGACTTTTGGGGGTCTTCTGGCCGCGGCTGCAGCGTCGAGAGAGTGTTTAGCGTAAAACTACCACTTTACAAACTAAATCATAAAAACATATCACTTTTGCCCGCAATCGCAAAAAGCTACCACATTTCATCGCAAATCACAAAAAGCTACCAAATCGCATTGATTGTGAATTGAACAAAGATTGACACTAAATCCGACAGGTGGGACCCATTTGTCAGTGCTGAGGTGGCAGACCATGGGCGGCTCCGGCGGCCGTGGCGGCTCCGGCCGCGACCATGGACGGCTCCGGTAGCCGTGGGCGAGGGGCGGCGGCCATGGGCGGCACCAGCGGCGGCCATGGCGGGCACCGTTTCTTTAATTTCTTTTTCGATTTTTATTAAGCTGAAAAGTCAAGATGCCACGTAATCACTTACATGTGGGCCCGCCATGTCAGTTTTAGTGTCAATCTTTGTTCAATTCACGATCAGTGTGATTTGGTAGCTTTTTGTGATTTGCGACAAAATGTGATAGTTTTTTGCGATTGCGGGCAAAAGTGGTATGTTTTTGTGATTTAGTTTGTAAAGTGGTAGTTTTACGCTAAACACTCGCGTCGAGAGAAGACCAGAGCAGTAGGGTCATAAATAAAAGACAAGTGGATTGGCCGGAAATGACCGTTGGCTTCTTATGTCTGGTTTTTCTTTTGGCAAATTGGCTTTCTTTTTGGCAAATTGTCGAGCTGGCGGGAACCGGGTGCTTGCTTGCGTGGTCTCTCTGTTCCAGCGGTGTTCAGGTCTTCTTTTTGGAGCGTAAGTCGTGTTTCAATATGGCTAACATTAATACAGTACTAAATAACACGAAATAGCTAGGATAGATCATAGATCTGCGCATAGAGTTGCACCAGGGCAGTAGGGTCATAAATAAAAGACAAGTGGATTGGCCGGAAATGACCGTTGGCTTCTTATGTCTGGTTTTTCTTTTGCCCGGGGCGAAATTACCATACAGGGCCCCTTAATATAACTATACTGAAGTTTAAAAAATCCCATGTGCATATGAAATGTTACCAAAAGCAATAAATTTTAAAAAATATTCTTACATTCCTAGATGCAGTACTGGCCGGTGGTATCTCAATATAAATCTTACAAATTATTATATGGACTTTGGCTCAAATCGTATCGTCTTCGTGGCTGGTGGCTGCGGTACATTTTCTTCTCAGTGCCTCGGCTTCTAGCTAGCACTTTTGACTAGAAGCGTGAAGGCTAGCGATGTGGCGTCTCTATCTCTTGTTCAAGGAACGGTTGAACAATGCCAACTGCACGCACGACACACCTCAAATGGAGAATTAGATTCTTACATATGGCCTTGCAATTCTTGTTCTTTCTCCAAAGGTAGTGTGAACTGAATTTGTAAAATTTTGGATTCTGAACAAACTTCATCGTGGTAGTCAGGCTGCCGTCTGGCGCTATCGCCCACGGCCCGCCGGGTCTGGTTTGCCTACCGTCTTAGTGTTTTTTCTTGGGAACGGTACGCTGGGCCTAGGTAAACTTATCCCACAAAATTGTCAGCCGACTCAGCCGTTCCACAACTTTTTTACTGGGCCGTCTGGCTATATTTAGGCATTTAGCCCACTAGCTTCACCTGTTTTTAGCTAACGATAAAAGAGCCAGACTAACAAAAGGAAAAATGGCCCAAGTCCACAAGAAAGTAGAGACGGTAACGGTTCGTCCAACGTCTTCCCCAGTCCCCCCTGAACCCGTACGAGACAAATACCTTCGAACCTACTCTAATGGCGCCACCACATACACTGTGTATGCCTAGCTGGGGGCCCCTAGGATTGGGGGGCCCGGGGCGTCCGCCCCTCTTGCCCCCCCCCCCTCAGGACCGGCCCTGAGTTGCACGTTACTGGGTCTCAAACTTGTTTTGACATGGAAAGAGTGGATGAATCCTGCCACATGCGTTCAACTCTCTAGTGTAGTACAGTATAAAACTTTTTGTCGAGAGACACCTACGGAATGTTTATAGAAGGTAGAAAGACATTTGCAAAATCATGCCTTGATCCGAAGCGACTCAGGGTAGAGATACTCCAAGATCACTCCACACCAATTAATAGACCTAGGCACTATCTCTCTCTAATCACACATGCTAACTCCCCCAGTTTAAACACATCTAAAACCTTCTTCGCTAAAACTTGTGTTGTGGCTTCGTTTCTAGGGTTGCTAAACACCCAAGCATCGCGATGTTTCCACAAGGACCATGCTGTCAGGATGATGAATATATCCAACCTATTTCTGTTCTTGTCGAATTTTACTCGCTCCCTCCGCCACCATATATGTATCCATTATGTCATCCACCAAAGGGATTTTCACCTGTAGTTGTATGATTGGAAACAGGTGTGCCAGACGTTAAAAAATGCATTGGGCAAGGGTATGATCTAGTGTATCTTCTTCTCGGAGACAAACAAAGCAGGCCACTGTGTCTGGCAAACCAGGTCGATAGCGCCGATCACATGTCCATACCCGGTGCTGAAGCATAAGCCAGACAAATATTTTGCACTTCAGAGGGGAGTTGCACTTCCAAATCACTCCAAGCCCATGGTCTGACCATCCTTAAAGCCACTTCAGATGAAAACTTGTGATCCTGTTTGAAGTTCATTGTGTATATCCGTTGGAGCCAATCCGAAAGCTTGCTTGGCCTAAGCGCGTGGCCCGTGGCAGAGCAAGGATTATTCTTGGATCCTGCACGGGGTGCACGTCAATAGTGTCAAATTTTAAAATCTTAAATTAGATATTCGAATAAATATGGCCTAAAAAAGAACCAACTTTGCACAATTTTTAATTCATCATTATGCTACATAAGTGTTCTAACTGGTTGATTGTGATTTTTGGTGCTGTCTCCCAAGCGAAAAACTATGATCATCCCCCACTACTTTGACACTTTGACAAAATTATCGAGAAAGAATATGTGTGATAGACATGCCACGTTAACCCTAAACTTTATAGAGTAGATGACAGTATGACGATTCAGATATTATGTGATGTGTGTTATCATTTTAATGTCGGTAAAGACCTTCAAATAACCAAAAACTTCACGCTAGAGTTTTATTTATGGTGTTCCCTCTACCTTTTGTGGTGGGGTTCCCTCTGCCTTCTACAATGTCAAATTTGTCGTCTGATACCAAGAGAAACGAATTTTGGTTTTGATGGGACCACCAGAGAAACCGATTTTTTCTGGGGAACCAAAGAAATAGATTATGTTTTGAGAGCAACAAAAGAAACAGATGGATAATGAAATGGTGGTAGGACATGCTTAGAAATTGGCCCATCTATTTCGGCCCACATAGGCACCAAGCATGCATGCTCGAGAATCTGTTGCTTGAGCGAGTATTCCACATCCTTCTCATTCTTTGTGCCAAAAAAAAAAGGCCAGTAGCAAAACGTCGATCGTGAGCATTGACAAAACTGATCCTCCTAGACAAATTTAGCAAAAGAGATCAGAGTTCAAAACTTGATGGGTAATTAAGGACAAGTACTCGCGTGACACGCGTGAGTGGTGCATAAGTTGTACCAAGTCGCAAATTGGTAGCGAGTGCTGAATGCTGATACGACCGAGAAACACGCCGAAACGTACGTCCCCTGCCCAGAGGAAAAAACTGAGCGCACCGCACCCAAGGAGTGAGTGTGAGTGGCAGTTAGCTGGCTAATAGAGTTGCTCTCCTGCCCGGCTTCCTCTAGCCAGCAAGAGTTCGTTAGCTCTCACATCTCCATCGATCCATCTCCCTCTGCGCTAGCTCCACGTCTCCTCACGTCCGGCGATCGATGGCGACGGTCGCACAGCTGCTGCTGGAGGAGGCACGGGCGCCGGGGTTCGCGGCGTGGCTGCGTGGGCTGCGTCGGCGTATCCACCAGCACCCGGAGCTGGCCTTCCAGGAGCACCGCACCTCCGCTCTCGTACGCGCCGAGCTCGACGCCCTCGCCATCCCCTACGCCTGGCCTGTCGCTCGCACCGGCGTCGTCGCCACCATCGCCGGCGGCTCCGGCCCTGGCCCGGTCTTCGCGCTCCGGGCCGACATGGACGCGCTGCCAATCCCGGTGCGTGATCCGACCGTGACCACATCCTCTCAATAACTAGCACATTTCAATTATCATGATCTCTTCCGCATCTTCATTACTCCCACCAGCCTTTGATTAACTTCTCGGCCTAGATGCATGTGCCACATATTTTTAGGTCAAGACGGAAGACAAAACACAAATGACGCTACTCACATTAGCAAACTACTATTTTTTTTTTTCGTTTCGCTTCAAGTATTTCGAATTTGGTTTTGTAAAACTAAGAGATTGTAAACATTATTGTGAACAATCACAATTATGTTTTTAAATTTTTAGAAATTAGAAATTTGAGAAGTGATATCATGGTATCAAGTAGGAGTAATATTTTCTCACTTTTGGTACCCATCTTGTCTTTGCGTGTGAGTCTATATGTATTACCCCATCGGTATTGAAGACTTTTTGTATCCATCAAGTCTTTGTGTGTAAGTCTAAATGTATAGTACTTCCACCGGTAGAGAAGATTCTCTGCGTCAAGTCTTTGTGTCCGAGTCTATATTTATATTACCTCCGTGGCTCCGTCGGTTGGGAACAGTTTTGGTACCAATCAAGTCTTTGTGGTGTTGCCTATATATATTATACCACTTTCTATAAATATGGTTAACTCAAGCGGGAAGACTTTCTATACACATGAAGTCTTTGCTTCTGTGTCTATATATCTCCAAGGATACACCGCACATTGAAGGGGGGACTCTTTTAGAAAATATATAGTGTAACAAGGTATGATACATTATGTTGTCTAAAAAGTATGTAAAATGCAGTTGGTCATAGTCGAGATACTAAATTAATACGCATTAATGGAAATGAGTGTATATTATAAATTATTAGTGTGAACAATTGTATGTTGAAATAATGCATGGTGTTTGACATGTAGAGATTAATAAATATTAGTGAAATGACATGTACATTGATTGGCTAAGAGAATGAATCATGTGAATAGCTTGAGTTAATGGCATCCGCGGTCACACAACTCAACGCCAATTGCACTTAAGTCACACTTCTCTAGAATGTGATTATTTGGTCACACAACTCGACAAATGCGTGCACGCAGGTCAATGGCCCCACTTGTCAGTCCGTTTTGGACGGTAAATTTTTAGAAAACCCCCGGAGTAATATTAATTTTACAAAATGATCCCCCTAGAGGACCATTTTGTAAAATTAGAAGGACCATTTTGTAAAATTAGGAGGACCATTTTATAAAATTAGAAGGACCATTTTGTAAAATTAATATTACTCCAGGGGGTTTTCTAAAAATTTACCTTCCAAAACGGACTGACAAGTGGGGCCAGTGACCTGCGCGCACGCACTTGTCGAGTTGTGTGACCAAATAATCACATTCTGGAGAAGTGTGACTTAAGTGCACATCGACGACGAGTTGTGTGACCGCTGGTGCTATTAACTCGAATAGCTTGCAAGAATAATTAATATATATACTCATTTGAATCACCGGTTAAGAGTATTAGTGAAGTTTTGTTTTATAAGATATACAGATTCATGCAGATTCAGGTTGGCCTTTTGGCCCGCCGTAGTGCCGGTCAAAAAAAAAAGATTCATGCAGATAATAGTAGCAAGGGATCGCTCAATTACTTGCATGCAGAACGCCGGCCAGGCTCTAAATATAAAAATCGGAATTTGAATCACCGGTTAATTAGCTCTGGCAGTAGGTATAAGTAGGGACTACTCTTCACCATTTGTCACCGATGTCATTAAACATGGATCATACCTAGTATGGTCTTGGTTTAACAAAATCTAAGTATACAATCTATCCATTTTCTGGCATGCACGCAGGAGATGGTAGAATGGGAGTTCAAGAGCAAGGAAGACGGCAAGATGCATGCATGCGGGCACGACGCTCACGTGGCCATGCTGCTGGGAGCTGCCAAGCTGATTCAATCGCGCAAAGACGATCTCAAGGTAGGTTCCAGGTTTTCGTATAGATTTAACACTTGCAAATGTTTATACAAATTAATGCTTACAAACGTCACTTAATTACTTGCTCGACATGCTAATCTGTCAGGGTACGGTGAAGCTCGTCTTCCAGCCGGCGGAGGAGGGCCATGCCGGCGGCTACCACGTGCTTCAGGAAGGCGTCCTTGACGACGTCGATGCTATCTTTGGTGTGCACATCGACACACTTTCACTAGTGGGCACCGTCTGCTTTAGACCCGGACCTTTCCTCGCCGGATCGGCTCGCTTCAAAGCCACCATCACTGGGAAGGGCGGTCATGGTGCCTTTCCCAACACCACCATCGACCCCGTGATTGCTGCATCTTTGACCGTCCTTAGCCTCTAGCAGCTTGTTGCTCGTGAGATCGATGCCCTTCAGAGTGCGGTATGTTTGTGTTTTTACTATTTCTCAAATGGACTTTTTTTTTAACTTGTCATGATTGTTGATGACCTCATGGCACTGACGGTGGACATTGTCGAAACATGAAGACATCAAAGGCAGATTGAAAGCATGGAGATCTTGTCTGAATGGCTATAGCTAGGCGTAACTCGTATTAGGGTTTTGGGGTTTTGAGGAACATCATGTTGGAGAACAATAAGTTTCTCTTGGTCTATAAAGATAGATTAGGGCTTTGGAGAGAGTTAAGGAGTTCACCACATGGTCCACAACCAGGCGCAAATTGAATAGAATAACTATCACTTCTTTATTTTCCTTAATTTCAGACAGTACACAATAGTGATATTTAATGCTCCCACCGTTCCAAATTATAAGATGTTTTAGATATCTCGGTAGGGACTAGATACAGGCCAGAAATGAGTGAATATAAAGGCATATAGGTACATCTGAATCGGAAAAAAAGCTAAAACATCTTATATCTCGGAATGGAGGTAGTATGATACTATGATGACTTATGTCCACAAGTTGGATTTAGACCTAAACTCTCAGATTGAAGATACTTCGGCTCTCTTAATTCAAAAAGATAATATGCCTAACAAAGATGCCAATGGGGTTCGGCGGGTCGTCATATCGTTGGTTTAGTGTCAGGATACGCACATGTCGCGTGTCAAACGGGCAATGTAGAGGGCGGCTTAACTCGGGGGGGGGGGGGGGGGGGGGGGCTCTGTCAGTGATAGGGGTGCAAAAATAAGAAGATGGCTGAAAGGAACAAGGAAAACCAAATACAAATCTAAGTAAAGAGCACAAACATTTTTGCATTTAGAAGAAGATTCATGCGGATTAGAACTTTATTTCCTCTTGGTTTGTGCATTGATTGATTGTACTAATTTGTTCAACAAATTAACCGTGCATGTGTGCGTGTGTGTCTGATCAACATGGTAACCATGCGTTTTTCATCAACGCAGGTGGTGTCCGTGACCTTCATCAAAGGAGGTGAAGCATTCAATGTTATCCCAGAATCCGTGACCTTGGGTGGCACCTTCAGGAGCATGACAACGGAAGGATTGTCCTATCTCATGAAGAGGATCAGAGAGGTAGCTACTCCCTCCGTTTAGGTTTGTTGGGCGTCTGCGAAAAAACTCTGCGACCAAAGCTGCTGGTTACTGGCTACTATTCCCTCCAATCAACGATCAAGTAATCATGTTTTGCATGCAGGGCCATTTAATAGGGCATCGTCTCTGCCAACCAAAATGAGTGAATCGTGCATGCATTGGTTAACTGCATGCAAACCGAGCATAAAAGAGCGAGATAATTAATAGGGACCCTAATTAATAACACCTCTTAATTGCTAAATAGGCCTTATTTCTCAGTAGTTTCTGAACAAATAGATTTTGGTTAGGGGCCTAACACACCTAAACGGAGAGAGTAACAACATGAGATTAACAGGTTCTTTTGCATGTTAATAACAACTAATGATCTGCATTAACTTATTGTATAATAACACGTATACACAAATAAATTATGAAGGTGATCGAGGGTCAAGCGGCGGTGGACTTCATGGAGGAGGAGCTCCGACCGTACCCGGCCACGGTCAACGACGAGGGCGTTTATGAACATGCCAAGGAGGTGGCGGAGGGCATGCTAGGAGAGGAGAACGTGAGCATGTGCCCCCACGTGATGGCGGCGGAGGACTTCGGATTCTATGCTCAGAAGATCCCAGCCGCCTTCTTCTTTATTGGCGCCCGCCGTGCTGGTGAGGAGATTAGTCATGTGCACACACCCCACCTAGTGATCGATGAAGATGTTCTCCCCCTTGGAGCCTCCCTACATGCTGCTGTGGCCATTGAGTTCTTGAAAAAGCACGTGCCCACCGTAGAGTCGACCCCTCAGCAGTAGGCTTGGACTAGGTAGCTACACACACGTACTCTACTTTTGCGGGTTTTTTTTTCGAGGGGTGAATTGTGTGTTTGAACTTTGGATTATGTTTTTTTCTTGCAGAAACTCATGCCTTCTTTTTTATTATGCATTACCATAACTTTATTTATTATTTAAACTTATACGTTTAAGCTGAAATATTCGCCATTTGGCAGGCATTATGTACGTGTGAGCGTGTAGCGACAAGCATATCTACAATGTACTCGCCATTTATAAAAAAAAGTTTGTGTTAATTATATTTTTTCTAGAAGTGTTCATCAACCCTCTAAAAAACCTAGCCGCAATTCATATAACAAGCAAACATGAAGTGCCTAGAAAATGACGTGCACAACCATGAAAATACTTTGTTGATACAAAAATACTATAAAATAAGCGATTCCAAAGTGACTGAGTGTCCTTATCTGCGCCCTCCATCAAAATGTTTTATGTTCAGAAAATTATTCAAAATCATTGTTTGGTTGGGTGGAGGATCGATCCGAGTAAATTTTACATGAGGGAAACTAACAATTATAATGTGTTCTAATATTTTATACTTATTAGATATTGTTTTTTATTCAACGATATTAACCAGAAAAAGTATACATTATTATTTGGCATCGTTGTAGAGAGAAATGTTGCTATAAAATAGTTGTATTTTTCTTTATTATATAATTGTTATGTATATTTTAAATAAGTTGGTGTTTTCCTAAATTTTAAAAATATTTATAACAAGATTCCATTCTTTAATTATTTATTAACAATTGAAAAAATATAGTGTACACCAGTTTGCATGATAAATATCTCTAAAGCATACCACCATAGAGGTTTCTAGTATATATGACTAGGTAACCATATTTATTGAAACCTTTAGACTATAAACGGGACAATTGACATGATTATTTACTGTGTTTTCATGGTCTATTGTGCACTTTTGTTCTTGGTATTAAACCTATAAAGACTAACCACATCCAGGGCGTGTCCTCAGCCGGGTACTGTTCATTCGGGGCAGACTATCCTGGCCGTCCGTTCGCACCGTCCATTGATTCACAGCCGTTGGATCGTGCTTTTTTCTGTTTTGCACTCGCTGCCACACACGGAAGGTCGATGACATGTGGGCCAGCAATCGGGACGGTCCCAGCTGCAGCACGTCGCCCGCGTCGCCCTTCTTTTCCTGCGAGCGACGCACGGCCACCCGCAGCGAGACAAAACGCGTGACCGGGGTAAAACCCTAGCCCAATCCCCGCTCGTCGCCCTGCCCAATCCCGCGTCTCCTCCTCCAGCTCGTCGCTCGTCTCGCGCCGCCGTCTCGCTCCGTGCTCCTGCCCCTCCTCTCTCCCGCTCCCGCCGCCGACCTCGCTGCCGTCGACTCCCGCGCCGTCCCTCCTCGCGCTGAGGAGGATGGGGACGTGAAGGAGCAGGAGTGGGTGATCCCTGCCTCCTCTCCTTCTCCCCAATCCGCCGCCTCCTCTTCTGCTCCCGCGCCGGGCCAATCCACCCTCCCCACGACGCCATCTCTCTCCGCATCCGGGCGGCTGCATCAAGGCGAGCCTGCGCGGGGACACGGTCCTCGGCGGCCGAACTCGTCCCCATCCTCGGGGTGCTTCCGCTTGCGGGGGAGGGAACGGCGAGTCCTGTCCTCGTCCCGGCCGTCGGCGACGCAGTGGACGAGCGCGGCGTCCTTCTCCTCCATCCTCACGTGGACGTCAGCTGCGCGCGTGCCCCCTCCTCACGCTACAAGAAGCCCGCATCTACGAGCTATGAGACTACCTGGTGTGGATTCGATTGAGGTGAGTCCCTACTGCCGTGGATTTGATTTCCCCGGTCGTTTTGACCTTAGGTTTCAACCACGGCCTGCTCCTCTTCCCCTCCAGCTCCTCGCCCACGGGCTTGGGTATGATGTTGTGTGGAGAGAGCAGCAAAGAAATTTCATGGTTTCAATAATTAGTGAACAGATCTAAGAGGTGTACTTTTTTGCTTGTTTTCTCGTTGACATGGATTATGATATTCCTAGATAAATAGGTCTCTTTGTGAATTACGTTGGGTCAGCTCAAGGGTGTTAAAATGAAGGTAGAATCGTGATTAGCTTCCTTGTCATGACGTTCTTAGAATTGTACTATTTATATTAAGATGTTATAGCTTTTGGAGTAGAAGAATATGTGAAGTTGGTTATAACCTCATTCTTCTGAAATTTCAGTTCAAGCACAAATGCTCAGATGACTGGGGAAGCGATGGCTGCAGGTGGCGTCAGGTATATCAGATTCAAGGATTTTATGTAACAATCTCATGCCTCGTTCACCCATTTCATTTTTTCATTCCAAGATTCAGAGTATTAGATATGTACTGAATACCAAGTGTATTACATGGTCTTGTCTGCAGCTACTGCTGCCATTTGCCTGTTAAAATTACTTACGGGTATTATCTTCCTTTGCATGATTAATTGCTATTTGATTACATTCTTATATTTCAAGTTTAGGGCAGTTTGTTATTTTGTCGTGCCCTATATTCTCTACTTTCTTTTCCTGTGATTTACTTCCTGCTTGTTCCTCTTGGTTAATCCTTCTCGTTATTGTTTCTTGCAGGTCGCTACGAAGGAGGAGGGCAAGCAGGGGTGGGAACCGCGCCCGTACGCACAGCCGATACGTCTCTTCCTGGAGCCCAGCGACGCCGGCGAGCAAGACCTTGAGGTACGCAGACGACCAACACCCCGAGGCAGCGAGGCAGGTGTTCCTATTATATTTCAAGTTTAGGGCAGTTTGTTATTTTGTCGTGCCCTATATTCTCTACTTTCTTTTCCTGTGATTTACTTCCTGCTTGTTCCTCTTGGTTAATCCTTCTCGTTATTGTTTCTTGCAGGTCGCTACGAAGGAGGAGGGCAAGCAGGGGTGGGAACCGCGCCCCGTACGCACAGCCGATACGTCTCTTCCTGCAGCCCAGCGACGCCAGCGAGCAAGACCTCGAGGTACGCAGACGACCAACACCCCGAGGCAGCGAGGCAGGTGTTCCTATTCGTGCTTCGCCTCCATCAGAGCAAAACTATGTCTTCTCCGTTCTTCCTTATGGCTGGCCCACACGAGCTTCTCCATCTGATTCCTCCCTCTCTAACTAAATTTTATTTTGCATCTAGGGTTTTGGTGTCCAGGAGATTCACCGGCAACAACAACGGCCATCATTGGTTTTCGTGGACTCCGTGGCTGTTGTAGGTGTGCTTATCCTACTCACCTCTCTTTCCCTCATTTCCTATTCTGTGTATTCTTTATTTTTCTCACCAGCTTGAAATCTTTGGAAACTGATGCCTCACATAATTCAGTAACAAGTTTTATTGATTTATTTCAGGCTCTGGTTCGCATAATGATCTTGGGGCTGAAATCAGTAACCATCTTTGCACGCGAGGAGGCTCTCAGGCATCAGGATTTGGAAACTGATGGCTCTGGTTCCTGATTTGGAAACTGATGGAATAAACATCTACATGCAGTCACTAGGCGGCCATCGAGACACGCCGTGCTTCTGGCTGCAGCTCCTTGTGTGAGCTCCTCCTTCCTATCCTTTGCCCCTATTTAATTTCTATTCTGCAGCTATGGTTTAGATAGTTGGTACATTCCTAGACTGATTTCATGTTTCTACGTCTGTGCATTTTCCTTCTGTAAATCTTGCTGCACAAGATGTTGTGAAGGATGAATTGAGAATTGATGGCATCATCGGAGCTGAGACCTGGTCATGCAGGTCTGAACCACATTTCCCTGTTAATAGTCTCTACCGCCATTTGATAGATTCATATTTATTGTACCATTCATTTGTTGATTTTGCTGCACAGGATATTGCGGGAGATGAGTTGTAACTGACGGAAACGGGGGCATACAGGTTGCATCTGAGCCACATTTCCTTACCATTCAAAATCCATTTCTTTTACTGCATAAGTTTCAGCAATATTGCTTTTATGCGATACTACCATTCACCAAGACTGATTAGCTACTGCTAATATCAGGAGTTTTTTTTGTATGCAGGTGGCTTTATGAGTCAGGAGTTATGCCTTCTCTCACTTATTGATTTATTCTTTGCATTATTGCATATCAATTGTTAGGAATACCGCTCAATTATTCTCACGTAGGAATACCGCTTTCCTCTTTTTCAGGTCGCACGATGTACTGGAGATTAGTGTAAGATGAAAGCGGAAAGGATAGTATGGTAGTCAAGTTCTTCGTGGAAAGCTTGCCTTGGTTGATCTTGCCGAAAGGTAATAGCTATATTATGTTTGGACTGCTGCTTTTTGACCCTGTCAACTAAAATAAGCTATAAAAACTGCATCTCTAAATTGGTCGAAACATAATAACGCACTCCTGTTTTGTCGGTGTTATGTCCAAGAATGTGCTCTTACATGCATTCTTGAAACATGAATTTTTGTGTTAGTTTTGACAATGAGACCGTGGCTACATTCGAGTTTGGTGAATGGATGAGCGGAGGGGTGTGTAGAGTTCCTGTTACAGATAATGATCCCCGCGGCTGTTTCCCAGTACTGTATTTTTTTGTTTAGAAAACAAAGTATTATATGTTGACTGATTGGTGCCTCTCCTATTTTGTAGGTTTGGTCCTTTCTTCCCTTACTCTTTTCTGGTTATTTTGACTCTTCCACTGAGGTGCTTACCGAGGGGTGATTAGAGTTTCTCTTGCAGAAGAATTAGTCCCTAAACCCATAGAGAATGATTTGATGCTTCGCTTGGATGATCATTTTTCCTTTAGAGGCAGCATGTAATCTGGTGGAAGGATTTATATTTTCTAGCTTGCCATTGTGATTGAATAAGAACATCAGTTTTATTTTGTAGCATGTCATTTGGTAGCTCCCTCGACCTTTGGGGGAGTATAGCTGGAATTCAGCTTGCTTTGGTAGTTCCAGGCTAACTTAATAATTTACAGGAAAACACTTATTTTTTAGGATCCATTGCCATAACATCTAAATAACTGGATAAGTTAATAGCTAGATGCTGAAAGCCTGAAACAGATCCTAGATTTTGTCAGTGCACAAATTTTCTGTGATGGTTTTATGGATTCTTATTAGATTGATACTTTTTTTTAAACTGGTATGTAGCAGACTGGTTCTATCTAATATTGATGCATTCCGATATACCCAGTAAAGAGTGTGAGCGTGGAGAGGTTTTAATAGTTGCTTCTGTTCTGTTTTACGATCGCCATCTTCTTCTGATTACCTGTATGTTGTTACCTCTGTAGTTTGTTCATTTTTTTGTCACTTCCGCTAATATGATGTGGCATTAGAGGACGATTGATGGATAGTGAGGTTACCTATGTTGTTACCTATGTTGTTACCTTTGGGTCTCTTTCGTACAAAAGAATTAGGTATGCACATGGTTAAAATAGGGCGTTCTTTTGCTGATTGTTGCCTTCGCAATGTCAGGATTTGGCTAAAACCTATCCTGTACTTATGGTTCTCTATTTTGACCTTCTATGAAAGAAGTCCATATTCTGTAATCAGAGATTAGTTGTAGGAGAGATAAATCTATCCTATGCTTATTAGTGTTGTAGATTATTTCTGTGACCTGGTTTTGGTGTGAGGAATTGGGCAAACTTAATTGGGGGTTGTCAATTTGATTTGATACAAGATTGGAAGCTTGGGTTAATGCTAACATTAGCTATTACAGGTTTGAATCATTCAATGATGATGCACTGCTTTAAATTTTGAAAGTATGGAGAGTGCTCAATTGGTAGCACTAAGCAGCATAGTGGGCAACTGTGGCTATGGCGGCTCGAAGGGAGGCAATGCCTTCTTGACGTCGATGGCTTGACCTGTTTGGCCTCTCTCCCCGGGCCAATGATTTGTCAGCGAGTTTTGTCTTAGCAGCGTGTTACACCCTCCTCTCCCCTCCATTTGGTTTTAGCTTTCCGTCACCGCCGCAACATCGATGGTTCCAAGCCCGAGGTAAAACTACATCTTCTCTTTATTCCTTATTTATGTTTATTATATTGTGCTTAATTCATTTCTGTAAGATTCATGTGGAGCTCGCAGCCTGTACATTAGATACCCTCTCTAATATATTATTTTAAGTTTGAGCTTGCAAATCAGCCTACACTTTGCACAACCATAACACTTAGATATATGCAGACTATTGGTTACTATTGTGCCTTCTTTGGAACTGGAAGTAATTTGCATCTGTATCTTATAAAACTTATGCCAACCAGCAATTTATTCAGGTAGCACCACCAGAAAACGCCAACAAATAAATCATACTATTTGATACTTATAAGTTGTAGATGTTCTTTTATCTTTCTTTTTTGAACATAATTTTTTTCACTAATCTTGAGAGCGAAATGCTAGGTGAGTTGGCCTGAGCTAGCAGCATCATTGCTTTGTAGATTAGATAACATCATCATTTGGGAGTTGTTTTTCATGTGGATATGTGAATTTGCATGATGTTTTTATTATCTCTGTCCAGATCATGTTTTGTGTGATAATGGGATTTAGCATTTTCATGAGTTTTTTTTACTATAGGTACATGGATAAACAGAACTTAATCTTTCGATGTGAATGTAATGCATGTTTGTCACTAGCATCTTACTGGCCTTTGATTTTGCTTTGTATTATTAACAGACCGATATTACTTAAGTTTGCTATTAAAACATTTTATTCTGATCAAATGCAACATCCTCACCTTTGGAGAAGCAGACCAGCAGGTAAATATAGAACATCAGTTCTTGTTTTCCCATCTTCAGTACTACTATATAACAGGGAGCGAGCTTTTTTTCCCTCATATAGTCACATTGATTTTTACAGTATTCGGTTTTGCTTGCAAGAGACTTTCACATGATTATGAGATAGTTATTGTCTCATACCTTTCGTTTAGTGTGGTTCTGATAACAATTGAATTTACCTTTTCTCTACTATGTTGTATTTAAACCAAGTCGAGTTACATTGCATTTTGGGCAATAGTTTAATTACATTATTCATAAGATCATGACCTTGCTTTATGGTTTCTGCTGTATCCAAACTGTTCTCTATCACTGTGCAGTCGGGAGAGAGGGAATTCTTTTCACTGCCCTTGAATCGCTATGTTCTCACGTAAATCAATCCACACGAATAGTGTGTGCATCATGTCTGACAAGTAGGTCCAGAAAATCAGATACACAAACAATCAACCAGGAAGTGAGGCATGCCAATGGAACAAGCGGTGAAAATAATAGGGCGGGGATAAATCCAACGCGAGGCTCGCTTGTCGCGGTGGCTATGTGTACTGCCCCTAGCTGGAAAACCGTTTTTCTTTTTTGTTTGGTCCTTGTAGTGAACATAAGGTTTCTACTAATAAAAATCAGAGGAAACACCCTGATTTGGCGAGTTTGTTCAGTGGAATTGTGGATAATGCATAAATATCCATCAGATATCGTCGTACATACACATGAATCCTTTTTAACTGCTATAGCATAGGTAGAGCAAGATAGTTGAACAGTAGATTCATTTAGAGACTTCTTACCTTCTGTAGTCCTACCCATGTCGCTGTTTTGTTCTTCTGATTTTAAATACCGAAATCAGTGCCCAGGTTTGGAGTCTTGGAGTGTTTAGAGTGACCCATCTAAATAACCATTATGCTTGTTGTACCTTAAAATATATTAAGTAGCACAACACTGTGAACAGAATGATGCCCCTTGTGTATTTAACTGCAGATGTCGCAGGACCCATGTAACCGCAACTATATTAAGTAATGCACATTGGATTCAAAATCCCATTTGCTATGAGCAATTTTCTTTTTTTGCAGCTCTGGTACCTATGGATAGAGTATATGTTCTTCCTTCCTGCTTCTCTTTACCATTTACAATATTTTTGTTCTTACATAGGTTTCTAAATGCGTACAATGGTGATTCTGAAGTTAGCGTCTCCTACTGTGGTATCTGGTACTTCAAGATAATACTTCTTTAGATTGCACAAAATATTTCAAACAAATGTTCACTTTGTAATCTGTATGAATTATAGAAAAAACTTGAAGGCATTTAATTGTCAGTTATATATATACTATGAATTAGGGAGTTCATCAAAATATCAGTACACACCAGACAAACAATTTAGTTCTTCTATTATCAAGTAATTTATGTTTGTGTGCATTATTGATGTTTAATACATACAACATCACCATTTTCAGATTACTATCCGTATAACTGAGCTCAACTAACGTTGACAAGATGATTTTTTTTCACCAATATACCATCTATTTTTCATTACTCATATTTGTTCACAAATTATCGATGGTAGCCGCATGAGGGTCACAAGAATTTCAAACACAAACAACAATGTACACAAAATATATAAAACTTAAGGCGACATTACGGTCCTGCTTTCGGCACCTGCGCCAGTGGCGCAACCGGTCATCTAATTGAAATAACATAGCAACGGAACCTGATGTTCCTGGACCTGTACTCCAACAGTCACTGGGGCGCTGCCGGCCAACATCAATGTTGTAATTTCAACAGTAGCAATATTGTACCTAGTGTTTTTGTTGTAATTAGCAAGTAGGAGTCGCTGGACACTTGCCCCGGTAATCTCGCGTGCTTTCTGCATGTCCTACAGACGAAACTCATTGATAGCCAAAAAAATTCTATGTCTACCGTGAGACTTTATGGGGCGGCAAGTCAAAAGTGCATGATGGATTTGACGATTTACTGGGAAAGACGGGACATAAAGTGAATTAGGCTCCAATCCTAAAATATTGTTGCGTAGATGTCAAACAAAAACGTGGGGACATGGTAGCTCCCATACCCACGGGTGAAGGTACAAAATCCACTCTCTTTCAGCTCCATGTTGAAAATGCATGATTGAATGGGGAAAAAATATTGAATAAACAATGCACACACATTTGTATAACATGAGTTTTATGTTCAGGTATGTAAAAAACGATCATGTTCTATTCTGATACAAACTAAAATATTTAATATAGAAAACGAACATGACTGTATAGTGCAATATAGGGATGGCATCCATAGGATATGGGCATAGCTGGAGTCACCCCATTCCCTTGCCTATCCCTTCCGAGTTTACCCGTCACCCATAACATGCCCTCCCATACAGTGGCGGAGCTCTGTTGAGGCCAAACTAGGCCGTGGCCCGCCCATCCCAGCCCAAAACACTGCAAAATAGAAGAAATTTTGGCCCATCAATGAAAAAAAACGTAGTCTTCTTTGGGCTGGCCCGCCAAACTTTTGGGCTGGAGCTCCGCCAGTGCTCCCATACCCGTCAACGACAAAGGTAGTGTATACCAGCCGTGTTTGCAACACAAAAAATTGAACAAAAAATAGTCGGAAACATCAACATATAACCATAAATAATTCATAAATAACAACACATACTTATGAACAACATCATATTGTAAACATGAACACATTTTATAAATAAGTAAATAACAACAGTTGCTCATAAAAAACAAGGTTAGTTTTCCCCTTTACATACTTATTGTGTGTATCTTTTTTGTTTCCGAGGTTTTTACGCATCGGCTACGTGGGCACTGGCGGATTAGCCTAAATTAGCCTAAAAATTTATTTTTGCCTTGCAATTAGCCTAAAAATTGGTGTGTGCACCCCTCTAGCTCCCGATTAGTGCACCCGGGTGGCTTAAATTTGTCCTTAATCCTCCATAGACACGAGCAGTGCACCCTGATCAAACTTTCTCTAACTCCGCCGCTGTACGTGGGTGATGTGTAAGATTGTCACCCCTAGGGGAATCACTCAAGCTGAGGGGTTATTTAGTAAAAAGGTTGCACGAAATCTTGAAAAATAACGTCTGGATAGCTAAGAGATGTCCAACTAGTTATGGAGTTGTATTTTCCGCTAGCTCAGTGGTACGACAGATTAAGTACCTTGCATCCTATACATGCTTTGATTATCACAAAAGATGGTCAACAGTCAACACCATGTTAAAACGTGACGTACGGATTGTGGCCCAGATACTAAGCTATCACGCACATCCAGAGCTAAAGCCTGCCAATTAAGGAAAACGCCCAGTCTGAACCGCGCTGGATTGATACAGTTTTTTGAGGAACATGGATCCGATTAGTGAGAAAAGAGTGTTATGTACAAGAGTTCGAATTTAGGGACAAATCACAGTTGATCACCAATCTGTTGGAATTTAATTCAAGCATGTCACCTGAGCGAGTATAATACGTGAGTTTAGTTGGCTCACATGCCATGTACGCGAGTCCTAGCTGGTTACTTTCCAGTTTACTAGTCCGTACTCCAGTCGTAGTACGTGTCCTAGTGTAGTTCGGTTTACCGACTGGAGTTGCGTTTGAGTTGTAATAAGAGTAGAGTTGGAGCAGTAGTTTGGATGCTAAGTCCGTTTAGGATCAGGCTGTAGCGGGTTGTGGCTTCGTGTGTATATATACACGATGTTGTGCATAGACCACCAGATAGTGTGCCGTACGTGTGACAATATTGGCGATAATATTGTGATATATAGCGAGAACCATGTCCTTCGCCGGCGTATCTGTCATTGCTAACGGCAGGCTTCTGCTGCCATCGGCAGTCAACCCCGGCACGGCCAACGGCAGCGGGTATCACCTGCTTGCGGTCGAAGGTTACTCCAGTATCAAACACATGGTCAATGGCGTAGCAATCAAGTCTCGCCGTTTCATGCTTGGAGGCTACCGTTGGACTCTCAAGTTGTACCCAAACGGTAAGAACACGGAGAGCACCGATTTCATATCAATTTATCTTAGCCTTGATCAGGAAGTTGCCCAGCCTGTGAGGGTGCATCTTGACTTCAATTTCATTGAGCAAGCGCCGTCATGTGTTCGTGCGATCGACCCATGTGATTTATCTCGCGGTGACAGATCTTGGGGTTGCTCTCATTTCATGAAAAGGGATGCCTTTGAGCTGTCAGAGCATCTAAATGATGACTGCTTCACCATCAGGTGTGACTTGATCATCCAAGAGCCCCTTGATCCGTTCATCGAGGTTCCCTCGTCCAACATTTGTCAGCACTTAGAGGAACTCCTTCGGACCGAGGTGGGTACCGACACGACGTTCATGGTAGGCGGCGAGACGTTCGTTGCACATCGGTGCGTTCTCGCAGCACGCTCTGCCGTCTTTATGGCGGAGCTCTTTGGCCCCATGAAGGAGGGAACTACTGGCGATACCATACAGATACAAGGCATGGAGGCATCAGTGTTCAGGGCCTTGCTTTGTTTCATTTACACAGACACGTTGCCCAATATGGAGGTACCCAGCAGCATGGAGGTGGAAGGAGAAGTGGAAGAAGGCAGAGCTGAAGCTGTGTGGCTACAACACTTGCTTGTTGCGGCAGATAGATATGATCTCCAGCGGCTCAAGTCAATGTGTGAAGCGCAGTTGGCTAAGCACATAAATTTAAACTCCGTGGCGACCGTTCTCGCTCTTTCTGCGCAGCACTATTGCTTCAGACTGAAGGAGGCCTGCTTGGAGTTCCTCAATGTCCAATCTGCTGCAGTTTTGCAAGGATTAATGAAGACTAGTGACTGGGAGCATATGTCAACAACTTGTCCCTCTGTTCTGAACGAGCTCATTGCCAAGCTCGTTTCGAAAGTGTAGTTCGCTCCTTTTAATTGTTTAGTATTCTCACCTACTATGTGGAGTTCGTGACGTATATTGTTCTAGAAGAACGTTGAGTGTTGAGTGCAGGCCACGAACGATTTATAAAAATGCTGGTAGTGACCGTCAACATTCATTGCTGTAATGTCAAGCAGAACCTTAGCTACTTGTTCGTAGTTCTCTTATTTTGCTTTGTGTCATCACCATCGCAAGAAGATATAGCGTTATCAAATGGGTTAGAAAGAAGACAAATCGGGTCTCATCAAAAGACATCTATCTTATATCTATCTATCTACGGTTAATCTAACATGGGAACGTGACCTAGGAATCGGTAATGTCCGGCGCACATATGACCCTATAAGGGAGGGACCAACACCCTAGCTCGAACATGGTGACGAAGCGTATACTTCTATAATGAGAATAGGTAATCCCAATATAAATATAATTTTTAGAAACATTAATATTACGATGTAGATATATCCACTATTGGCTCCATGTCGACAAAAACATCGACTCACATATATCAAAAGTGAAATCGTCTTCAATGATACACATATGGTGCAAAGCGCGAGGTTTGAGCAAGGAAAATCTGAACTTAAAGGGATGCCTACTTTTTAACACATCATCATATTTTAACTATTCTTATCACAAAAAGATCTACTTAAAAAAATAAGTTAGCTAAGCACAATATGGTAAAAAAAATATAGACATGTGAGAAGTTCCCAGAAAAACAAACATCTGATAAGCGAACCCTCTTTTTATTAGTAGATCATACGTAGAAAATGTTTATAATTATTAATAAACAAGATGGAAACAAACATATCATCATAATTGGGTCGGAAAAAATCACAAGTCGACGGATTTGTCATAGTTGTATTAGAAAATCACAATCAATAGACCATAGTAATTATTCCGAGTGAAAGATCTTTCTAAAGTGTATAAAGTATAATAATATAATTTAATATCTTCGCAACCAAAAGTTTTCATGAGTTTACTTCAACCTTAGATGGTCTTCCTATGGTGTGATTAAATGCACTTTTATGTTAGTCTTTGGATTTTTATTATGTGATGAACTTTATTTCCTTTCTTACTCTAATTTTTTTTAAAGGCAACATCACTAAAATTTGCAAAGTTGTAGAAAAAATTATTACTGACAAAGATGCGGAAAACAATGTTTTCCATAACATTATAGTGATGTTTCATGACACGACACATGCAAGTGAGTGACATAGTATAATTATTGGGCTAAAGAGTGGGTTTGGAAGGACGAGACTTAAATTACACAAAACAAATAATTGACCAAAAGTATTGGGTATTATGAGGATGCGTCAAAGAGCGATAATAACATGATGGCTAGAGCTTTGTGCAATTGAAAACAATATTTTTGAGATGACCTAAAGTACATTGGTTACTGATTACAATGTTGAAACTATGTACCATCATTGTAAACTTTAGCATGTTACATGAAACTACGAGTCATGTAAGTCCATGTATACATGACAAAAAGGGTATCACTGAGAGAGTACACTGGAGAATGGATTATGGCAGGAAGAGAGTAAAAACATATATTAAAATAGAACTTAATACGATTTAAAGTAAAATGATCTTACAAGTCATGTGACATGGTTTTTTTTTTCTCCCACTCTTCCACTGCCGAACCAGCCACCGGAGAGGGAAGGAACCCACGGCGGCACGGCCTGGCCAGAGGCGCGAGAGAACCTGGTCGCCTCTTTTTCTCCTCTCACGGTACTGTAGCAGGGGAAGTCAAAGAGAGGAGACGCAACAGAGGGGCCTACACGACAGTGTCACACGAACGGCAGAGACGCGTGGATTGCCTCCTCATGCTGGGTCACCAACAAACGTCCAGACCGTGTGAGCTCGGAGAAATACCGAAAAGTAACCCAATATAATTCGCTCGCTCTCGGAAGTTGTAGCCATTAAGGCCTCCTTTGATTTGGAGGAAATACGTAGGAATAGTGAAGGAAAGGAAGTTTTCCTTCCGTTGCCACTGTTTACTCATATGATTCACAGGAACGGGAGAAAGGAAAACCAAAGGAATTTTTCCTTCCGAGCTCAGTTTCAAGGCAAAACACACAGGAAACAAAAATCCACTCCAACCTCATTTTTTGATTCCTATGCGCAAGGAACGAGGCTAGGATTGCACATGCCATCCTTTGAGGTTCCTTTATCTTTCCTATTCCTTTGATTTCCCATTCCTACAAATCAAAGAAGGCCTAAAGGAAGTTTCTCTTCCCGAGGAGACGTGTGCATATGAAGACGAGGAGACTCACGGCGTGAAGTGTATATATAAATTGCTGGCGCATAACCGCCGAGTGAAATTTAAGCAGCACTGGATTCTTCCTTCTTCCCTCGCCACTAGATCGCACCTCAAACCATGTCATTCGCCGGCGTATCTATCATTGCTAACGGACGGCTGCTGCATCCGTCGGCCGTCTGCTCCGGCACCGCCAGCGACAGCGGGTACCACCTGCTTGTGGTCGAAGGTTACTCCCGTATCAAACACACGCTCAATGGCAAAGCAATCAAGTCTCGCCTTTCAAGGTTGGAGGATACCGTTGGGTTCTCAAGTTCTACCCAAACGGCGAGAGTGCGAAGAGCACCGGTTTCGTATCCATTTATCTTAACCTTGATCAGAGAGTTGCGCAGCCTTTGAGGGTGCATCTCGGTTTCAATTTTGTTGACGAGGTTGAAGAGCAAGCGCCGTCGTGTATTCGCGCAATCGACGCATGTGATTTCTCTAGCAGCGACACATATTGGGGTGAGTCTGATTTCATGAAAAGAGAAGAATTTGAGCAGTCATAGCATCTAAAGGATGACTGCTTCACCATCAGGTGTGACTTGATCATCCAAGAACCCCTTGCTCCCTTCATCGAGGTTCCGTCGTCCAACATGCGTCAGCACTTCAAGGAACTCCTTCGGACCGAGGTGGGTACTGACGTGACATTCACGGTTGATGGTGAGACGTTCGTGGCGCACCGGTGCGTTCTTGCAGCACGTTCTGCCGTCTTTATGGCGGAGCTCTTTGGCCCCATGAAGGAAGGAACTACAGGCGGTGTCATAGAGATACAAGGCATGGAAGCATCAGTGTTCAAGGCATTGCTTCGTTTCATTTACTTACACCGACTCGTTGCCAGAGATGGAGATACCCAGCAGCATGGAGGTGGAAGGAGAAGTGGAAGAAGGCAGAGCTGAAGCTATCTGGGCACAGAACCTGCTTGCTGCAGCGGATAGATATGATCTCCAGAGGCTCAAGTCATTGTGCGAAAAGCAGCTGGCTGACCACATGGACTTAAGCACGGTGACGACCATTCTCGTTCTAGCTGCCCAGCACCATTGCTCCGGACTGAAGGAGGCCTGTTTGGACTTCCTCAATGCCCAATCTGCTGCAGTTTTGCAAGGATTAATGAAGACTAGTGACTGGGAGCATATGTCTATAACTTCTCCCTGTGTTCTGAACGAGCTCATTGCCAAGCTCGCTTCCAAAGTGTAGTTCGTTCGTTTATATTGTTTAGTACTCTACTCCAAGAGGATTTTGTGTTCTATTTACCGATCTATTGTTCTTGAAGTACGTCGAATATGCACGAACGATTTATAAAAATGCAGGTCTCGTACTGAGCGTCAACATTGGCGTGCATTTCCTGCAATGTCAAGTAGTACCTTAGCTACTAGTTCGTTCTCGGATACTGCTATGCATCTTCACCATCCCACGAAGATATAGCTTTATTAAGTGGTTATACAAAGAAGAAGAATGGTCCCGTCTAAAGACATGTCAATAAAAACCTAAACTGAAATCTGGAGAAACTAAACACTAATGATCTGCACTTCTTCCTCTCCACAACAAATCATTATCCTCTCTAAGAGCATCTCCACTCGCGGCGCCCAAAATGAGTCCGGCAGCGGCGCCGGACGAACGCTATTGAAGCCGTCCGGACGGGCTATGGGCTATTGGGGACGCTGATCCCCACCTAGGAAGGGAGGATACGGTAGAAAACTCGCGTATCAGGGTTGGATACATATCACATATGGGATACGTATCAGATACATGAGGATACATATCCCATACGTATCGGGCGATTTTCCATTTAGAATTAAATAAAAATTAATCGGGTACTTTAGGATACAACCAGGATACGCTAGGGGATACGAGAATACCCTAATCCCAATGACCAGACCTCTTTCTCTCGTCTTCCCACCGTACCTTATCAAATACAGTTCATATGTTGAATGTTGCTCGTGTCATTCCTCCAAAGATGATCGGAAGCGGCAAGCATGTATACAAGAAGTCACGAAGACTCCTATATACTACTAGTAATTCTCATTCTTGTACAAAAAAACACTAATTTATTTATATTATTAATTGTATTATATATATACAAATGTATCCCCGTATCCGTGTTTTTGAAAAATCGGCGTATCGGCGTATCGCAGTATCAGTATCCATATCTGTATCCGTATCTCCGTATCCGGGGATCTGAGCTCCGCACTCGCGGGTTTTTTCAAATCGATGTTTAAAGTTTAAACACGAAAATAGATAGATTTTATTTAAATTTTGTACAAGCTAAACATAATTTATTCTAACTAGACATAATTCATTTAAACTAAACCCTAAACCTAATCAGTAGGGCGACACGCCGGCCACCTGCAGTGCGGGAAAGAGCCCGCCCGTGCAGGTATAGGTGCCCGGCGGCAGACGGCACAACTGCAGTTGGTGGTGGATGGCGGCGCAGCTGCCGCAAGCGGGACCAAGGACGCCTCAAAGGCTAACTGCAATTCGACTACGTCCCTATGTGGCGAGGGCCACTCCTTGTCATTGTCATCATCATCAATTCATCATCAACCTCCTCCCTCGCCTCTGGACTTCTTCCCTTGCACGCCGAGTCGCCTCCGCTGCCTCGTACAGCTGCCTCTCCCGTCCATGCCCGCCCAAAAGTCCCCATCGGAGGTGTTGGTGAGAAGGTCGTCGTCGGAATCAAACCACCCCGTAGGCGGCGAGCCGGTCGCTAAGAAGGTATGGAGGCGGTAGTTGAACTCCATGTCGATCTGCTCGTCCAAGTACGACGCTGACGGCGCGTACCGATAGTCGTCCATCAGTTCCGGTGGCATGGTATGCATGCACGAGTCGATGTAGTCGAGGCGTGCTTGGCCGGAGAGGTGAGACGCCACAGGGATGTGGACGGGGTTCGTCGCCCACCCCTCGGGGAGGCGGCAGTTCGCCGGCACCGGCGTGTTGGTGCGGATGCGCTCGCGCGCCTCCGCCTCCGTGAGCAGTTCCGCCGGTGGCGGTGGCGATGGACCACGGTTGCTGTGGTGCTAGGTGCCCCCTCTTGAAGGAGCAGGGTGGATGCGTTCGCCTCGTGGTCATTGCACAACGGCCGCCCGTGACACCGCAGGGCGCGATGGCACCAATTTCACAACTCCTCCGTGTTCCGACGGTTTCTGCGACACATTGCCGCCTCCCGACGGCGGGCGCGTTTCTCCTCCGTTAAGTGAGCACTGTTGTGCCAAGGAGAGGCCATGGTGTGGTGGTGGAGAGGCGGAGGTGATGGTGTGGTGGAGGTGGCGATGGACCACGGTTGCTGTGGTGCTAGGTGCCCCCTCTTGAAGGAGCAGGGTGGATGCGTTCGCCTCGTGGTCATTGCACAACGGCCGCCCGGGACACCGCAGGGCGCAATGGCGCCAATTTCGCAACTCCTCCGTGTTCCGACGGTTTCTGCGACACATTGCCGCCTCCCGACGGCGGGCGCGTTTCTCCTCCGTTAAGTGAGCACTGTTGTGCCAAGAAGAGGCCATGGTGTGGTGGTGGAGAGGCGGATGTGATGGTGTGGTGGAGGTGGCGAGGAGCCTGCTCTATATAGCGGTCGGGGAGAAGAGTCGGTGGCGTGCCTTAACTCCGGCAACCCTTCTGCCCTCCACCCATTTACGGCGATGCTTTAAAAGACACACTCGTCTGTACTGACACTGTCGTGGTGCAGAGGCATTCTCGCCGCAGAGGCGAAGCGACAACTCGATGTGCCCGACTGGGGAACCGAGACGCCGCCCGCCATGAAAGAAGCTGACTGGCCGGTAGCCGCATCTATGCTTCTGTGTCAATGATAGCGCCGACCCACCCGTCAGGATCCGACGTGGCGTCGCGCGCGGTTTCTTTCGGTGCGCTCAAACGACTCCCAACAGGGAGGGCTTGGGCTGGGCGCACCAGAAGAAATATTGTGTCGTGCCGGACGTAAGGCTGCTATTGGCGCAACGAGTGGGCGCGAAATTACAGCCGGCACGCCCAATAGAGCTATTGGCGGCCCTATTGGCGTCGCGAGTAGAGATGCTCTAACTTCTGAGAGATTGGTTAACTTACCACGTTTTTACTTCGGACTTCGATAATTTTCCCATATTAGTTGACCTCTGGTTATTTGCCACACAATAGATTGGCTCCTCGCTAATTTTTACTAATTTTTGTAATTCGAAAAATATGTGTAGAATAAACTTACTACTCCTATGGCAAACTTAATATTTTCGGCTGGAACAAATTTCTGTACCTGGCTGGACCGAAGCAGGTTAGCTTCATCGATCGGCTCATCCAGTTTGTCATGTTTGTTCGACAGAATACCCGAAGACATAGTAGTGACGTAGCTGCTACCAACGACGCAAGCGCGGTTCACTCAATCTCAGCACACAGATGTGGGGGCCACTGCAGGCCACATGCAGGTGGATTGTAGAGTACGGACGCTCCGGCGACCACGGGGCGGAAAATCCAACAGGCGACCAATTATACCTTTGCGCTCAAGCTTTCATTATTTGGACTACATTCAATCCAACCTTAGGGTGTGTTTGGTTGTGTTAACCAAGTGATATGTAATGTCATGGTTTCGCACCTAGAGCCTATTCTTATGTTTAGTTTCTTCTTATTTGTCTATGTAGGGTATGTAGTGTTATCAATTGAAAGAGGTGAAGAACAGTAAGAGAATTGCAGGCTCGACAAACTGAACTTAACTAAAAATGATATGTGCTTGACAACGGGATCCCTCCAGGGTGGGCCCAAGGCAAGGAGACAGGTCAGCTGGCCCAAGGTAGATCAAGACCAGGAGACGGCTGAAAAAAATAGAGAGGATAGTCTTGAGTCACCCCGGGCATAAAAAACCGAAACCGAAGACCGAACCCGGAATAACCGTGACCGAACCCGAAATACCGGGTAATTCGGTTTTCGGTCATCTCTTCGGTTACGTGAATGAACTGAACGAAATAAATATGGTCTGTTCGGTCGTGGCTGCTGGTAGATCGAACTGACCGGAACAACCGAAGAACTCAATCCCGCGAGCAAATTAGTATACATCCCACATCCTAGTCCGCTAGTCCCCACTACCCAGTCGATTGGTGACCTAGCTCTCCAATCCCACGCCACAGAGCAGGGACGGGCGCCGCCGCCGCCACATCTCCACCCGTCGCCGGCCGACTCGCCGCCATCCTCACTGTCGACCTCGCCTCGCCGGCTGCCCGGCTCGCCCCTACTTCGTCCTGGCCGGCCGCATCCTCACGTTCGACGTCACCTCGCCGGCTTCTCCGACCCGGGCTGCCGCCGCGCCACCACATGTCCAACTCGGTCGCTGGCGCATCTCCGACTCGGGCTGCCGGCACATCTCCTTCCCCGCCACCGCCAGGGCGCCGCACGTCCGCACCAGTCCAGCACCACTTGCAGACCGCAAATGTAAGAACGTTCCCAATCTCCTGACTTGCTACTTGCTAGATTGCTTCGATGCAACTGTGAGTTATTCAGTTAATAAATGATAAAGCTGGACTGAAAATTGCCTTGCTAGATTGCTTCGATTCAGATCTGAGTTATTCAGTTAATAAATGAGAAAGCTGAACTGAAAATTGCTTCCTAGATTGCTTCGTTTGTATTTAGATATTTGCAAGACTGCTAGCTATTTTCATTTGGAATAAGAGATTTTCTTGCTGTTTTTTGTTGTAGATGACATCTGAATCTGAGGATGACCTGGTGGAATATAACCATGTGAATGAGGTGAATGCACGTACGCTTGGAGGCGGATGCAGAAGCAGAAGCAATGATTGCTGCAGCAGATGAAGAGATAGCTGCAGCTGGGGTGGTGAAAATCCTTGATCACGCAGGGGTGATTCAAATTGATGATGATGAAGAGAAACCAAAAGGGAGGAAACCCATGGCATCAAGATCAGAAGCTTGGGAGCATTTCACCAAAGCTATCTTTGTGACATGTTACTTTGTGAGGGGGAGACAACAACGTATGGATATTTGCTTTGGATTATCAACTATTATTTGTGCTGGTTTGTGCTGCCACCGTGAGATGTTGCGCTGAATTTTTTTGTGCTGCCTTTTTGGTATATATTTGTGCAAATTATGCTGGTTTGTGTTGCACTGCTGCCACAATAAGGTGTTGTTCTGCCTTTTTTTGGTGGTGACATTTTTGTACATATTAGTGCAAGTTGTGTTGCCATTTTGTTCTCGTTTGAGCTGCCACTGTAAGGTGTAGTGCTGCCATTTTTTTTGCTGCCATTTCTTATCTGGTCTATATGGTCATGACCGAAGACCGGACCGAAAAGACCGAAGACCGAATACAGAATGACCGAAAAGACCGAAGGTAATATGGGTAGCATTTCTGGATGACCGAAATTCTCAATGACTGAAAAGACCAGACCGAGCAAACCGAATAGACCGAACGCCTGGGGTGAGTCTTGAGGGGGATAATAGTTCTGTACAAATTTAACTTTTATTTTCAAAAAAGTGGGTTACATAGATAAATAGATTGTTCCTGAGAACTAGATAAAATAAACTATGCGTTGCAATAAGGTACTTCAAACATAAGTTTTATCGCAAATATAAAGAGTTCTGATAAAGATAACCAGGTTACACGTACATAGCGTTTTTGCCGCTGATCACTCCCATGAAGTTATTTTGGATCATGTTGTAGATGAAACATTGATCTTAATATAATTTATATTGAACTTTTATACTTTTTAATCATGCTAAGTCTTAAGTAATATAATTTTTTATTCTTACTTGACATAGTTAACCACGTAGAAAAATTGCTAAATGTTTGTTGTAGCCTTATTTTAATATACTCGTAATGTATATAGTTGAGAAACATTTGCATTGTGCTAGATTTAAACTACATTTTATAGCATAATTTTCTTCATTTATAATTTCTCATAACTCCATAAACTATCTAGTCTATAGAGATATATATAAAGCATTTGGTCTAAAAGTATCTTAATAGCAGATTTTAGTGTAAAACATATTTGACCAGAAAAATAGGCAAATAACATGACAATGTTCAACTTACACTCTCGAAG
This sequence comes from Poa pratensis, assembly GCA_947311845.1. Taxonomy (NCBI): domain Eukaryota; kingdom Viridiplantae; phylum Streptophyta; class Magnoliopsida; order Poales; family Poaceae; genus Poa; species Poa pratensis. The sequence continues at coordinate 169,234,775 of CAMZMU010000041.1, forward strand.
TTTCAAAAGTAAGAAAATCAAAACAAAAAAAATCGTCATGTTGCAAACGTGGAGTAGGTTTTCCTTGTTGAGTCTAAATTTTAGCCACTTCAGCTCATCTTTAAAATTTACCCTGCATGCATGCAGCTGTATAAATTCGGACAAACTCCTTGAAATCCGAAAGAATTGGAAGGAGGTTTTAAATTGGCTTAGCCTAGAAACTAGCTGTTCTCAGCCCATAAAGGCACAAAGCATGCTTCCTTGGGCCTGGACAGATAACTCCGAACGCTTCGTAAGAACATGTCAACGGTGAGCATCCAGACATCCACATCCAGGTGCCCGTACGTAAGGTGTGTCCGTGTGTGCCGTTGCGCAACTGCCGGCTACCGATCGAGTCTTGCCCTGTGATCTCTCTGTCACGCGCACTCTAGCAAGATAGTAGGAGTCAGTCGGTCAGTTAATTAGTCACACCAAGTGCATTTTTCTCCGCTACAATCTCTATCGAGTAGCTCTCGATTTCTCAAGGTACGTCTCTTCTCGACCGTGATCGATGGCAACGGCCGCGCAGCTGCTGCTGGAGGAGACGCGGACGCCGGAGTTCGCGGCGTGGCTGAGAGGCCTGCGGCGGCGGATCCACCAGCACCCGGAGCTAGCCTTCCAGGAGCACCGCACGTCGGCGCTCATCCGCGCCGAGCTCGACGCCCTCGCCGTGCCCTACGTCTGGCCCATCGCGCTCACAGGCGTCGTCGCCACCATCGCCGGCGGTGCCGGCCCTGGCCCCGTGTTCGCGCTCCGGGCTGACATGGACGCGCTTCCCATCCAGGTTAGCCCACCCGCCCTGACTAGTTGTTAATTGCTCGTGCAAAAAGTGAGGGACCATATAAAAATCGAAAAAAAAAATACTTAATCGTTTTTTTTTTGAATTTTGAATTTATAAAAATACTTAATCGTTAGCAGTACTGAGTTGTCATTAGTTGGTTAGGTAGGCTAACATGGACGCGCTTCCCATCCAGGTTAGCCCACCCGCCCTGACTAGTTGTTAATTGCTCGTGCAGAAAGTGAGGCACCATATAAAAATCGAAAAAAAATACTTAATCGTTAGCAGTACTTTTTTTTTTTTTTTTGAAATGGAACGCTGACATTCCTTCAAACCTGGACGGTAGAATCACCGTACAACGCCCTGCTTACAGAGTCAGGGACATGGTCCTCCCACACCCGGTGGTAATTGGATGCACCAGCCAGCCCTATAGCAGCTAATTCATGTGCAGGCTTGTTACACGCACGGGGAACATGAACAACTCTATAGTCGCTGAACTCAGTAGAGAGCAGGAACTTGGCATCCATGAGCGCACCCAGAGCAGATAGATCATATTCTGATGAGGTGATAGCCTTTTGCAAAACTTGACAGTCAGTCGCAATGATGATACGGCCACATCCCATTCTTACAGCCAAATTAATTGCCTTCAGGATTGCAATGGTTTCAGCATGCAGAGCTTCAGAAACGGACATGGCAGCACCAGCTTCGGCAACAATGAAGTCTCCCTCGCTATCACGGGCCACCACACCCCAACCACCTTGTCTGGTTCCCTCTACGAATGCTCCATCCGTATTGAACATGATCCAATCAGTAGGCGGCGATTGCCAACTTTGGACACGTTCTGCAGCTTGTTTCAGAGGCTTTTTCAGGTGCATTTTCCACTCATTTACATGCATGTGAATTTGATGGCACAACTCCTTCTTCGGCAGTCTACTTTCCCCCCTATTTGATTTGTTTCTTTCTGACCACCAGCACCATAGGAAGCCACACATCTCATTTTCTCTTCATACGGCAATTCCAGCATTTTTTGAAGCACTTCTATTGCAGACTGGGAATTGCTGATCATATTTCCAATCTGCTCCATCGACAGTTCAGTTAAAATTTTCCTTGCCTCCCGGCAGGCCCCAAAGAGATGGCCTCCAGTTTCAAACATAGCATTGCAAACTGCACATCTTGTGTTTAGTTCAATACGCCTGCTCTCAATATTCATCCTTAGCGGCGACTATTTAGACCAAACGCCATAGAAAGTGGTGCACCTTCGGGGGGCAATCAAGCTTCCACATCTGGTTCCAAATCTTCTTCTCCCACTCACTACCTGATCCTCCGGACGAAGGGCCAGCTTGTCGGTTCTCAGTTACACATAGTGCATAAGTTTTGTAAGCTGAATTAACCGAGAACTTTCCTTTAGTGTCCGGGTGCCAAGCAACATGGTCCTCAAGCTGATCACAAATAGGGATTCGTAAAATGGCTTCAGCATCGCAAGTGTTGAAAACTTGCCTGATAACAGCTTCATTCCAGCACACTTGTTCATGGTCTATAAGTTCAGAGACCCAGTTCACAGCTGCATCACCGCGTGGTGTACATGGTTGTCTTGTCGAGCTAGACGGCAACCACGGGTCTGACCAGATTCTGATTCTTTCTCCATTTCCAACTCTCCATATGACACCACTCTTTAGTACTTGTACTCCTTTCAGGATACTACGCCATACATAGCTCATTCCGGCCACAGGTTTTGCCTGCAGCAAATCACCATTAGGAAAGTATTTCGCACGTAGAACACGTGCACACAGGGAATCCGGAGCTTGCAGAATTCTCCATCCTTGTCTGGCTAGCATAGCCATGTTGAACACATGTATGTCTCGGAAGCCCAGCCCCCCTCTTCCTTTGGTTTCATCATATTTGGCCAGCTAACCCAGTGTGCTTTATTTTCATTATCCATCTGTGACCACCAGTATCGGCATATCATCTTCGTGATGTCCTCGCAAAGGCTCTTCGTAATATCAAAACATGACATCGCGTATGTAGGGATCGCTTGTGCGACTGCTTTAATTAGTATCTCTTTTGCTGCTTTAGACAAGAACCTTTCCTTCCAACCGACAATTCGTTTCCAAATTCTTTCCTTGATGTATTCGAAAACCTTTTTTCTATCCTTTCCTATATACGTTGGGAGTCCCAAGTATTTTCCCCCTGCACTTCCGAGCTCAAACCCAAGACTTGCATCACACCTTGTTTTAGCTGTCTCGGTGTGTTAGAGCTGAACAAGATCGAGGATTTGTCTCGATTTATGACCTGACCTGAAGCTGCTTCATACGCTTGAAGGATCGAATTAATTGCTTGTGCACTCTCGACAGTGCCTCCATCAACAACAGCGAGTCGTCAGCGAAAAGCAGGTGGTTAACAGAAGGTGCTAACGGTGCCAATTTGATCCCCGTAATCTCCCCTCTTTCCTCGGCAGCATGGATCAGCGCCGAAAAACCCTCCGCACACAACAAGAATAGATAAGGGGAGATCGGATCCCCTTGTCTTAGTCCTCTACCCGGATTAATTGTATCCGTGATATTGCCATTCACTTTGAATCTGTAAGACACCGAGCATACGCACTTCATTACATTTTCCACAAACTGGTCGCAGATGCCGAGCTTGCACATAACCTTCTCCAAGAAAGACCATTCTACACGGTCATATGCCTTGCTCATGTCTAACTTGACAGCCATGTAGCTTTTCTTCCCTGATCTTTTCCTCTTCATAAAATGGGACATCTCATATGCCAAAATGGTGTTATCCGAGATAAGTCTACCAGGAACAAAAGCGCTTTGGTTTGGAGAAATGATTTCATCCAAAACGCATTTTAAACGGTTTGCCAACACTTTGGAGATGAGCTTATAAACAACGTTGCAAAGACTAATTGGGCGCAAGTCTTTCATACTTTCTGGGGTTTGAACCTTTGGGATGAGTACAACAACTGTTTCATTCCATCCTTCAGGTACACAGCCTCCTCGCAACACATTCATCACCTCATCAACCACCGAGTCACCCACCGTTTCCCAGAAGCTTTTATAAAAGATAGCCGGCATACCATCAGTCCCAGGGGCTTTTAAATCACCAATGCTATCAAGGGCCACCTTAATTTCCTCCCTCTTGAACTCAGCTGCAAGGACCTCATTCATTTGTGGAGTAACTCGAGTCTGTATATTGTCCAGCACATGGTTTGCATTTGAACCTGCCATGGGGGTAAACAAGTTAAAGAAATAGTTAGATACGAGGGTTTGCAACTCCTCCTCCCCCTCCACCACCTCTCCATCTCCACCTTTCAGCCGAGATATATTATTTTGTTTCTTCCTTTCCGTGGCGCAAGAGTGGAAATAAAAGTATTACGATCACCCTTCTCCAACCAATTCACATGAGCTCTCTGCTTCCATGACAACTCCCATTGATCTTCTAACCTTTCCAACTTGAAACGTAACCTTTGCTCTTGAGCAATATGATGTGCTGTGATATCCAGCTTTCTACAGTCCTCCAACTCCTCTTTTAGCCTTTTTATCCGGTTCTGTAGGTCACCCAACACATCTCTACTCCAGCCATGTAGATCCTTCGAAACTGCTTTGAGCCTGCCCATAACTTTATCCTCTCCCCGCACACCCGCAAGATCCCAAGCATTTTTAACAATAGTTTCACAATTTTCCTCCAAGAGCCAACTAGCCTCGAATCTTTTATTCAGCCCTTTATTACCTGTCCAAGCTGGTTTGTTCGAGCATGCCAAACTGACCACCACCGGTCTATGATCAGAGTGTTCCGGGTCGCCATTCTTCACTCTAAAATCTGAAAAATGTATACGCCAAGAAGGAGACGCAACAGCCCTATCAAGTCTCTCCCGGATATAGCCCTCAACACGCCAGTTATTATTCCTCCATGTAAACATGTCACCTTCAAACCAAGATCTTGTAGATTACAAAAATCTAAAGCATCACGAAATTTATCCATCTGTGATTGGGGTTTTGCCACACCACCTTGTTTCTCAAAACTATACAAGATTTCATTAAAATCACCCACACAAAGCCACGGCAAGTTTGACTGTTGGTGTAAAGTTCGTAGAAGCCTCCACGTCTCCTCTCTCTTTTCTTGACGTGGCTCCCCGTAAATTCCAGAGAGCCGCCATTTGAAACCATTACTTTCCACAATATCCACATCAATATGCATCCTTCCCATCCAACGTAGCCTAACATCAATCCCCCTCCTCCAGAGCATTGCTAGACCACCACTTCTCCCTTCACACTTTCTGACAATCATGTGGGGCATGCCTAGCATCCACCGAAACTTCTCCATCCCTTTCTCATCTAATTTAGTTTCCGACAGAAAAAGGATATCTGGGGCCTCCTTCTTCTGGTGAGCCTTAAGACCTCGAACTGCTGGGCCATTTCCCAACCCCCGACAGTTGAGCGCACTGATCCTCATTGGTTTGCAGCTGAATTGGTTTGCAACTGAATCAGCCATCCTGTCAAGGGATTAGGAATTACATTCTTCGCTTCCTCCTGTCTTCTCCCTCTTTTCTCACAATCTCAATAGCTCTTTGACGTAGAGCGCCTATCTCCGGACAGAGACGCCCGTCCTGCAGATTACTACCCACAAGTGCCCCAATCGAGCTAGGGCTCGCGGAGGCTATTCTGGCAATGCTTTGGAGGCGAGTACGGAAGTTTAACCCCTCCAAGAGACCCCCACTCTGGAGATCGTCTTCACCACGCGCCCGTCCGGCCGGTCTATCGGCAGCCATGGCCGCATCAACAGCGCCAACGAACTGATCACCGCCGGGGGCGACGGATGGGATCAGGCTGGAGATGTCTTGTCCGTGTACCAAGGGGGCAAGAAAAGCAACTAGGTGCTGCAACTACTGTTGCTGCAGTGCGCGATGGTTGGATCGTGGGAAACAGGCTGGAATATCTGGTGGTGGAAAGGATTGGAAATAGGGATTGAGCTGGTAGAACGCCGGACTTCAAGAATCAGTCGGCGACGGCGGCGGTGGTTGGAAAGAAAGCAGCAGCAGAGCAAAACAGGGGAGAGCAGATTCAACAAAAAAGAGGATCGAATTGGATGGACAAGAGCTTAAACTGAGGAAGCTTAGAGAAAACTAGCAGATCCGGAAGAAATCGGGAGGAGAAAGGAACGGCATCACGCCAGACTCCGGCAGCTCGCCAAATCGCCTAAATCGACCAACTTTTGGGTGGAGAGACACTAGCATCACGGTTTTCCATTCCCCGTTAGCAGTACTGAGTTGTCATTAGTTGGTTAGGTAGGCCGGCGGGAATATTAGTAGTGGATTCACTAAAATGAAGCGGTGTATATATAAGTAAGTACACGTCAATTTCAACCCAACTCCACAACAAGTCAGAAAATCGCTCCAAAACTAGACATGGACCGCTCTTCCGCATCTCTCCAGAGCAGGCAACGTCAGTTGTAGTAATAATTCAAAATATTATATGCGTTGGTTTTATGGGCTGAGACAGACTTTATATGAAAATCGGTAAACCATTTGTTATTAACTCGATAGGTAGGACTTTACTTTGTCCAAAGTGTCCACAATCATACTAATTGTGCCATGTGCACGGAATCTTATGGGCAAGTTGATGCTGAGTGTATTTGGATCATAAAACATAATCGTTTTTGGTCCTACGGACTACCGACATGTGTAGTTGTCACTTTTAGTTTTTTTATGAGAAGGGGTCATAATGATGATTCTTTTTGCGAGTCATAGAAAATGTATGGGAGCGCCTAGCGCTCGGGTGACCGATATTTATCTTAAATCTCGGCCGAAGCAACGTCAGTCGGTGACGCAATCCCTTGGCAGAGCACGTTTCCGTCCATCTCCGTTGTACAGTCCTTATTTGGGCTTTTGTGTTGTTACTAGTTGTTTGAATGGGCTTTTTCCCGGCCCGGCAAGAAAAAGATTCCGGCGATCTCTCCTTGCTCCTGCTCCTTGAGCGATCTCTCCGGTCGCCTCACCCCCTGCTCAGCTTCAGCAAAAAGCAGACACGCTTTCCCCCTTTTGATTTGAAATCCCAAGGAGAGTTTGTCGTAACACCCCTCTATTAATTTTCAGGTGTTTAACAAGAGCAAAATGACAAAAAAACAAACCTCCTCACTTGCAAAAATACTTTGGCTAAATGTATAACGGGAAACAAGGGCCAAATAATATGTCCTCATAGGAGAAATATGGAGCGGTCATTTGACAAAAGGTTTTGGCTGACCAAAACTACACAGAAGTAGTTACAGTAAGAAGTAGACTGGCCAAAAATAAATAAAAATCAATCATATCTAGTGTGGGGGAAGTAACAAATCACATAGGTTGCATTTACTCACACAAAAAATGAGGAAAAACATAGGTTCCACAGAAACAAAAAATATGTGCAATAGACATACGAACAAACCGTGTTATAGTTAAGTTCATATGAACTGCACGGTAAGACACAAAAAAAATTGTATGCAAAAAATAGACTCACAAAGATGCGAGACCTTTCCACCATCGCTACTTCGGTCATACTGTAGGTCCAACATGCCCAGAAAGTAAGCGTCTTGAAAAAATGCCATATGGTCTCAAAAAATTGCCGCAAGAATATCACAACTTAAAAAGTAACAAAAAGTGGTACGCCAAAAAACAAAAGTTCAGGTGCAAACCTGCACACTAACAAAAAAAGTTGTGCGCGATGGCACACTAACAATAATCATGTGCAATTGTGCAAATAAAAAAGAAAACTGTGCAAATTCACGCTAAACGAACTTCATGTGCGATTGCACGCTAACAAGAGTCATGTGCAATTGCACGCTAATGAGATTTTTTTGAAAAAAAATAGTCCATATTCTCTCAATGTTGCTAGCTGGATCCTCTAGAAATGAGGTTCAGAATATGCGCATCCATGTGCAACTGCATGGACGCGTGACCGTTCCCACCTTCGATACTACGGGCTTGTGGGACCAACATTCCCACAAAAAGTTAGCGTCTCACGAAAAAAAGAATTTAGGTGTAACTGCACACTAATGGTAAAAAAGTGTGCGACTGTACACTAATGAGAATTATGTGCAATTGCACACTAATGTAAAAAATGTGCGATTGCACGCTAAACAAAAATTCATGTGCAATTGCGTGCTAACGTCAAAAAGTGTGCAATTGCACGCTAATCGAAAAATCATGTGCAATTGGGACTAAAACAACAAAAAAATCATGTGCAATTGCACGCTGATGACTAAAAAACGTTTGCAATTGCACGCTAAACAAACCAAAAATCATATGCAATTGCACAATAATGAGAATTACATGCAATTGCACACTAATGAGAATTATGTGCAATTGCACATTGAAGAGAAATGTAACAAAAAGTGGCGCGCCCATATGCAATTGCACGCTAACAATAATCATGTGCAATTGCACGGTAACAATGAAAAAAAAGGTGTACGACTGCACGCTAACAATAATCAAGTGCAATTGCGCACTAACGGCTGAAAAAATGTGTGCGATCGCACGCTAATCATGTGCAATTGCGGCTAACAAACAAAAAAATCATGTGCAATTGCATGCTAATGAGCATTATCGTGCAAAACGAGAATGTAAAGTAAAGAACTGATGCACGTCCATATGCAACTACACAGGATAAGACACAGAAAAACGTATGCAAAAAAATAATGTGCAATTCTGGCTAAAACAACAAAGAAAATCATGTGCAATTGCATGCTAATGAGAGTTATGTGCAATTGCAGGCTAATGACTAAGAAATCGTGTGCAACTGCATAGTACTGATATGTGCAATTGCCACGAAAAAAATGTGTGCAGTTGCACGCTAAACGAAATTCATGTGTATTTACGTGTTTACAAGAAAACATGTGCGATTGCGCTCTAGAAAGAGGATCATATTCGATTGCATGCTAACTTGCTCCTCCAAGATCAGAAAATGTAATCAATAAAATTCATTCATGTGGTACACGCTAACATAGAAAAATCTTTAGAATTGCCTTTATGAAAAAAAAATCATGTGTAATTTCATAAAACTTTATGAAGAATTACCTTGAAAAGAGTGAATTTGAAATCATGTGCAATTATAAAATTGAAAAAAAAATCTAATTTCAACATAAAAATGTTTTTGACATATGCATCGGCTGATGATGCAATGACGCAACTTCTTAGAGATATTTCACAATGATCATGAAATGGGAGGGACAAAAAACCTGCCAGTTTCATTCATCCGAAAAAGTTCCTCGAATCAAAACACAACTTCTCGAGCATAGTTTTCAAATACATAAGGCTCTGCATTTTTTGAGAAAACATAACAAAAAAACCCTAATAAAAATCAACTATACAGCCCTAGAAAAAGAAAATAAAATTAACAAATGCTCAAATACTAGCCAAGAAAACTATTTACACAAAAAATTACCTATCGCCCTCCCATTCGGATAACCTTGCTTGTCTTCAGGAATAATCGCCATGCACAACCACCTCCTCCTCCTTCTATACCTACTATATTTGCCTGTGGGTCCCACCATGCGTTTCACATTATGGATATACACACTCGAAATGACAGGCACAAAATCAACTCCAAACCAGCGAAAAAAAGGCCCAAACAAAAAAAGATACCCGAAGAAAAGCCCAACAAAACCCGAAAAATATAGCAAGGTAAAAAAACATGCTTAACATGCCATAACTCGATCGCAAACGGGACACACCCATCATCTCGCGCGTCAATAATCGCCAAACTTGATACAATGATCGCACGGCCACGCTCGTCGACCGAGCGTTAAGCTATAACTCGGTCAACCCAGCGTTAGCAAAAGGGATAAAGAAAAGGAGACGAAACATATTCCACCCGTTCGTGGGACCTACTCCATACTCCCACGCCATTTACCTCTGGGTCCCACCCCGCATTTTGTCTCCGGAGAGAACACAATGTGGCAACCCACACCGAAGCCGAGACAACCCATAGGATTCCACTCGACCTGTGAAAAAATAAATAACAAAATCCCAACGCAAACAAAGAAACCCAGTCAAAACCAGAAAGAAAGGCCCAATTAAAAAGCAAAAACATAAAAAATGCATGTGCAATTGCACGATGGTTCCATATGCTATTGCAAATGCAATGATAAAAAGGATAAAAATATGAATTACACGCTAAAAAGTGAGTGTGCAATTGCGCACTAATTTCAAGTGCAATTACAAATGCACACGAAGGGAAACAATTCAATTACACACTATAAGAATACATGTGCAATTGTGAATGGTTCCATGTGCAATTATAGATACGCACAAGAAAAATGGCATGCATGGGACCTACAATTATAAGAGATCGAAAAAATCAATTTCGCAAAAAATATAAGTGTAATTGCACGATGTTGCATGTGCGATTGTAAATGACATAAGAAAAGAAATATGCATGTCAACTGCGATTGCACATTTATAAAGGTTTGCTCGTCCGCCTTCTCCAACGTGAGTACTATCTCACCGTTGAAGCCAGCCGAGAACTGTAAAAAAAAAAAACGAATCGCCGTAACCTAAAAAATGACTCAACAAAACCCCAAAAAGGCAAAAGGCCTAGCATCACACTCTTCTAGGAAGCAGTTGTAGTGGTGACCGCAGCCAAAGCAAAAACATCACATTCAAAAAAAGATCAGCAAAAAAAACTGAACTGCTAGCGGGCAAAGAGGCCATAATCGTGCAAAACAAGAACAAAAAAAAAAGATAAAAAAGAGAGAGCACAAACTGCAATCAGGCCGTAACTGGGTAAGATGGACCGAAACAACCAGCTCCTTCGTACCTTAACGATCGCCAAACAACAGCTAGCTCCCTAGTACGTTAGCAATCGCCAAAACTGTGATTACCGATCGTACGGCCCGAAAATTCGACCGAGCGGTAACATAGTTCTCGGGCAACCGAGCATTAGCAAAAGCGAAAATGTATAGTTGGCTTATGCAACTAAATAAGATAGACAACTGGTTCACTAAAGGCTGTGTAAGTATGGATTGAGTAGTTCACATTCTCATATGAAAAGATAAGTGTACGGGAACTCGTTAATACTCCCTCCGTTTTAAAATGTAAGATGTTTTAGCATTTATCCACATTCATATGTGTACAAATGTATCTAGACACGTTTTAATGTGTATGTTTACTCATTTTAGTATGCATCTAGACAACATGTGGAACATCTAAAATATTTTATATTTAAAAACAGAGGGAGTACATGGTAATCTAAAGAAATAGTTGTCTCATATGGAAAGATAAGAAATGCAGGAAATGGTAGAATGGGAGTTCAAGAGCAAGGAAGATGGAAAGATGCATGCTTGTGGCCACGATGTTCACGTGGCCATGTTGCTTGGCGCCGCTAAGCTTCTTCAGGCCCGCAAGGGTGATCTCAAGGTAGATATATACCCCTGCTTATTTGTATCACGGTCGACCTTACATTGTCACTCTCTAGTTTTGTCTCGGATGGGAGCTATTTTCTGCTTCGGCATCGATTGATGCATGCAATCGCCATGATAGCATCATATTTTACTTGCTCATTTTCATATTTGAAATGTTCATAAAATCGTATTCACCTCAAACTTTACATCACTTAGCATAAATTGAGTAGCACACAAAGTTTGCAGCTTTAACTACATCTAACTGCAATTTTAGTCTATACGTTATAAAAGGACATGATTATTGCTCAAATGACTTACACATGATTATTTCTAAGTAAATGTTGATATATTTGTCCAGTAAAGATCTTCCGACAAGTTTCTACTTGCACGGATTCTTAATGTTTAAATTGGACGTGCGTACCGTTGATTCAGAAATAGCTATTCACAATCATTTGAAAAAAATAACAAAACCACATTCATAAATGTAGCGACACGGGATCAAGATAAGGATGCTAGCCCTGTCAAAAAAAGAAAAAAAAAGATAAGGATGCTAGGAGCTAGATGTCGATGAAAAGCTTATAAATGTTGACGAATGAAAAGTGTTCAGTCCACTTACTGTACATTTCCTTTTTGGCGTGCTCAACCACTCAGGGCACCGTAAAGCTCGTGTTCCAACCAGCAGAGGAGAGCCATGGTGGCGGTTACCTTGTGCTCCAGGAGGGCGTCCTAGACGATGTCCAAGCCATCTTCGCCATGCACATTGGCACACATTTACCCGTGGGGACTGTCGGCTCTAGGCCTGGGCCATTCCTTGCCGGATCGGCCAGGTTCAAGGCAATAATCACCGGAAAGGGCGGCCATGGTGCAGTGCCCCATGCTGCCGTTGACCCCGTGGTCACCGCTTCCTCCGCCATCCTCAGCCTCCAGCAGGTTGTAGCCCGTGAGACTGATCCCCTCCAGGGTGCTGTAAGTATAGCTTCCACAATAGTGCAATGTTCATTAATTTTTTATTAGGTACTTTTAGTTCTTAAATCTATTGAACTATGGTAAAAACCAACAATGTGATCATACGGTTTTACAATGCAGGTGGTGTCAGTGACCTTCATCAAAGGAGGCGAGACTTTCAATGTCATTCCGGAATCTGTGACGTTGGGTGGTACCTTCAGGAGCATGACCACAGATGGATTATCCTATCTCAAAAAGAGGATCGGAGAGGTAATTAACACATATACAACATGGCAATAAGATTCATTGATTGCTTGACATTTTCACACTACTACTGTATGTTTTAGTGCTTGAAAAAGATAGTTCTAACACACATGCAAATGGCGCCAGGTGATCGAGGGACAGGCGGCAGTGGGCCGGTGCACGGCAACGGTAGACTTCATGGAGGTGGAGCTCCGCCCGTACCCACCCACCGTGAACGATGAAGAAATGTATGCGCATGCCAAGACGGTGGCGGAGGGAATGCTCGGCGCAACGAATGTGAGGTTGTGCCCCCAGGTTATGGGTGCGGAAGACTTTGGTTTCTATGCACAAAAGATTCCTGCTGCCTTCTTCTTCATCGGTGTGCATGGTGGCGGGGAGATGAGCCATGTGCATAGTCCACTCCTAGTGGTTGACGAGGACGCCCTCCCCATCGGGGCCGCCATGCATGCCGCCGTAGCCATCGAGTTTCTTAACAAGCATTAGCACATCATCGCTTCTTTCCTCTCTTGATTTCTACGCATGATGGTCAAAACAAAAACAATCACCTCAAAATGTTCAGTTTTTACATCATAAACCTTCTTTGTACAATTGAGAGGCGACGTTAGCTATATATAATATGTAGCCAATGGAAGATTGTTAATGTGTATATGTCTTTGTACTTTCCGTTCCGAAGCAGTTCTACCCCTTTGTATTTTCATCTGTCGTTAATTTTTTTTTCAAAAAGTTTCAACTGTTTATCAGACTGCTGAAAATAATATATCTTCTGAAAGATATTGAATTTCTCTAACCTTTTCTAATAGATTTTTTTGCAATCCTTAACTGCTTAAAAAATAAAACTAATGGATGTGTGCATCACTCCATACAGAGGCCGGGACATCCCCATGTCTAAATTAAAAAAACTACGGTACGCGATTGCGTGCTGCTGGATTGTCAGTTGTAACCTAATTTTCTCTCTTCTATAAAGCTACGGTACGTGATTGTGTACCCTCTATAAAAAACTGTTAAATGTGGATAAAATCACATTAAATGTTTTTGGTCGAAGCTGTTCAATCTTTTTTCAGAATAAGGTAAATGAAATACCGTTGGAAATATCTTGATTTTTCGCAACGTTTTTGTATAGAAAAGTTTTGCAAATTCCCTACTTTTGAGAACCTAATTTTGCAAACACTAAAATGAGCATCAGATTAAAAAGAAGAACATTTTTCTACTAGAATTTTTCAACCATTACTAGGTCGAACGATGCAAAAATATGACGTTGATAGATATCGAGTACACACAATTCCTCCTATAACTTTTTTCGTAAATATTTTACAGTTTAAGAGCAGTTTTGAAATACCAAAATACAAATATTTATAGAGCAAGTCTCAAACTCTGTATGTAAATGACACAAAAGATATAGCGCTGAAAAGATAACGATGATGCACCACCTTTTCTCCTATTTCTTATGGTTTAAAAATATTTTAAAAGTACTAAAATGACATCCCAGCAGGGACATGAAATTGATGGGCTAGGTTGGTACTCCATCTATCCCAAATTACCCTGTGTTGTAGGATTAGTCAAAGTCAAACTTTAAAAAAATTGACTAAGCATGTAGAAACAATTATCAACATTTATAATATGAAGTGTATAGAATACAAAATTATATTTGTGATGATTCTAGTAATATTTATTTTATATTTTAGATATAGATATTTTTTATTACATGCTTAGTCAAAGTTTATAAAGTTTGACTTTGACTAATTTCAAAACGCAGGATAATTTGGGACAGAGGGATTAGGTAATTTGCAAAAATATACTCACGCGCTTAGTCATCACTAGTAGAAAGTACCACCGCTAGACGCTAGTGTACACGTCTCGACGAGCACTGCGAAAGTAGCGCGCCTCCTCCTGGTCCGCTTGCATATACTCACGCGCTGCAACGTAGTACGAACCTGCGCGCGCACGCGTGTCTACTGCCTCCTACTCCTAGCGCTAGCTCCGTCACTTCTCATACCTACTCCTCCGTCTTCCCTCGTGGGCTTCAGGCTTCCGGTGGCGATCGATGGCGGACGGGCAGGTGTTGCTGGAGGAGGCGCGGGGGCCAGAGTTCGCCGGGTGGCTGCGTGGGCTGCGGCGGCGGATCCACGAGCACCCGGAGCTGGCCTTCCAGGAGCACCGCACGTCGGCACTCATCCGCGCCGAGCTCGACGCCCTCGGCGTCCCCTACACCTGGCCCGTCGCGCGCACCGGCGTCGTCGCCACCATCGCCGGCGGTGCCGGCCCTGGCCCTGGCCGGGTGTTTGCGCTCCGGGCGGACATGGACGCGCTGCCCATCCAGGTCAGCCCAGCGGTAGCAATAATGCAATCATCAGTAAACTAATCGCGCAACTAGGCAATTGTTAATTGCATGGAGAAGGTGAGGCTTCGATCGTATGAAAGCCGTCTTGGGTCGACGATGATGACACAATTAGTTGTTAATTGCACGCGCCAAGTGCATGGAATTAATCTTGTAGTACTAGGCTATTGGTTGATTGTGTATGGATCGAAGAATATAGAGATGTTTATGGAGAATTGTTGGTGGTTTGGGCATCCAGCTTGGTATAGAAAATATACATCAAATTCCTGATTGTTAATTACTTCAATGTGTGATTGATCCATCCATCCATCGGCATATGTAGGAAATGGTAGAATGGGAGTTCAAAAGCAAGGAAGATGGCAAGATGCATGCTTGTGGGCACGATGCTCACGTGGCCATGTTGCTCGGGGCTGCCAAGCTTCTTCAATCCCGGAAAGAAGATCTCAAGGTACGTGCTCCCGCCTGGAACTATGTAAGCTAGCTGTTGGTGGGACAATTCTCACAGTTTTGCTAATTCTCGGTTGCCTCAAATTTCCACAAATCTCTAACACCTAAATTTGTACATTTTACTTAGCCAAAATTTCAATACTGCAAGTTCTCAGGTTTAGCAATATGGAAGTGTGCATTTTTTTTGTCAAACTTAAATCGATCTTTCCCTCGATTTTAAAATATCGCATGACTTCTCGATGATATTTCTTGTTTGGCTTGTTTAAACGATCAGGGCACAGTGAAACTTGTCTTCCAGCCGGCGGAGGAGGGCCATGCCGGCGGTTACCATGTGCTGCAGGAAGGCGTCCTAGACGACGTGGATGCCATCTTCGCCGTGCACATCGACACGCATCTGCCGATGGGCACAGTTGGCTCAAGGCCCGGACCGTTTCTTGCTGGATCAGCTCGCTTCAAAGCGACCATCACCGGGATAGGCGGGCATGGTGCCGTGCCACACGCCGCCGTTGACCCGGTGGTCGCTGCGTCCTCGGTCGTCCTTAGCCTCCAGCAGCTCGTTGCTCGTGAGATTGATCCACTTCAAAGCGCGGTACATCTGACTTTTGCTATTTGTCAAGTGGTCGTTTTCATTTTTCGCTCCTCATTCGATTACCTCGCAACAATACTCGTTGATCCAACAACTAGGAAATTCTTACTTAGATCTGTGAAAACAATCATCTTTATATGGATGGGTAGTACATTCTCTAGATTTGTGAATTAATCACACTAGTTTAACTTCTTGATATGGCGTGTACGCGTCTAATCAACCATAACCTGGTAATGTTTAATGAATGCAGGTGGTTTCGGTGACCTTCATCAAAGGAGGTGAGACTTTCAATGTTATCCTGGAATCTGTCACCTTGGGAGGTACCTTTAGGAGCATGACCACACAAGGATTATCATATCTCAAGAAAAGGATCAGAGAGGTAATTAACAACAAGATCTTGAGACGAACTGGTCACTTGGCATTTGAACAACAAAATACTTTGTTTTACCTTCTTCTAACTATTACAATGTGATAAATTAATGAAGGTGATCGAGGGCCAAGCGACGGTTGGACGGTGTACGGCGACAGTAGACTTCATGGAGGAGGAGCTTCAACCATACCCGGCGACCGTAAACGATGAGGGTCCGTACACACATGCCAAGGCAGTGGCGGAGACCATGCTTGGGAAGGAGAATATGAGGTTGTGCCCCCAAGTGATGGCGGCTGAGGACTTTGGGTTCTATGCGCGGCCAGGTGCCTTCTTTAGTGTCGGTGTTCGTGGCGCTGGTCAGGAGATCAGCCACGTGCACACGCCACACCTGGTGGTTGACGAGGGCGCTCTTCCTATTGGTGCCGCATTGCATGCTGCAGTGGCCATCCAGTTCTTGAGCAACCCTGTCGTCCCTCCATCCATGCCTTGACATGTCTGTATTTAAATGTGTGTACTTGGATATTACTTTTGGTGCCTTCCCGCTCCAATTTAAACTTTAATTGATTATCATAATACATTTTTTTCTTGAGAACTCAAATACATTCGTTTTAGGAACGGCCATAAAACAAGAAATGAAAAAATTCATTCATTCTAGGAACGGCCATAAAATAAGAAATAGGCCAGTCGAGAGGGAGTTTTTTCTCTCATGACTATAATGTGCTACTGCACAATAGTATGTAACTATGTATTTTCTCTCATGAAGTTGTAGAGTAGGCAAATGAAAAGAAAAATGAAGCTGCATAATACTACTCCCTCCAATCCGTATGAAGTCGGAGGAACTGAACACTGAACGCACGACTTCTAGCAGTATTAGCGACAACTTATTTGGATCGGAGGGAAGATGTAAACTGGAGTTGTAAGGACAAACCTTCTACCTATGCAGAGGCCGGGTGTATTGATTAAAACTCTTTAAATCATATAAAGCTCCATTTATCGGGAAAAAAAGCCAAACCTCCAATTCATGGCCCAAGATACACAAATTCGATGCGTTGCGAGGAATTGGTATCGCTAACTTGCGAAGGCAAAGCACACGATCGTATGGACCGAGACTTAATTCGATCACGGTTCGCTCAAAAAAAAATATAGATATCGGTCAACCAAGACCTACCACCGGCCCCATAAATCTAGCACTCCACGATAGGTTTTTTTTTTTTTGCATGGTCACTCCACGATAGGTTGTTCCCGATGCCGACGCAGATGGCCGCCGCTGGCGACGGACCGGAAACGAAGCGCGTGTGTGCCACCACGGCCGTTAAGTGCTGGTCGTCCACGTTCCCGGACGATCTCCTCGCCGTCGTCTACCGCATGGTCGCCTTCCCGCGCGGCCGCCCGCGCTTCGCCGCCGTCTGCCGATCTTGGCGAGCCGCGGCGCGCGCGGCGCCGCCCGCTGCAGCGCTGCCTTGGCTGCTCCTCTCGCCTTGCGACACCGACATGATGAAGCAGCTGCACTGCCCCGAGGACGGAGCCATCGTGCGCGTCCCGCTCCCTGGCATGAGGGATCTGGTCGGCTGCCACGACGGCGGCTGGGTCGCCACTTGCATGTTGGGATCGCTCAGAATCGTGAACATCTTATCTGGCGCCGAGGTGAAGCTCGTCTGCGAGAACTCCCGACAACGCGTCCTCGGCCCGATCCTGAAAGTTGTATTCTCAGAGTCACCCACTTCCGGTGACTGTATCCTCGCTACCATGAGCGACAACCTATCAATGTGGCCCTCCATTGGGCTTTGCAGAGTTGTCTGCAAGAGCAACGAGTGGACGATGCAATATTATCATGGCAGGCCGTTTGTGAACATCACGTTCTGCAACAGCAAGCTCTATGGCCTCACGGAGAACGGGAAGGAACTCATGGAGTTTGAGATTGACGTGAACGAGAATGGCGCGCCTGTGGTCATTGCCCAACGTCAGTGTTACAAACCCCTTCTCTCAGGAACACTCACAGAGTTGAATTACACTAAGATACCCCGATCTTAGTTCAGGGTACGATACAATCAGAGATACATAGAGTCTGGGATGGAAAAGGAGAGAAGCTTCGGGGATGAGGAAGAAGAAGGTAGGTGAGATCTAGACGTCAGGTTCTTCGCCGTTATCTTGGATGCCGCGCCCTGTCTCTGCTCCACGCTTCTTATACCTTCATCGCGTCCAATCCGGTCCTGTGTAGGCACGAGATGGAATTAGGCCCCTCTTGG
Organism: Poa pratensis; assembly: GCA_947311845.1. Classification (NCBI taxonomy): domain Eukaryota; kingdom Viridiplantae; phylum Streptophyta; class Magnoliopsida; order Poales; family Poaceae; genus Poa; species Poa pratensis. The sequence continues at coordinate 169,253,135 of CAMZMU010000041.1, forward strand.
ACCTCATGGGCTTCGCTGGGCTGTCGGCCCGTTTAGACGATGCTTCCCTCTCTGTCTCCTCTTCTGAACCTGAACCTGCACTGAAAGACTCATCCGTGATCATATCAACCCCGTCAGTATTCAGGCTGGTAACATTTCCCCTTTCTTTACCACCGGCTTGCCCCCAAGCCGGGGCTGCCGCAAACTTGGCTTTCAGTTCTTGCTCATCTTCCCAGGTTGCTAATTCCTCTCACATACCAGACCACTGAACCAGCAACTGTCTACCTGGAACACCCTTCTTGCGATAAGAGCGACTCTGCAAATTTTCTCAGGTTGACAAGGACCCATAGTTGGTCGAGGTAGCTCTGTCGACACCTTATCCCCAACCTTCACAGCTTTCTTCAATTGTGAAACATGCATGACTGGATGAATTTTAGCTGTTTTGGGCAGCTCCAGTTCATAAGCGGCTCTGCCCACAGTCTTCAGCACCTTATAAGGCCCATAATAGCGAAATGACAATTTCTGATTTGCCCGAGTCGCAACCGACTTCTGAATGTATGGTTGAAGTTTTAGATATACCAAATCTTCTGGCAGGAACTGTCGCTCAGTCCGGTTGCGGTCAGCTTGGTGCTTCATTCTTAACTGAACCCTGACCAGATGCTGATGCAGGATATCACGCATCTGCTCCCTCTCCTTCAACCACTCTGTTACATCCGGAATTGCACAGGATTCCAACCTATCTATTCCCAGTTGAACAGGTTTCCTGCCATAGACAACCTCAAACGGTGTTTTGCCCAACGACGAATGAGGTGTGGTATTATACCAGAACTCCGCCAGTGGAAGCCATTGTGCCCATCGTCGAGGGCAACCATGAACAAAACACCTTAAATAACCCTCCAAGCATTGGTTGACCCTCTCGGTCTGACCATCCGTCTCAGGATGATACGGAGAACTGAAGTCCAAGGATGTCTCTGTTACTCTGAATAATTCCCTCCAAAACTTGATTGTGAAAACCTTGTCATGATCTGATACAATGGATTTTGGCCTACCATGTAGTTTGAAAACTGAATTCATATAAGCTATTGCCACAGAGGTTGTTGTAAATGGATGAGCTAGTGGCACAAAATGTGCATATTTCGAAAACCGATCCACTACCACCAAAATGCAACTGAACCCTGCTGATTTTGGAATTCCTTCAATGAAATCCATCGATATATCTCTCCAAGCTTCGGTTGGCACAGGCAGAGGTGCTAATAAGCCTGGATATTTGACACGCTCTGGTTTGGCTTGTTGGCAGATGGCACAACCAGCTACAAATTCTTTGATTTCCTTCTTCATTCTAGGCCAAGCAAACAGATTTTTGACTCTGTGATATGTGACCGCAAAACCAGAGTGTCCACCCACAGCACTAGCATGCAAAGCATACAACACCTTCTGTTTTATCTGTGAATTTGCATGCAACCAAATTCTACCCTTAAACTGGATCACTCCCTGTTCCAGCGAAAAGGGTCCCACCGTTTTGGCTACAGATAGCTCTGCCAAGAGTTTACTTGCCTTTGCATTATTCAAATACTCATCCATAACTCCTTCTAGCCAGGTAGGCTCGCAGGTTGAAACTACCAGCATCTCTTCATTTTCTCCAGGAATTCTCCGAGATAAAGCATCCGCAGCTCGGTTTTCATACCCCTTCTTGTACACTATCTTGTAGTTCAGACCCAACAACTTGGTCAGAGCCTTGTGCTGCCAAGGAGTAGACAAGCGCTGATCATCTAAGTGTGTTAACGCCTTCTGATCTGTTCTGATCACGAACTCTCCACGCTGAAGATATGGTCTCCATTTGTCTACTGCCATTAAGATAGCCAAGCACTCCTTTTCGTATGTTGAAAGCCCACGATTCTTAGGCCCCAACGCCTTGCTTAAAAATGCCAGAGGGTGCCCTTTCTGCATTAGTACTGCCCCACTCGATATTCACATGCATCAGTTTCAATTTCAAAAGTTGCTTGGAAATCTGGCAGAGCCAACACCGGTGCTGTAATGAGAACTTTCTTCAATGTTTGAAAAGCTTCTTCATGTTGTTGTGTCCAACCAAATACCGCTCCTTTCTTAAGTAGATCAAAAAATGATCTGCTGATGATACCAAAATGTCTGATGAAACGCCTGTAGTACCCGACTAAACCCAAGAACATTCTCACTTCCTTTATGATCATTGGTATTTGCCAGTCCTTTACCGCTTGCACCTTGCTAGCATCAGTTGCCACGCCTTCTGAGCTAATTTCATGACCCAAGAATGCCAGTTTCTTTTGAGCAAACTTGCACTTTGAAAATTTCACTTTCAGTTCATGTTGTTGCAGAGCTTGAAACACCTCTTTTACCAGCTCCAAATGATGCAGCCATGTCTTCGAGTAAATCAATATGTCATCGATAAAAACGAGCACCCCTTTCCTTAACCATTTCTCCAGAATAGAGTTCATGGTTCCTTGGAAAGTAGCTGGAGCTCCTGTCAACCCTAGGGCATTACTTTGTATTCATAATGCCCTATGTGTGTTTGGAATGCAGTCTTGGCTTCATCTTCTTCACGCATTCTTATTTGATGATATCCCGACCTCAGGTCCAGGCTAGTGAAATATGCTGCACCATGTAACTCGTCCATGAGTTCCTCAACAATGGGAATGGGGAAATGATTATTTACTGTCATTGCATTCAGATGTCGGAAGTCCGTGCATAATCTCCATGTTAAGTCCTTCTTCATTACAAGCAGCAATGGAGATGAAAAAGGACTAGAGCTTGGTTGGATAAAGCCATTTTTTAACATTTCAGCTATTTGCCTTTCTATTTCATCTTTCTGCTCTGGGTCGTATCGATATGGTCTAATGTTCACTGGTTGACCTCCAGGAACCAGCGGTATGGAATGATCAAATTCCCTCTTGGGAGGTAGTCCTTTTGGTTCTTCAAAAAGGCCAGCAAACTGTTTTACTAGTTCTTGCATATCCTTCGGACATTGCTCCAAGGTTTCCTTCCGTACAGGATTCAACAACAAGCAATGCAAAACTGAATGTTGTTCCAACAGTTTTACCTTCTACCCCCGAGATATTTCTTCACACCCCGTGGTGTCAGCCGCAATACCTGTAACTGCATTTCCTTCCCATTAACTGGCAATTTTATCCATTTCTGCAACCAGTCAATTTGCATCGGGCTGTGAGCTTGTAACCAATCAATTCCAATTATTACATCATAGCAGTCCAAGGGCAATATCTTGAAGTTTGTCTTGAATGTGATTCCCTGACATTTCCATTCACAAGCAGGAATTCCCATATCACCTTGCAACACCTCACCACTGGCTACCTTCACTTTTACTGCCTTCTTGAGTGGCGCCTTCCCTTGTAATTGACTTGCCAGAGCTTCTCCGACAAAACTAGTGGTGCTTCCACTATCCACCAGCATTATCACATCTCTTCCTTGTATTTTCCCTTTTAACCGAATTGCTTGACTGCCTTCCAGCCCTTTCAAGGCATTATCAGAAATGGCATGACATTCTTCATCCTCAGAAGTGTCACTGTCCTCCAGTTGAGGAACTTCCTCATGCACATCATCAGCCTCCAGAAGTTGCATTAGTTCTTGGACCACATGTAATTGAACCGTCTGGCCACACTTGTGAGTAGGATCCCATTTCTCGCCGCAAGTAAAACACAAGCCTCTGGCTCTTCGATATGATCTAAGAGAATTCACCTTCTCATTTGAGCTGCGAGACCGAGCGGCTTCAGTTCCCCTCTTATCTTCTGCACTTGATTTTCCCCCATTTCTAGCCACATGAGAAGCAACTGAAAGGACAAGGATGTCATTAGTCCATAAGGATTGTCATTAATTATCAAAACCACGCATGGGGCAACACATGCCCTTTCAGCAACCACCAAAGCCGAATTGGCTCCCGCATTGTATCCAGAAGAATAACCAGGAGAATAGACTTTAGCCCAATTTGACGGATCCCTCCTCTTCTGATTATTTCGCCGTCCAGACTCCAAAACCTCCTCCTGTAACAAGGCCAAAGAACTAGCAGCATCGAGGTCTTCAGGCATTTGAATAATAACTACAGCTCTAATTTCCTCCTTTAGTCCATCGATGAAAGCAGTAGTAAACATCTCATGATCAATGGTAGGACTATGAGCTAACATCTGGTGCATAACATTGTTAAAGCTCTCTATGTACTCTAACACAGTACCAGTTTGACTCAGGTTCCTCAGTTTTCTAATGAGAATTTTATACTGATGTTTACCAAAATTTTCACACACTACATCACAGAATTCATGCCAATTCAGTTTCGCCACCTTAGATTCTACAGTTTGCAACCACAAGGCCGCCTGCCCTGTGAAATTCATAGTAGCTAGATCCTTCCAATAAGAATCATGAGTGTTGCAAATTTTAAAGTACTTTTCACAGTTCCTCTTCCACCACTTTGGGTTATCCCCATCAAACCCAGGTATCTCAGTTCTAATCACACTTCCAACTGAAATTATACTGGATGGATCACCTGTATCAAATTCAAGCACTCTAGCAGTAGTGGTTGTCTGCATAGGGGTGGTAAACGTACCATTATCCGGAGGTCTAATGTGAGACCCCCGGTGTTCCTGTTGAAGACGGTGCCCAGCAGGGCCAGCAACTCCGGCATCGCCGCCGCCGGGGAGTTCCGGCTTGTGTAGCTGCGGTGGTTGTTGCCGAGTTAGGTCCACGACACCATGGCCAAGCCGGGGAGCTGTCGTCGCGGGTAGAGGCTCCGCAACTCTGGGACGGCTCGCGTGGCCGCGGTAGCAAGCTGTCGATCCATCCGATCGACCCGCTCGGTGAGGGACTCGATAGCGCCCGAGAGATCGCCAAGTGCTTGGTCCACCTGCGGTTTCCAAGTCTCCGCCAGTTCCTTCTGCGATATCTGGATCAATCCCAATTTAGAGCTCATTGCGGCAGTGTCCGCCTCTCGCTTCTTCTCCACCGCCGCCATGAAATCGAACATCTGCTTCAAGGTCATCTCCTTCTCCGTCACCTCCCCCATCGCCTCCGACGAAATCGTCTCGTTTCTTACTCAATTCGGGTACACCGGAGTGTTTCGCGTCAGATCCCGACAGGATCCAACACCCTTCACCGAGATTTACAGAATCAAGTTCGATCTCTCACTCGCTCCCTCGGATCGCATTGCTCTGATACCAACTGTTACAAACCCCTTCTCTCAGGAACACTCACTGAGTTGAATTACACTCAGATACCCCGATCTTAGTTCATGGTACGATACAATCAGAGATACATAGAGTCTGGGATGGGAAAAGCAGGGAAGCTTCGGGGATGAGGAAGAAGAAGGTAGGTGAGATCTAGACGTCAGGTTCTTCGCCGTTATCTTGGATGCCGCGTCCTGTCTCTGCTCCACGCTTCTTATACCTTCATCGCGTCCAATCCGGTCCTGTGTAGGCACGAGATGGAATTAGGCCCCTCTTGGACCTCCTGGGCTTCGCTGGGCTGTCGGCCCGTTTAGACGATGCTTCCCTCTCTGTCTCCTCTTCTGAACCTGAACCTGCACTGAAAGACTCATCCGTGATCGTATCAACGGCTGGTAACAGTCAGCTAGCCATGAGAAGCATCCCCGGCCCCGACCTTGACAACTTCTCTCAGGAGGACTATGTGACTTACATCTTTGATCTACACGGCAAGCTTGCCATGGCGAGGAGAACCCATTGGTCACTAGACCAAGCACCTTTTCAAGGTTTTCGAGCTCGATGCCAACCAAGTAAGGACGCACAAATGGGTGGAGGTGACGGATTTGGACGACCATGCCTTGTTCTTGGGACGGACATTCTCTAAAGCAGTGCATGTGCCGACAAACACGCGTGGCAGCGTGGAGAGGAACCACGTCTACTTCGCCCATCATCTCTGCTTTAGTCGATACGATTTTATCCCCGGACCCACCATATCCTTACCAAACTCAAACGAAACCAGCGACCAGACATACTACGTGGAAGACGACGGACAGGACGACGACATAACGGACGATGAAGTGAAGAGGATCAACTCCGTAGGATACTTCACCAAGGGCATTAATAATCATGTTGGCGTGTGGGTTCTCCCTCCGGCTCTCTAGCCATCCTAGACTATATTGTTGTTGGTAGAGATATCGTGTACTTCCTTAGATCTGAAATGTAGGTTGTTTAAGACATTGGTTGCACAAGGCCATACAAATATGCTGACACTGCCCATCAGCACTCAATGTATAAGTTGTTTATGTCGTTCATGTTTTCCCTCCTCAAATCAACATGACATAGTGAAATCTTTAGGTGATTACCCAAGTACGCATGCTCTCATAAATCAACTAATAACTTCATAGAAAATAACATACATATATGATGCATGCAACTAACAAATCAAACTGTATCAGCATTACCATGAAAAAAATTACTACTCAAAACTAGATTGGGATACACAATAAATTGTGGGAAAATAATACATTGTACCAAACATCATACATCACATTTTACAAGAGGTTTAGTGATGAAATAATGAAAAGCAATGACATATGAAGAAAACATAAGGAGACAAGCCATAAGGAGAAAGTCCAAGATGATTGCATTTTGTATAAGTGTTTTTATTTATTTTTGAAAGAAAAAATAGCTGTTATCGGCATGACTAGAGCTCAGTCGGGTGACGTCACTAAGGTCTCAGTTGCAATTTACGTACAATTCCGAGACTAGCACGAAAAAATGATGCAAATTCAACGATTTGTATATGTTTGCCTCAGTTGCAACTCATGTACAACTACAAAATCTCATCTCAGTTTCAACTCATCACATGCAACTCATAGATTACACCGATCACAATGCAAATCCCCTTTGTGTTTTTCTTGGTTGAACATATCTTCTAGCTTACACATGATGAATTGGAAGAATAAGTAAACATAGTTATCCCAGGCTATAGTTCACTTGTACTGTTGGTGTATGCTTAATCCTTGGGATGTTTCCTTTGTTGTGTGTTGTAATATACTTTTCCCTTTTGTGCTTTTTTGAGAAAATAATATGCAAAAATGTGAATAACCATTCATCACTCTGTCGCATGCAAACATATACCTTGAACATTCCAATGTTATAAGGTGTTAAGTTTCTCTTAGATCATGGTGTAGATGCAAATTCTTATGACAACGTAAGTAATAATTGTATATAGATGCACCTCTTTTGACCATAATAGACATGTAGTCTACTTGCTGGTTGCAGTATGATGTTTTACTTCCTCTTTGTTATTTTCATTTGTACATGCGCGCACCAATCTTCTCGATCAGTGTTATTTGTTCCTGCTAACTAAAACAAGTATGAAGAGGTTCCAATTTGGGCAGCTGCCAGCAAAGGTTGGGAGGACAATATCGAGGTTATGATGAAACACACTGGGCCCATTGCAGGTAATTTCAATTGGACAGCCCAAGTTTTACTTAGTTATGTGCAGACTGAAGAGGTGATTCTATAAATGTATTTTCTCTTGTTTTCTTTCCACAATATACTTTGGTTAAACTTGTGACAAAGATAAATAAAATGATAGTATATGACAAGAGATGACTAAGCTTTCTCTTTTTAATAAGAAAACGCATATGGGATGTATGAAGTATGAACTTGCCACCCATGTGCACAGTAGTCACCAAGTTGCATTTTAGTAAAAAATTGGCCCCGAGAAGAATTAATATTAACATAATTTATATTAAACTTTTTTATTTATGTTTAGCATGCTAAGTACAATCGAATATAAATTTTAGATTCTTATTTGGCATAGTTAACCAGATAACAAATTGCTACATTTTTGTTGTAGCATTATTTATTTACATTTGTAATGCATATAGTTTAAAACCATCTGTATTGTGCTACATTTAAACACAGTTTGTAACATAATTTTCTTCAGCAATTAATTTCCGATAAGTGCATAAACTGTATATTCTATAAATATTTATGATGGAGAGGTATAAAGCATATGGTCTAAAACTATATTAATGTAGGGTTTTAGTGTATAATTAGGTAAGCATATCTGCAGAAACTTTGAGAGTATGAATTGAATGTTGGCGTGATATTTCGGAAAGTTTTGTGTAGCTCCTGAGCTCATATGCTCCTGTTTGAGTTCAACATTCGATAAAAACAGAAAAACACTTTTATAAATCTGAAAAAATTCAGGGACAAACATATTCAAAAGTTCTACATAAGTGCAAAGTTCAATGAAGAAATAACATTTCTTGTGCGTTGTGCGAAAAAAAATTGGTGGCCAACATTGGATTTAAAAATGTCTTTTTAGATCACTTTTTTGCATAGAATTTTGCACGTATATAGACCACTTGGACATGTTTATCTATGATTTCTTTCAGATTTTTAAAGTATTATATATATATTTTTCGAATTTTGTATTAGCCAAAACTACGTATTCTTCCTAATATATACATATATATCCGTGGTCAAATATGTATAAAAAATAAAAAAAAATCATAGTGAATTTAGTGATGAATTATATATTAACGTGTGCATATTGTATACTTGATATTAAAATAACATCGCTAATATTAATAATCAAAAAATGAACTAGAAATATGTATGGAGTACCCTTTTTCGCAAATACTATTTGATTGCTTGATATAATCTCTGGCAATACATTCAGTATCATCTGTCTATCAACATACAAAACGCGCAGCCGATGATTAGATTGGTGGGTTACCAGTTTCCCACTCATGTAATACTACTATTGCCGCCGAAGAAGCTCAAGCAAGCTGCTAATCTACCGGCGATACGCATGGGCGACCTCTCCTCTGCATGAGGCATATGTGAAAAAAATTGGCCTATAATAATAAGATCTAGTTACTGCTCTATGAACGCTAGTACCAGAAACTCTAGTAGTAGCTTTTCCTGTTTTTTGAACTTGTACCAAAACTTGGGGTTTTCTTTGTTATGCAATGAAAGCCGGGAACGAGGTCCCTTTCATACTAAAAAAAATAACCGATGCACTAATGTGATAACCAAATTTGACCCTACTTGAATCAACGGTGGATTCTGATCAGGAACTACTTTTTGTGAGGACGTACCTCGTGGTACCTTCCAAGTATGGTAGAATTGCTCTTTATTAACATGCATCGAGAAGAGGAAAGGGCTAGGGAGGGAGAGGTGAGAGGAATGGGGAATTGGGTCGGAGCTCTCTGCCTTTCTCCTCTTCCACCATGGCCAATTTCCCGTGAAAATGTGAAATAGTTGGTCATGTACTCATGTGGTCCCTGGCTTGATCTGTGACTAAAGAAGAAGTTGGACTGATATCCAGTGACCTCACGCAACAACTTTAGTCATCTTATCTCCATCCAATTTAACCTATTGAGAAAAATTCCAGGTGAGTCATATATGTTTCATTCCGTATTCTGGGAAAGTTTTGTTCCCTTTGGATCATTGGTTTATAATTTAATAGCTTTTTAAGCTTAAAACAAGAAAATCTATTTAAGGATAAACCTTTTATTCAAATGAAGCCAAACTTGTTTCACAATACAAAACATATACTCCCTCCGTTCGGAAAAGGATGTCACAAAAATGGTCTACCTATAATTCATTTTTGTGACATCCTTTTCCGAACGGAGGGAGTACGATTTACTAGAATGTTTTCGATTTTTCCTAAAGACACTGAATTTTTACTTCAAATTTTGAACCATAGGATAAATATTGGATGGAGATAGAGATCGCAGTGGTTCGGGAGGGAGCCCAGCAAGCCGAACAGACAGGCAGGAGCGCGCTCTCACTCGGGACTCGGGAGGAGGCGAGCAGAGCAGCCCGCACGAAGCACCATCTCGTCGGCGGCGGCGCAGGTACGTCTACCTCCCGCCCTCCCTGGCCAGTCCCTCCCGTTCCAGCAGCCCCCGCCCCTGACGGTCCCTACTCTGCTCCAGTTTAAATCGCCCGGCCAGAGACTCTGCTCCAGTAAAAATCCAGATCCAACTCTATGGGGTTCCTCTTCCTCTGTAGTGTCCATGGCGGCCCGGAATTGGGGAGGCGGAAGAACCCAGCTTCACTACGCGTCTGCTGCGGATCCAACCGCCCAGCAGCGCCGGTCTTCAGCGTGCAAACGCGGCACCTCATCGAGGCCGTGCCCTACTGCCCTCGTCTTCATCGCCTTGGGCACATCGGCGGCGACGAGGAGCTGTTCCTCGTGCATCTCGACGAGAAGAAGATGTCTCGCATGCCCGGTTGAGCCTCAAGTGGATGGGCGAAGCCAGCTTCCTCCTACATGGTCGACTCTACGTGCCAGGCCTGTTGGGCTGCTGGACCCTAGATCGGCAGGCCGACATTAAACACGGCCCTGCCGACGCGTGCCGTGTCGTGTGGGGTGCTTTGTCTGGTTGAACCGGAGGCAGCCAAACAATCATCTGACATTGAACTCCTCGTAGAATCTCCCAGCAGATCCTACCTACGTCTACCTCCCACTCCCACCACGAGGGGATCGAACTAGTCCACACTGTCCACCGTCCCCGATCTTTCCGCCGGCCGGCCAAGGTCCACGGAGATTTCGAGGTCTCGGGCTAGGTGAGTGCTTCAATCCTCTCCGACGACCATCAATCCTCTTCTCCGATCCCCCCCCCCCCCCCCCCCCCCCGAAAGAGGCGCACGGTGGTGCATGATTCCACAGTGTCTTTTTGTACCAAATTTATTTCCCTGGAATATATCAGCTAGTGTGTCTGTGTAGCCATTAATTGACTTGAAGCTGAGTATCGTACTACCGTATCGACCTTCCTGTTACTTGAATTAAGTGAGAGAAGTTTGATCATTAACAATGATTATTTCTGCTTATGCACAGTTTATTTAGTACTACCTCTGTTCCAAATTATAAGCCGTTTTGGCTGCCTAATTGAGGCTACCAAAAAGGCTTATAATTTGGAACAGACGTAGCAAGTATGTAGGCACTGACCCCATCATAGTTCAGGAAGAAGTACTGCTGGGTGTCAGCTGCCTATGGTTTGAGTGTGTTTTTCAAACACAAGCTTTGCCTGTTCTGTTAACAAAGCAGGAGCACGACAGAGGGAAAAATAACAAGCTTGCTTCAATTATGGTTAGAGTTATGGCGTTCAGTCCGATCTCCTGCTTCATACATCCTTCCATGTTCATGAACATCATGCTTCAGCAACCAAATTTTATCACAGGAACAATGGTATATGCAGCGATTTAGATAATATAACGAACCTCAAACTCTTATCAAATTGAAACAATGCTAAAAATACTAAAAACTGTGAATACCTACCTTTTTCCCTTTTTATTATTTTTTTTTGTGTTTCATTTTTTACTGATCATTAGCTTAAGTTTGCATCCTGATGAATAAATGTGAATATCTATCTTCAGGGACCATGTCGATGTTTCCGGGAATGGATCTCTCTAAAATGGATCCTCCAACTCTTACTCTCCTTGGAGCAGCTTGTTGTGTGATGTTGTCTATGCATTTCACAGTACAGTTGGTATCACAACATCTTTTCTATTGGAAAAATCCCAAGGAGCAGAAGGCCATACTCATTATAGTGCTAATGCCTCCACTGTATGCTATAACCTCATTTGTTGGTCTTCTAGATATTAAGGGTAGCAAATCTTTCTTTACATGCTTGGAGTCTGTCAAAGAATGCTATGAGGCACTGGTGAGTCCTCGTGGGTCAATGTCATTTTTTCACCCGAAGTTGGTGATTTCACTAACTTTTCCTTCAATTTTCTTATTTTAATTGTGCAGGTGATAGCTAAGTTCCTGGCATTGATGTACAGCTACTTAAATATATCTATCAGTAAAAACATTGTACCTGATGAAATCAAAGGGAGGGTGCTTCATCATTCTTTCCCTGTGTCTCTTTTCCTGGTATCTTTCTTACACCCTTGTATCTTCTATGGAAAGTTTGATAAATGTGCACTTGATTTTTTGTCATGCAACCTGCGCCAGTTGTTATAAAATAATAAGTTGTCCTAGGTGCACACCTAAAGAAATCCATACTGAACGTGACCATATTTGAAGGATGATGTATTGTTCTGTCATACTAAAATGAAAGAGTTAAATCACCCCCCCCCCCCCCCCATCTATCAGGTTTCGGCTGATAACCACCCACATCTTTCAGTTGGCGCAAATCAGCCCCCCCCCCCCCCATCTATCTAAAACCAGACAAATTACCCCCCAGGTGCTAATGAGTGGTTTTATACGGTGGTTTTGGCCACGTCAGCGAGCGGTTTGTACAGGTCGGGGTCAAATAACCCCCCCATCTTTCCTCTGTCTCTGTCTCGGTCTGCTCCGCCGCCTCCCTCCCGTTGCTGCTCCGCCGCGTTCCGGCCGGCCGTTCCTCTCCAAAACCGCTTACCATCCCTCACCGGCGGCGCTCGGCGGGCGTCCTTCCACTCCCGCGGTGCGCGCCTCTCCTCTCCCGCCCACAACGCGGCGCACCGGGCAGGGCTTGCCGTGCGTTCCGGTTCCCTCGAGCCGGCGCATCAGGCGGCGGTGTGCTCCCCTCCGGGAGCGAAGCATCCCACCAGGCCGCTGGCTGCGGCTCCCCTATGCGCGTTCCCTTCCTTCTCAGAGCGCTGCTGCAACACACCCGCCACCCGGACCCGAAAGCACCGCCGCAGGAATCGACCATGGCCGCCGCCGCCGCCCCCGTTTTCAAGTCGATGTTGGCCAAGGTGGCGCTCGAGTGCGGCGGCGACATCTCGGCCTCCTAGGAGGAGGATCTCACCAACTCCTCCTTCCTCGGAGGCGACAACGACTCCGCCGCCTCCGCCTCCCAGGACGACGGCGAGGAGGAGGAGGTCTTCGCCATGCCTCCTGATGCCACCCAGCAACAAGGAGTTCCCATCACCATGTGCACCCTCCCCTTCACCCCGTCCCCGTCCCAGCCCCAGTCGCCCACGACGCCGACGCCGATTTCGTGGCGCCCTCCAATTCGCGCCGGAAGCCTCGGGTTTGCACCAGGAAGGTCAGGGGCGCCAGGATCAGTACCCCAACTCCGGACAGAACGGCCGGCCGGATTTTGGAGAGGAACGGCCGGCCGGAACGTGGCGGAGCAGCAACGGAGGGAGGCGGCGGAGCAGACAGAGAAAGAAGCGACACAGACAGAGGAAAGATGGACCTGTCCAAACCGCTCGCTGACGTGGCCAAAACTACCGTATAAAACCACTCATTAGCACCTGGGGGTAATTTGTCTGGTTTTAGATAGATGGGGGGGTGATTTGCGCCAACTGAAAGATGTGGGTGGTTATCGGCCGAAACCTGATAGATGGGGGGGGGGGGGGGGGGGTGATTTAGACTTCTTTCTACTAAAATGGTTCACGGTCTTAACGGAAAGGGTTGTATATGCCATTAAGAAGCACACATTCAGATAGTGAGATTTGGATTTATTGAAGCGTGTGCCTATGAGAGTCTTGCTTAAGTTTAAATGTGATTTTGGCTTAGTTTCTTCAAATATTGTTCACTAAGTTTTCCTGTATATGTGTACTTAAAATGATGTGTCTTAAACCTGTCATTGAATCATGTATCCGCAGTTGCATATTCTACCTATAAGGCTATATCTGCATATTTTGTCTGTAAGCTGTTGGTAAAATACTGTTAGTTAAGGTTTTTCACCTTGCAATTCGTTTTACTTTGTGTGTCCTGAAAGTAACCAATATACTTTTGGCTTTGTGCCTTGGCAGCCCCGCAATGTTCGGTTGGAGCACAAGACTCTAAAGCTTCTGAAGTACTGGACCTGGCAATTTGTTGTTGTTAGGCCTGTATGCTCCATTCTGATTATTGCACTTCAGCTTCTTGGGCTGTACCCTAGCTGGGTCAGCTGGACGTTCACAATTATACTGAACTTTTCAGTCTCCATGGCATTATATGCCTTGGTCATATTCTATCACTTGTTCGCTAAGGAGCTGGCACCCCACAAGCCTCTTGCAAAGTTCTTATGCATCAAAGGGATTGTCTTCTTCTCTTTCTGGCAGGTAAATCACGCCCTCTCCATGCTGAAACGAGTTAGAATCTTCTTACGAATACCACTAGGGTTAGTTTTATCATCGTATCTGATTGTTATCTATAAATTTTATACCAGTTTCTCTTTGTGACGACATCTAGAGATTTTTATTTACCATAGCTATATTTGTGTAGTAACATTGAATTTTATCCCAGTGTCTTTTCATGACTACATCTGAACATTTTGTTGAGTGTAGCTATATTTGTGTGGTAATGTTGATAGTTTAGACCTTTTGTTCTTGCCAAGTTGTCTGCCATGATTTTGCGTAAGATTCTTCTCTCACCGACTCTCTGAATTTAGTTGAGCATGAATCACCTTATTTTCTAATTATAGATGTAACTATCAATTTAGGAGCTTCATCTTCAGTTTAAGTTTCTGCGCGTTTACATTTAAATGTTCAGATCCAGTGATTTTTTTGGGTAAAGTTTGCAAATAAATAACTACATGTGGCTATCCTTTTAGTGAAAAGAAAGCTGGAGATAATAAGTGTAAAAAGAGTTTATGAACATACATTAGCATACTTGTTTCACATTCAGCACACAACTCAGTTGTTTTCCCCGTGGAATTTTCGTGTGAGTGCACCCTATCTTGTGTATGGGTTCTTCAGGTGACATTCTAGCATGCAACTTTCCTCACTGTAGTAACTAAATAGTTAAATTCAACACTTGTTCCGTTTATTTAACACAGTTTACTTGGCCAAATAGATGTGATCGAATTCCTGATTGTTGAATGGTATCTTCTTTTTCACAGGGCTGTGCGCTGGATGTTTTGGCCGCTGTAGGGGTCATTCGGTCTGACCACTTCTGGCTGGACGTGGAGCACATCCAGGAGGCACTCCAGAACGCCCTGATCATCGTGGAAATGGTCATCTTCTCGGTCCTCCAGCAGTACGCGTACCACGTTGCACCGTACAGCGGCGCTGACAGGGCAAAATTCGAGAAGAAGAATGAATGATCCTTTTTTTTGCACCGAGCAACTGGTTCTTGTATGATGTCTTAGTGTTTATGTGCCTGGAACATGGTTTCTGTATATGTTGTAGAGCACTGGCATTTCCTCGTGGACACGTGTAGAGTGTGTTGTTGTACGTTGAACAACAGGAAAATATGAGATGACGGAGAACCTATACGAATGCTACCGCTACCACGCTCCTGAACTATGGAATGCCTGAGTAAAGAGAATTTGGAGGTTTCCCACTTTAAATTACCGCCTGAATGAATGGTTGTTTGTTCTTGTTGAGATCATCGTGTGTATTGCTGTGTTTCTGTATGTGTTTTTTTACCTCCCGAGACATGGTGTTTCCAGAAAATATGTTTCTGTATGATTTTGATGGCCTTTATTGTTGGCATTTTTTCAACTGAGGTATTGTGGGAAACATGTTTCAGCAACATTTTTGTAGCAGCAAGTGTCTAAGCTAAATAATAAAATATCTTTCTTGAATAATTATTAGACTCTTTAGCATCTGTTGGTGGAGCTAAATGGTGTCGTGTGGGTAAAGGCCAAGGAAGGTAAAATAAAGGGAGGGACGCACAAGGATTCAAAGAAGAAAGGCTTAAAAAAGGATTCAAAGAAGAAAGGCTTAAAAAAGGATTCAAAGAAGAAAAAGAAAGTAAACACATATGCATAGTTTCCTTTTTTAGCACAACACGTGTGCATAGTTTACTCCATCGAGCCTGGTATTTTAAAAGAAAAAGAAAATAATATATTTAGAGGCGTCAAAAAATCTAGGTTTTGTGTACGTGGATACATACTAATGTGATCTGGAGGACATATCTACAAAGTCTCGATAAAAAATACCGCGTAATTTAGGCTAAAAAAACCACAAATTTGTGGATCTAAAAAAGAAAAAATTAACTCCATTTTGATCTCTACATTTGTCTTTTTTGTGTAGATCATGGATTATACTATATTTTGATGAAATTTGGTCCGTATATACTAGACATGTAACCATAAATATATATATTTGAGATTTCAAATTGTGATTTTTGAAGAAAAAAAATGGCTGCAATGACTCCGGGCACAAAAAGGAATTTTCGGTAATTAGACCCATTTTCCTTAGAGAAAACCGAGCGGGCCTAACCAAAAGAAGATAAAACCCCAATCAGCCTCTCAGATGTGGCCCCCTCTCTGTAAAAAACAAATAAGTTCAGGTGTCGGCCCTATAATTCCGCCGACGCCGCGCCATGCCGCACACGCCCGAAGCTCGCCGCCGCCACCGATCGCCGGCGCGCCTAACCCAGAGAGAGATGCCTTCTGTCTGGCTCCGCCGTGTCCTCCGCGCTCTAGCGCTTGAGCCGGACCCGAACTCCGATCCGGTGCCCAGATGCTTCGCGGAGCTAGGGCTGCTTGGCATTGTCATGTTGGCGATCTGGGGGAATGGCTGCGACGCCATCGCGTACCGGACGTTCGATCTCGGCGGCGCATGTCCCCGCCTCGACGCCTTCAATACAGTGATGAACATCCCGTTGTACGTCTTCTCCCACCGTACCCTGGGTGACTGGGTGCTCAACGTCACCGGCCTCAGAGCCAGACCAGATCGTCGGCGTTGAAGGCGGCGTGATGCTGATCGATCATTAGTCAGCTTGTTTCTGAGAGGTCCGGTTTCTAGCTAGAACAATAGATCACATGAAGATCCAGATTGCAGGTTTATCCATGTTTACTGTTGCTTTTGTGTACTGATCATTAGTACCACGAGTATTATGTTAGCCTTTACAAGACTACAACTACAAGGTAATGGTATGAGTCACAATGCACACATCTGTCTCGAGGCTTTGACAAAACTCATAATCGGGAACACAAACCAAGCATGTAGTAGACACGTCTGTGTCAGGGACCCTCTACATACCATGGGCCGACGCTGTGGGCCGTGGCCCAGTCACCATCACAAGAGGCTGTGGGGATGCACATGCTACAAATAGAGATATATGCACGGTTAGTCACTGAACTTGGCCGAGATGAGCACTTTGGTCACTAAACTTGCAAAATGTTGCCCGCGGGTCACTCAACTTGGCAGAGATGAGCAAACTGGTCACAAACCATTGACTGAGCAGTTGACCATTGACTCTGACCATTTTTTTTTGCAAAAACACCCCGTAGAATCACAAAATCACATTAATATCTCTCTACAGGGGTGTTTTTGCAAAAAAAAATGATGTGATTTTGTGATTTTGTGATTCTACAGGGTGTTTTTGCAAAAAAAAATGGTCAGAGTCAATGGTCAACTGCTCAGTCAATGGTTTGTGACCAGTTTGCTCATCTCTGCCAAGTTGAGTGACCCGCGGGCAACATTTTGCAAGTTTAGTGACCAAATTGCTCATCTCGGCCAAGTTCAGTGACTAACCGTGCATATATCTCCTACAAATATACACACAGGAGCAACGGAGAGACCATCCGTTTGGATCACGGCGAACCTGGCTCTCATTCCCTGTCCTTGCTTCTCCTTCCTCGATCCCCTTCTCTGAACTCGAACTGATCTCTGTAAGAGTGTATCCACCATTGTATCGTGAGAATCCGAGAGCGCCCTTTACACCTGGTATCAGAGCCAGTCCACCACCCTTTTCCCAAAATTTTCCACAAATTTCCCCATCCGCCATGAGCACTACCATCAGTGTGTTCTCCGGTGTCGACACACCATCCCCCGGTTTCTCCACCACCACCGTCTCCCCGGCTAAGGAGGAGCTCGGCCCCGGTTGGGCCATGGACGACGTCTACCCGCCTTTAGCTGAACTGCGACGGGCGCTCCTGACCGACGAGGAGTGGGCGGCCATGTCCAGTTGGGAGAAGGATGTTTGGGAGATGTACTACAGGCCAGATTGGGAGCGATTGGCCTGTATCGAGCAGATTCTGGTGGATAACCCGGCGGCGCAGAGGGAGCAGAGGCATGAGGAGATCCTAGAGTCCAAGAAACTTGGGGGAGTTTTCTTGAAGCTGGACTTCGAAAAGGCCTACGACCGTGTGAAGTGGCCTTTCTTGCGTGAGGTGCTCCTCCGCAAAGGCTTTGACCCAGGTTGGGTTCATCGCGTCATGGGTTGGTCTCGGGGGGCCAAACCGCCATTACCATTAACGGGGAAGTGGTGGAGGCGCTTGCCGCCATTTTGGACGCGGCAAAGGGAGCGGGCCATATCTCTGGGCTCATTCCCCACGTGATACCTGGGGGGGTATCACACCTGCAATATGCAGATGATACGATCATTATGATCCAGCCGGACGACGTGGCAATCGCCAACCTAAAATTCATCCTCCTCTGTTTTGAGAGCATGTCTGGGCTGCGGATTAATTTTCACAAGAGTGAGGTCATGGTTTTGGGGAACCCGGACCTGGATCACCAGCGGATAGCAAACATGCTAAACTGCAAATTAGGGGTGTTCCCCTTTACCTACTTAGGTTTACCTATTAGTGATAGAGCGCTGACGGCGGGGGATTGGGGTCCCCCTCCGATGAAAGTGGCTAAGCGGGCCGACCCCTGGATGGGGAATATGATGTCAGCTGCGGCACGTCTCACGCTGATCAACGCCTGCCTCTCAAGCCTTCCGCTCCATGCCATGGGCGTCTGCCTGCTGGGCGACGGAGTCCATGGGGCGATGAACAAACACCGTGCGCGATTCTTCTGGGGGACTCACGCACGAGGCGCCGATACCACTGGGTGAGATGGGAGGACATGTGTCTACCCAAAGCCCTCGGGGGATTGGGGATCATGGACACAAAGCGCATGAACAAGTGCCTTATGGCCAAATGGATTTGGAAGCTTTATGCTGGAGAACAAGGCTTGTGGGCCGATATTCTCCGGAACAAGTACCTTAGGGATAAGGACTTATTGGTGGACTCCCACACCTATGGCTCACAATTTTGGAAATCCATCCAAAAGGTGAAGGATGTGTTCCGCTTTGGGTTGAAACACGATATTGGTAATGGACTTGCCACCAGGTTTTGGTTAGACTGGTGGATAGGCCCGGGTCCTCTTTCGGAGAGCTTCCCAGAGATTTTTACCATTACCGCGGAGCCGGCGATCACGATTGCCGACGCCCTACAGACAGGTGGTTGGGACATTCCCTGTAGACGCGTGTTTGGCCATGTCGAACAAAACCAATGGATTAATCTGTTGAGAACAATTGAGGGTACGCGACTAACCCCGGCTCCCGACCGTATAATTTGGGCCCTGGAACCTTCAGGGAGGTTCTCGGTCAGGTCCTTATACCGCAAGTTGTGCGAGGGAACCCCCCGTAGACATTTCTGCGAGATATGGAGGATTGCGGTCCCCTGTAAGATCAGAGTGTTCCTATGGCAGCTTATAAGGAAGAGACTGCCGTCAAATGACAACATTCACCGCCGAAACGGCCCTTCCTCAGGCAGATGCGCCTTATGTGGGGAGTTTGAGGACACCAACCACATTTTCTTCGCATGTCCTCTCGCCAAGTTCATGTGGAGCGCAGTGCGGGAGTTGTTTCAGTGCAACTGGAACCCCACCTGCTTCCCGGATGTTTACCGAGAGCTGTGTAGACACACGGGACAAGCGAAACGTGTTTTGTGGACGTGTTGCGCAGCGCTAGTCTGGTCTCTTTGGACGACTAGGAACAAATTCACCATTGAGGAGATCTTCCCTGGTCAACCCGCTGACGGCCTCTACAAACTTTCTATGTATCTACAGGTGTGGAAGCCAGTGGCTAGGAGACAGGACCGCGAGACGGTGGAGCTGACGATTAGCAGGATCCGTCAGCTCTACACACAGGTGCGGGAGGCCTCGGCACCCTGACACCTCGCATCCCTGCTTGTATCCCTCTCTTTGGTACCGTGGTGAGCTCGTTTCAGTCTTGTGGGGCTGGGCTCACTCCTAGGTGTAGTAGCTATGTGTTCCTCCATGTGCTACACTTGCGCATGTTGCGTTTTTATTTCCGAGCCTGCGTGCTCGTGTGTTGCCGTCTCTCAGCATGTAATGACTTTGTAGATACTGTGGCTTCATTAATTTAAAGCCGGGCTCATCTTGAGCCTAGGGTCTAGGAGATCTTAGAGGCGCTACACAACTTGGCGGCGTCGGCTACCAAGCCTGCATCGGCTGCCGCAGCGAACTCCTGCATCGTCAACCTCGACACAAGCCATGCCGTCCCCATCGACACGGCGCCGACCACCATCGAGGAGGGCCCCGAGGTCGCCTTTGCTGCTTCGACCTGTTTCATCACCACCGTGCCCGTGAACTGTTCGACGGACTGCTCGGCCCAGCAACCGTTGGCAGCCCCGGTGCTGGTTGCGTCCTTGCCGCCGACCCTGACCGAGTACAACCTCAACACTAATGGGATCTGTGATGCACTGGTGCACCAGGCCCTTGTGGGCGTGTGTCGGGTGGTTCTCACACCTGGGATTCAGATGCAACATCTCTACGGCTTCAGTGAGCTCGTCAGGCCGAGTTCTAGTCAGTGCGTCACAAACAAGGTCCCGTTACATCGACCTATGCCCTGGCCTTCCTTACTGGATATTCATCCCATTGGAGATGACACACGGCCCCTGCCATGGCAGTCGTTCATGGAGGAATATGACTGCGAAGCTCCAAGCGTGACCCTCCTGAAGCAGTCTCAGTGGTGCAGTTCTGAGGACTTCCGTGCAGAAAGTTGTGCTACTCTTGAGTTCCAAATCCTAGAATTCTATGGTAACCTCTTCACCTCAACTGGTTACATCATTGTCCGTGAGATGTGCAGTTTTAGTGAATTGAGATGCTTGGATGAGATGCTCTTGTGTCTCAAATATTGGTGGTCAAGTGGCAATTATGTGCAGTCAATAGATACTACTCTTGTTTGGCATCTCTGGTTCATTCCTGGATTTCCTTTGTGGCCTTCTTTCATGGGAGTTCATGTTGATAGAGTTGAGGCACGACCCTTGCCATGGCCATCGTTCGGGAAGAATAATGGCTGTGAGTTTCCAGGTGATGCCGTTGAGAAGGAGTCTCGGAGATGCATTTCTGATGGTTCCCCTGCAACACTTTGTGATGATATCAAGTTCTCACTCACAGACTTGAATGCTACGGTGATAAGGCTTGAACTGAAGCTAGTGCCAATTGGTTCTGTGTTTATCACCTTCTTGACAGTTCTCGTGGACAGTAGCAATGTTCCAGCTTTGACTTGTGCATATTTCTGTGTAGACAGTACTGTTTGCATTGGTTCATGGTTAATTGCTGGTTGGCACCAGGAATTGTACTGCTCGAGCTTCTCCTGTGATACAGTTTGTGAGAGTATTCTGGCACCAACCATCTTCAGTTCTGTTGGGGCCAATTTGATCTGCTTTTGCAGTGCAGAGGTGTGTGCCTTACTGGTTGGGCTTCTTAGAAGTGGTGCTCGGATAAAATCTGAAATGAGCAAGGACGCCGGTACTCATGCTACAAATGTTATTATAGCTGTCGGAATATCACCTAGCAGTATGGTGCGCTCCAGGTTTGGTACAGGTCATGCTGGGCTATTCCAAGGGTTTATTCTGATGTGTTGGCTTCAGGAGCAGCTGCTAGCAACCTGGCCACCGCCCATTGCTTCTTGTTCAGTACCGAATAACATGTTCTTAAATGCTAAACTATCTACCTTGGTTATATGTGAGTTCTGTGGTTATATGTTCAGAAATGTCAGAAGCCTTGAACTGAAGTGTCCTAAACCTGAAGCTTTTGTCAACTGTGCAACTCATGATGCTTCTTATTGGCCTGGGAATTTTGTCCCTGTAGTACAGATGCAAGTACCAGAGCAAGATATCTATCTTAATATGCTGGCTGATTGGCTTCTGCAGAACCAGATCATTTTGACTCGCACATCTACTGCTTGTATCACTGAATGGATAGTGACACCATGGGATCCCGGACAGGAAGTAGTTCTCTTTGACTTCACCAAAGTTTCATGTTCCCAAGCTGTTCATGATACTTATCTCAAGAAACCGATGTTCCAAAATCTGAATGTATCTGAGTCCAATGGTTCTGTGTCAATGGGTGTACTAGTTTGCTGGTCAACTGGGGCTGGCTATTTAGCTTGGATATCTGACCAGGAAAAGAAAATCTCTTATGTTGTTGTTGTCAAGGAATATTATGAGCCAAAATTTCAATGTGAGCTTCAACAAAAAGAATTTACAGAAATTGAGTTAGCGACATGGAGTGACCTCAGAGTACTAATTCAGTTCAGTTGGTGTGCTCTGAACCCTTGGTCACCACTCCGGCTTATGGTTTGTTCATATCTTATACTACTGGAGTATGTGTCTATGGGAGTTGAGCTGACACATGCCGAAATTATACTCTGTCTTGAAAATATGCGTGTGAACATTACCAAGTACATCATCACAACATGGTTCAGGTACAGGATTCTAGTCCGTCTAGCGATTGCTACTCATCTTGCAGTTCGTAGTAATTGTCTGACTGACCATCAGCTTGATATGGGAACAAAAACCACATGGTATTCTGACTCCAAGTACTCTATGATGGTTATGAATAACTGTGCTAAGTCAGTTCACGTCAAGAAATTGCATGTTGCCTATGCCACGGCTCAAATGGAATGGGATAATATACCTTCAGTGCTTAGCCGTGGACTAATTCATCTTGGAAGTCAGGACTTCAAATTTGCACGTTCTGTGATGGGTCGACTATCTTTGTTCATTCTTATTCAGTCTGTTGCTCTGAAAAACATGGAACCATCGTGGTCTACAACTGCTCTCTTGACTGAGATTGCGAGCATGTTCAACACTGGGTTTTCTGTGCAGCCATATGTTGATTGTTCAGTCCAGTCAATATTGTTGTTTACTCATACATATCAGCTTCGTATTGTGGCACCAATCATGTTCAGTTCTGCTTGGGACAACTTGGATTGCATTTCCCATTCAAGGACAGCAAGATGTACCTTCCAGGTTACAAGTTCGGAGTTGTTGTTTATTGGGGCATTTGGTGGCGGACAAGAACCAATTCAAGGAGGAAGGCATATGACAGGTTTGGATCTATACATGGTGCTCCGATTTCCATGGGACCCCGGCGTAGCAGCTGCAGCTTGGGGACAAGCTGTGTTTCAAGGAGGGAGGGGTGTCAGGGACCCTCTACATACCATGGGCCGACGCTGTGGGCCGTGGCCCAGTCACCATCACAAGAGGCTGTGGGGATGCACATGCTACAAATATACACACAGGAGCAACGGAGAGACCATCCGTTTGGATCACGGCGAACCTGGCTCTCATTCCCTGTCCTTGCTTCTCCTTCCTCGATCCCCTTCTCTGAACTCGAACTGATCTCTGTAAGAGTGTATCCGCCATTGTATCGTGAGAATCCGAGAGCGCCCTTTACAGTCTGCCTCTCAACATCAAAGCTACCGCTGCTCTTTCACAATCTCCCAGCATTGGCGATGAGGTGTGCAATCCAGTTTGCTAATACTGATGCCCTGGCTCCGCTGGCTGTTCTGGACATGGGGGAGGTCGTCAGCCTGCGTAGCTTCTCGTGTAAATATTGTGGCGACTGGCACTATGCCGATCGATCTGCTGCTTGTTCCTGACGCTCGTGCGCAGCATCAGGGGCGTCTCCTTCCTGTTCGGTTGTTGTGGTCCATGTTGGACGGCGGCAGCTGACGCAGGACTTGGTTTTTTTTTTGAGTATAACACGGCACTTTATTGCACTAAAATATTGTCAAGGATACAGAGACCGTCAGGAGGCTGAATGAGCCAAGTCTGACGTCCCACACTACCAGAAACATTCGATCTTGCTAGCCTATGAGCTTCCATATTTGATAACCTATTCTCATGAACAAAAACAGCCTCCTGGAACTGCTTCGCATCTTCTCTAATCTCGTCAAGGACCATGCGATAGCTTCCAGCATAATTTTGCTTCAGATTATTCACCACCACGAGGCAGTCCGTCGCAATCGTAACGCGACGAAGGTTCAGGTCCTTGGCCAGCGCCAGGGCCTCTCTACAGGCAATTGCCTCCAGCGTAGATGGATCGGTGACACCCGACACAGTAAGCGCCGAGGCCCCTAGATATGCACCTGTCTCGCTTCTGCAGACTGCACCCACCGCGCCTCCAGTGCCCGTCTTCGACACGGCTGCGTCGACATTGATTTTTACATAGCCTGCGCGCGGGGGTATCCACTTGGGGTGAGTGGTATGCACCCCTGCCCTCACATTCCTCCTCTCCGTGACCGAAATGGACAGGTCCTGGAGATATCGTTGGATGAACAGATTTGTGGACAAAGGACTCTGAAACTCACCTTCAAAGATGATCTTCCTCCTCGCGTACCAAATAGCCCACAAGGTAACTGTGATCCTGGCGAAATCATCACGTGATAGCGACTCCATCATCGTGAATAACCACTGCTTAGCCGACGGGTCCTCATGTGCGATTATATGTTCCGTGAGACCCTCGTCAGCCAGAGCCCACACACTTCTCGCTGTCGGGCAACTGATCAAAGAGTGGCGCCATGAGTCTTCACCCCACAAATAGAACACCTGCTTGTATCAGCCATATGACGGTGGAAGCGTACATCTCCCGTAGGTAAAGATTGTTGAGCAAGCCGCCATAGGAACACACGCAGTTTAGAGGGAACCTGAGCTTTCCACAGACGCAGGACTTGGTGGCAAAGTGACTAGCAGCTGGACGGTCTTATTAGCCCAACGAAGATAAAACCACAATCAGGATCCCAGTTCTGGCCCTCTCTCTGTATAAACGAAACGAAGATCTGGCCCTCCATGAGACGGCCCAATCCGCTTCCACCCTTTATCTGCCCTATATATTCCGCCGGCGCCGCACCATACAGGCATATACGTACCTAAGCTCACCGGCCTGGGCACCGATCACCAGAGATGCCTTGGGTCTGGCTCCGCCGTGTCCTCCGCGACCTGAGCACGGATCCGGTGGCCAGTTGTGCTGCCGAGCTACAGCTGCTCTGCATCGTCGCGGTGGTGATCCGGAAGGAGCGAGGGTTGGCCATCGCGAACAGGACGTTCGATCTCGGCGGCTGCCCATACGTCGAGATTTTTTATGTCGTCACCTGGCTGCTCCCAACCCTCATCGGAGCTTGTCGGCGTCGAAGGCGGCGTGATGTTCGTTAGTTCGCTTGGAGGCTTGATTTCCAGGTAGGATGTACAATCTCACATTTTCTAAGCGCAACTTGGTTTTCCGCACTGAGATTACAGCTACAAAGCATACCCGCAGTCGTATAGCACTGGTGTTTCCTCGTGGATACGTGTAGAGTGAGCGTGTTGTCGTACCTTGAAGATCCGGAAAGTACGAGATGATGGAGAACATATGCGGATGGTACTGTTACCGTAATGCTCTTGAACTATGGAACTCCTGAATAAAGAGTATTTGGAGGGTTTCCCACTCCAGATTACCACCTGAATAAATGGTGGTTTTGTCCTGGCTGAGATCATCGTGTGCATGCTGTTTTCTGTATGTTCTTTTTAACTTTACTGAACTTGACGCGGTAATGGGAGGAGCAGTACTAGGATGCCGAGACGTGGTGTTTCCAGATGATATGTTGCTGTGTGATTTGGATGGCCATTATTGGTGGCATTTTTTTTAAGAATGAAGGCAAAAGCTTTGTTTTATCCATTAATTAAAAGAATGTGCCCGGTTTATTTGCGGGTGAAACCGGGCGAAAACCATATAATTAATGGACACCAACACCACATGGCGAAACCCACACAACCTCAAGAACACCAAGAACCAAGCTCGAAACACCACTCCGTAAAGATCCGGCCAGCCTTCCACCCTTGTCGAGAGAAAAGTCGTAACTGATATGAGAGGAGCCGATACGGGACACTCCAACGTATATGAAGAGACCAACCCTTCGGGGAGCCCCGTCAACGACCAACCGCCGGCCCGACATACCACCGCTCGCGCTTTTCTTGGGCTAGGGTTTGGTCCTGTTGGAAGTGGGGACGGGGAGTGGGCAGTGTGGACGGCCGCCGCTATCCACACGGCCGAGTTAAAAAGGACCGGCCTAGGGGAGACGATGGGGCGGTGGGTCGCTGGCAGGTGGGCAGCCTTTGACCAGGGGAGGACACGCACGGACGCGCGCCGGTCAGTTTCATGTCCGCCGTGTGTCCGCGTCGACCCAAAGCTGGCCCAAATTTGCTCCGGAATTGGGTCAGCGCGTACATGAAACAGACCGAAAAGCTCAAATGCGTTCGGCGTTAGGCCTTGATTTTGGCCGTGACGACCCAAACGGACCAAATGGGTCACCACGTTGGAGAGCTAGATCTAGGGTTAGAGTTGTTTTGTCCTCTGTGGCGACTGACACTACGCCAATCTGCTACTTGTTCCTGACGCTCGCGGGCAGCACCAGGGGAGTCTCCTTCCTCTTCGGTTGTTGTGGTCCATCTTGGAGGGTGGTAGCTCGCGCGAGATGGTGGCAGCACATTAAATAAGCTCGTTTTATTGCCTCGGTTTGGGAGGCATCGGCTTCTGGGGTGGATCTACATGTCTCCCAAGCCTCCTCTATTCTGCGTTGTCCTCATTGTTTGGGAGGCATCGGCTTATGCGGTGGATCTCATTGTGTCGCTCTTTTCGTCATGTTCCTCATGGTTACTTTAATGGTAAAAAAGCTCGCTCATGCGAGAACTCTGGATTTATTGTTGTATTATTTTCGTCCGATTTCTCCCGTAAATAAATCAGTCACCTTCTTTTTAATTAATGGATAAGAAAAACTTTTGCCTTCGTTTTAAAAAACTCTTATCTTTCATGATGTAATCCCGGGAATGATCCAGCAAACTCTTCGTACCGATCAAAGAGCCGCGCATTTTCTCAAAAAAGAACATGGAAGTGACTACTAGTTTCTTTTAGGGAAAAGTGACTAGCAGCTGGTCGGTCTTGTTAGCCCAACGAAGATAAATTAAACCACAAGAGCAGATCTGGCCCTCTCTCTGTAAAAACAAAGGGACTGTCTATTTATCAGACGTCTGTTTTTGATTTGGGGCACAGACGTTTTTTCCCTGACGAATCAAACGCAGCCACGTCAAACTAGTCTCAGTCCGTCTCAGTTCTGCGCGCGTGTTTCTTTCGATCGCTGTTCAAACTTGTTTTTGCGGCCCGGTCTGTCTTCCTTAACGGGTTCGTTTCACTACAAGCCCAGCCCATACCCAATAAAACACAAGGACACATACTGAACGCGTAGCCCAGCCCATATCCGGTTCTCAAAAAAAAGGGCCAGGTGATCTTCTTCCTCCCCAAGAAAAGAGGAGGAGCTCGATCAGAAGAGCTGCCTCGCCCTCAACTAACCGAAAAAAAGAGAGAAGCGAAATCCAAAGAAGAGGGACACATACTGAACTGGATGTGAGATAGAGGCAGAGAATCAACACCAGATGGAAGATCCTGAAGATCGAATCAAGAGATCTGACGGGAGGAGTACTTACTTGAGCCAAATCCAGTCTCCCCTTCTTCAGGTAAAAATTCCCTGCCAAAAATTCAGTACGAACAGAGATCTTCCTTGCTGCTACATTTCCCATGCTCCTTCCCTTGAAATCCTTCTTAATATATGATTGATTAGCTGATACATATAGTATATTCAGTAGACTAAGCACAGAAACACAACTGAGGGGGAAAACAAAGCAGTAGAGAAGGAAATACTACAGTTTTTTCGTGACAAACACATAGCATACAGTTTCACATGTGCACAATTAGTTCCACACAGGACTGTTGTGTGGTGAATTCACAGGTACACAATTAGTTCCACACAGGACTGTTG
Source organism: Poa pratensis (assembly GCA_947311845.1). Lineage (NCBI taxonomy): Eukaryota > Viridiplantae > Streptophyta > Magnoliopsida > Poales > Poaceae > Poa > Poa pratensis. Next base: position 169,280,786 of record CAMZMU010000041.1, read on the forward strand.
TGTGGTGAATTCCTCTAACTTTCTTTTCTCAAAAAGAATGAACAATGCTGGGATTTACGGGCAAATCAACCAACTAGTTCCACCACACAAACATTAGGCAAAATTAGGTCAGCCAACAAAAGCACGCATAGTATCAGAGTATAATTATTTTCAAGCATGGATAGAAAAGAGAACTGAAACTGAGACAGCAAGGGAACAGTCCAGGCAGAGTTTAGGCATACTATATAAAACCTGTTGGAACATAGTACACATGCATTATATGCAGTTATGCATTATAGGACATACAAAAAACAAATTCAGAGAGATGGTAGTTAGGGAACACAATTCACTGGTCATCAACTAGATCAATAAAACATATCAATAGCACAAGCAATCGTGACCCCATGAAGCACTCCGGCGGGTGCGCTTCTTGTAGAGGATGCGGTAGCCACACTCACAGCACTGAATCACGTCTCCTGTCTTCAGCGTGTTCTCGGCCCGCAATCTGAAGAAGCACATACCTGTTATTATACGAAGGAGAAATCCGAATAGTTTGTACTGCATAGACAACGAGAGATCCAGCAGAGAGCGACGATAAAAATACAAATTCAGAAAAAATAGAGAGAGATGCACATATATGCATTCAGAGAGAGAGAGAGATGCATGGAAAGCAAGGACGACGCATTCTTCGGAGAGAGATAGATGCACATATATACATTAAAAGAGATAGAGAGAGATGCATGGAAAGCACAAAGATTCAAGCACTTAACACTCCATGTGGGACTATTCGGATTCAGTGCATGGAAAGCACAAAGATTCAAGCACGAATAATGTCATGTCTCTCTAGACACAAAATAAAAATTGATAGATGCATATATATAGAGAGAGGCACGAATAATGAGAGAGATACCACGTCAGCCAGGACCTGAAACATGAGAGAGATAGAGAGGCAAGCAAATCAGAAATGACATAGATGCAAGAAGAGACAGACGCTTATCTGCGCCGTCAGACGCTTGCGGCCGCCTCTGTCTTTCCCAGCAGGCGTGCCAGAGGGAGCCTCCTTGCCTCTGTAATAGCTCGCCTACATGGCAAAACTCAGAGCTCAGCTCAGCATGTGTTTTCCGCTGAAACACTTCCTACTCCAGTCTATAATGCTTATCTGTTCAAGTAGGTGAAAGATACATCTGCAAGAATGATCACTGGCTTCAGATAGCGCATATAGCGTACTCAGCTTGAATTATCATCCCAGGTTCAGAGCTTCAGATATGATCTTCGGAATCCTCTGCAAGAAAATATAGTGCACATAATTCCTGTTAAAAAACTGAGACTATATCAGAAAAAAGAGATAGAGATAGATGCACTGAGATAAATGACTGAAACACTGACATAACTGAGGCACTCACATAAAAGGCTGACACAATGAATAAATGAGACATAGATGCAGTAATAGAGATAGAGAAAGATGCAGATAATTGGTACATACAGCAATGAAGATAGATGCACGAATATAGTGACTGAGAGAGAGAGAGAGATATGAACTAAATAATAGAGAGAGAGACATACTGAACTAAATAATAGAGAGAGAGACTGAGAGAGATAGAGAGAGATTCTAGAAAGAGAAAGAGATTCGAGAGAGACACACACATATATATATATATATATAGAGAGAGAGAGAGAGAGAGACTGAAACTAAATAATATAGAGATAGAGAGAGAAATTAGAGAAAGAGATTCGAGATAAAATAGAGATAGAGATTCATATATATAGAGAGAGATTCATATGTGACAGAGAGAGAGGCAGTCATAGAGAGAGAATATTACTGATATATATATAATTTTTTTTGCAGGTTACACATGATGCATTCAGGGATGGGAGCGAAAACTATGAAACATTCAGATGCACCGACATGTTCTTACAGGTACCATGTAAAACACAATAAAATTTATTTTACTATTGTCATTAAATGAGATTTCTAGACATAAATACACATAAATCAAAATATAACAGCACATCTATCAAAAAAATGCAGGACTATAACTTTTCATTCACATAATTGCTGGAAGGGAAATATGATACATCATATTCCTCAAAGAGTGCTATATCTTCCATACAGGTTATTCATTTTAAATAAAATTTAGTGAAAAATTACTACAAATATATGTTGTACTGACATGAATACAAATGAAAAATGCAGATTGAACGTCAGGCTGATACTGAATTTTCAACAAGTTTATCCCAAAACATTGTTCGGCAGATCAACAAAAGTACCGATACCTACACACAGGTGTTCATTACATAATTTATATGCCATACTATTCTAATTGATCCACCTAAGAATCCACCTAAGAAAATAACAACAAAACAGGTTAACGATGTACTATTATGCAGGAGAGTGAGAACTTCTTACAGGCGGGAAGTGGCAGTGGACCACACGAGACTTGGGACAATGATCCATGGGCAGATACCTTATTTAGGAACTTGGAGTTTGATGAGGTATACTTCTGATCTTGCTTCAAACTAAGAAAGATAATGCAAAAACACTAGTTAAAATTATAAAAAACTTTCTAAACACTTCCTTTTGTCGCAGATGAATGTAGAAAATGATGCAGTTCAACCTGATTCCATGGAACAAGAAACACGGAACAATGATACACAAACAGATGAGAGTTCGGAACAGCGGGGGCAAAACAAGAGGGATTGTGAAGAAGAAGAAAGAGAAATATGTGAAGAAGATGTTGAAAACTTCATCGAGAACGAAGATCAAAACTCACAGGGGCAAAATGACTACACAATTGACAAAGATCAGATACCAGAAACAGGGATGCATTTTGAAACGCGAGAAAAAGCTCAGAACTTCTTCAACATGTATGCATTTGCAGCGGGCTTCTCAACTGCTATAGTGTCAACTGGCAGGACAACTAGCAGAAAAAGGAATAGAGAGGTCATAAGAGTCACGATGAAGTGCAACAAATATGGAAGCAATACACCACAGGAAAGAGAGCAGGTGCCATTGCAGAGGCAGACAACAGTAATTGATAGAACAAAATGCAAAGTTGAAATGGTTATAGCTGAGAAAAATGGGGTCTGGCGTATCACAAACCTGTGTCTGGACCATAACCATGTTCTAAGCCCCCAAAGCAGGTTCTTCAGGTCACCCATCTACATGACAGATGAAGAGAAAGCAATGATAAGGTCACTGAGACAAGCAAACATAACTACAAGCAAGATAGTGTCAGTGTTGTCGTATCTGCGAGGAGGCCCAGAAAACACACCATATAACAGGAAGAAGGTGAGTAATTATGGGACAATCATCAACAGAGAACTAAAGAACATTGATGTCATGCAAGTTGTGCAGTACTTCAAAAATAAACGATCCGAAAACGAAATTTTTTACTACTCATTCCAGGTAGATAAAAACAACAAGGTGAAGAGTGTGTTTTGGGCAGATGGAAAATCAAGGAGCTTCTATGAAACATGTGGGGACTGCATTAGCTTTGACACAACATTTCTTACAAACAAGTATAACCTCCCGTTTGCTCCAATAGTTGGTGTTTCTCAACATGGACACACCTACCTATTTACATGTGCTCTGATTGTTAATGAGTGTGCTGAAACTTTCAAGTGGGTCTTCAGAGAATTCATTTATGCAATGGGTGGGGGGGGGGGGGGGGACACCCCCAAACAATCATTCCTGACCAAGACAGAGCTATGGAAGTTGCAACAAAGGCCGTGCTTCCACTGACAGTTCACAAATGCTGTGTGTATCATGTGAAGAGCAAAACAGAACAAAAAGTTGGCAGAACATTCCAACTGAATGAAGGACTGTTTGAAGAGTTTCAAGACGTCGTAGACAACTCACTAACAGAGCTAGAGTTTGAGACACTGTGGTAGCAAATGATAGCAGATTTTAAAGTAGAACACATTGAATTCTTCCAAACCATATGGAACAGTAGAAAAAGATGGGTGCCTGTTTACTTCAAGAAAAATTTCTTCCCCTTCTTGCAAACAACAGCAAGGAGTGAAGGGATTAACTCACTGTTCAAGAGAGGCGTGGGTGCACAGTACAGCATGACAAGTTTTCTTCGAGAATATCAGAGAATCATGGACACAATTCATTCAAGAGAGAATGAGTGTGACCACAATGCAATACACAAGACAGTTCCTACTGAGAAAATGTTGACTAAATACTACATAGAAATGCAGGCGCACGATCTCTATAACCTATCCATATTCAGGAGATTTCAGAAAAATCTAACTGATGTCACAAGACTACGACTTAAGGAAGAGCAACCAGGACAGCTGTACCTGGTGTTTCAAGCACCAAATTATCCAATCAAAGAGCACAGAGCAAGAACTTATGTTGTAGAGGTTGACTTGGAGAGGGAAGAATACTGTAACACCCCAAAAATTTGGAACTGAATTTTAGCGGTGTTTTCTGACACCTGAAAAACTTTTTCTATTTTTCCCTAAATGTTTCTTAAAATCTTTTGGGGATGTTTTGACTTTGGAAATGGCTCTCCCAAAATTTCCCAGTGATCCATGAACCTCTCCAATACCGGCGATAATTTTGTTGCCTAGGTTTTCTCTCGAAAACCCTAGCCCTAATTATTAAACCGTTTACACCATTTTCTCCACCTACAAAAGGGAAACCTATTTCTATAGCTAGATAAATTCCACTAAAAATACCAGAGGACTCCCACATCCATGTAAAGACATTCCATGCAAAAATATTGCATACTCCAATGCAATAATTCCAAGTTAGACGTTATTCTCCAAAATGCCATTTCAGATCCAGAAGTTATCTAGACACCTTACACTCCTCCAAAAATTATGCCATTTTGGTAATGTTCATGATTTCACCTCCTGAACATTTCACTCCATTGCCCCAACTCCATTTGAGCATTATTTGGGGTACTTCCTTGTAATGCTCTTTTCATGCCTTTTTGCAATTTCCAAAGGAACCCCTATTTATATGTCTCTAAAAATTCCTCAAAAATTAGGGAGGGATCCCTAGGCAGTGTGTACCCAATTTGTGCAAAACATTGGGTAGGTTGTTAGGAAAATGTTGGACCTTTTCCTTATGCAAGTTTCTGCCCTAAGCTCAAATGATTTTTGTAGTGGGAGCTGAGCACCTAGTTGCATGCACTAGGAAGGCCTTCACCTCTAGACCAAGACTTGTTCAAATCTAAATTGGTTTGCCTCTCCAAACAACAAAATTGTATTTTGGCCAGTACTGTATTTTGAAAATCCTAGTGGCACCAACTTGCAAATTAGCAGAAACTTTAGTCTGCAAAGTTGTGGGAAATTGTTTTTGGCGCAAAGTGACGCGGTTGGTTTTTCTTCTAGTGCCCTAGGTTGAGAGAAACATGGCGATGCCGATGTCGGCATGCCATCTCACGTGGTCACCACTGGCATGGTTGAACCAGGCGACGCACCGCACTGCTCCCCGACCCTCCCCTCGCTGTTCCCGCGACCCGGACCTCACCAGCAGTGCCGCACCTCCCCCTGCTCCCCTGGCTCGCGTCGGAGACGCTCTTATCCCCTCCCCATTAAATTCCGGCCGGAGTTAGGCGCCGCCCGCCGCGTGTCAGCGCCGCCCAGTACGCCTCCAAGAGCAACACGACGCGCCGCACGCTCCAGGAACACCTCGTGCTCTGCTGTAGCTCCAGCGCATCGCGCTTATCCGCTCCTCCCCCTTTTGTGACCACTGGAGCACCGGCCACGCGCCGCCACGACGTCCACCCCTCCGTGCCCTTACCCTCTGCCCCTCGGGCTATAAAAGGAGCCCCAGGCTTCCCTCAGCGATGCACTGCACCCTCCCCTTCCCCTAGAAACCTCCTCTGCTCTTCTAATTCGAGATGGCAGAGCTCTGCTCGAAAATCGGCCGGGGTCGCCGCCGTTGGTCCGTCGACCGTGGCAAGCCCCTGACCGAGCCATTCCTCGATTAAGCTCGCAGAGATGATTCCCATGATCCCCTCCACCTTCTGATCCAATCCGTTTGGATTCTGGCGGGCCGTAGCCTCGTATCCATTCTCGCTCGCCGGCGGTGAGCTTGCACGGCACACCACCGTGTCGACTTTTTGCTGCCCCCTCGAGTCCGTGGCCTCCATCTTCGGATGCGGTGCGGCGGGGCGGTCCTTTCCATCCGCTCGGTGGCCGTGGGCGCCCACCAGGGAAGCGGCGGCGGCAGGTGGCCGTGCTCGCCTGAGCCGCGTCGGGCTTCTTCCCGCTCGTCCGCGACGCAGAGAAGACGATGGCCAGCTGGCCTCCAGCGTGGCAGGTGGTAGACGCCGACAGGTGGGCCCAGCCTGGCCCAGGCCGCCACGTCAGTTAAGTGAAGACGTCTTTCGCGTGTTGCGTCTCCCATGCGGGAAGCGTATTTCCGAAACACGCGACCGGTCCAGCCAGCGCGCAGCGCAGTAGCGGGCTGGCCAGCCCATCTGCGGCCCAGCCTCGCGCAAGGGCAGCCCGAGCAGTTTTTTTTTCGGGAAATCTGTTTTTCTTTTCCTGCTGGTAAGTTTTTCAAACACCCGTAATTTCTAAACCGTAGCTCCGATTTAGCCGATTCAAATTTCTAAATTTGTATCTCGACGAGACCTATCCAGTAGTACTAGTTTTGATAATTTTGGAGCAACTTATTTTCACTGTCTTTATTTAATACGGCGTCAGTTGTTTCGAGGAGTAGGCGTTTCCCGGACTTCCGACCCCCGACGAGTCCGAGATTTTCCGAACCGTTTCAAGATCATCCCCAGAGGCAAGCTAAACCCTTGCTATGAGCCATCCTGCAATGCTTGTTTGTTTGATTGCTTAATACCATACCGGGTGTATGTCTGTCGTCTGTTATTGATATATCTGTCTGCTATTATCGTTGCATGTCTATATGCTGTCTATGTTTTATATGAACCTTGTATTGCTGTATGTGTATCATGTTGCATTTTAATTATTGCACTACTGTATAACTGCTTATCTGTGCAACACTCACATTCCCGAGACAATGGCCGGGTCTCCCGCCTCAGTCAAAGGAATGGGGGAATTATTACAACTGTGCGTCTCGCGCTTGCGGGGCTTTGTTTGGTTCTTTTCCTCTTCGCCGAGGTGAGGAGCGGACGAATGTCGTCTTATGATCCTCGGAGTTGGGGGCATTCGCCAAAAGAGTTAGTTGCCTTGTCCCACCGTCAAATATGGGTGGCATAGACCACCCGGACTGCGACGCTTGGGAGCTGCCTTTCCATTTGGTTCTTATTGCCGAGATTGCTGACACCACGTCAGGGTAACCCTCGAGTGGAATGGATGCTCTCTCGTTCTTAGGAGTGCTTTTTGGTTCATTTTGGAGACTATATGCCCAAATCCCCACTTCCTGGTCAACGGTCGGACGGTAACGCCGCCAAAGACTTGCGCGTGGAGGAACGGAAGCGTAACAGACTCCGCAAACCAACTTTGTGATTGATTTACGGTGACACCGGCCGGGTTGCCCGCCACCGTCATCCGTTTGAAATATTATGCTATTATTCTGTGAACACTAACCCCCGAGTGACACCGGCCGGGTTGCCCGCCACAGTCACCCGGGTATTATTATTATCGTTATGTTGTTATCCATGCATGGAAGTATTATGTTGCTAATGTCTTGTTGTTGTTGATATGTGATATTGATGTCATGATTATTTTGCTGGACTAATCCCCTGTTGTTTGGACTTGTTGTGATGAAACTTGATTAAATGAAACACCCCTCCAAACATCGATAGGGTCAGTCCATAGTGCCACTAATCTGAACATCGAACGCACTGCCACTATCGCTCACATGGGCAGGCCTTGACTTACGTAACCTATTGAGCCTCCTTTGATGCTACCATTTTGGCAAGACTAGTCGGTTACCTTTGTGGTCGGGGCTAGTTTTGTGAAGGTTCCGGAGCTAGGCGTCGCTCATAGGTTGGGGACGTGCCGGATTCACTTCTGCATAAGGCATAGAGTTATGTCGGTGGCTATACAGGGAGTGTCTTGGTAGCGTGAACGGTCAGGTGAGTGTATCTTGCTGAGTTCGCCTTGAGGATGTTGTCCTAAAGTACCGGCTCAGTGTGGTGCACTTAGGTGGGTGGTATCTGCAACCTCTCGAGAGTGTCTAATCTGGATGTCTAGCCTCGTTCCAAGGTTATGGAACAACAGTTCAGTGTCAGTCACACTGTGTGTCCTCGTCGTGTCCGGAGGTTAAACTTAAGATTTGTTTGAAATAATTAATGAACAACCGGATTTCACTAAATGAACAAATAAGATGATGCAGGGAATGTTGCCTTGAGATGTGATTGTGAACCAAGTTTAGGGATGGCGGTGTGATGCGTTGGGAAGCCTATAGTTAGGCCAGAGCCCACATCAACCGTGCATGCACAGAGTGAAATGATGAGGCCAGTGGCCTAGCAGTGATCACAGGTGATGTTGTGTATTATTTGGTACCCACTGGGTACACCCGTCTCCTCGTCACAGGTAAGCCCTTTGTATGATTGCCGGTGCACGATCCAACCCCACCTGGTTTGGACTCTGTACTGGTGATACCCCCATTGCTTGCTTATGACATGTTTGGTTGTCAATGCCATGCTACTTTTATGTCAGGTATCTAGATTACACCTTGCCATGTTTAGGATTCTATTTCCAATGTATAACTTGTTGCATGATTGTTGGATTGTTTGTGGTGAGGGACGATACTTGCTGAGTGCATAATAATGTACTCACGGGCCTTGTGATTGTGGCCAGGTTTTGTCGAGGATTCACCTTCTTCCTTAGCAAGGATTTGAAGCAAGAGCATGCTAGGATCAGTAGCCCAGCCAGAACCTGTGGAGTGGAGCCGCTCCAAGCCATAGCCTCTCATATGTCTTCCGCTGCCAGTTAAAACTCTGTATCGTGCCATGCTGGGATTGATATTTTGTCATTCCTTGATGGCCTTGTAAACCATTTGTAGCACTGATGTGCCTGATTGTGTAATGATTTCCATTATGTTACACTGTTGTGACGTGCGGCCAGTTATCTTGGGATGGCGCACGGGACGACTGCCTCTCTGGCAAGATGTGCCAGGGAGGGCTGTCACAGAGCATGGTATCAGAGCACTAGGCTGGCTGTAGACTACCCTAGCATGGAAGCCCAGCCTTACTTTGCCCGACAGTGAGCCCAATGGATTTAACCCATCCCCGCCTAACTGGCATGGCAAGTGTCGGTCCACAGTAAGGTGCAGTAGAACCTGACCCACTCGCCGGTTTCTTCCATGAGAAGGAGCCGACACAACCCATCCTATAAGATACCCCAGTCCTAGCTGCCATTTCTCCCCACCCTCGCCTGCTAACCTTGGCAACCCAATCCTGTCGAAGTGGAACCCCACTGAGAGATCTTTCTCTCATGGCTTGCTCCAGTTCCAAAGCCCCGAGTGAAACCCCGGCAATGCCCACCTTCCTCCTAGAAACCACGGCCGAAGAACACCTCGGCTTTCCAATGGTCCTTAGGAAAGTCTGTGATCTCCTCGGTTGCCATATTCGCCCTCGTTATGTTGTGTTCAAAAGTTCAACCCCATTCCCTGGGGGCGACTTTCGAGCAGACGTACACATCGGTTCATACCCTTCACGCCCGAAGAAGCCCCAAGTGATCCGTGGTAGGAACATGCCCACTCTAAGTCAAGCCATCCAGAAAGCAGCTTGGGAAGGCCTCACTCGTCTCCGGCACTCAGAGCCGGCGATAGCGCAAAGTCGAGCGTTCCGCTTTTTCCCAGCCAGGCCCCTGCCTGGTGCAGAGCTGGAACAAACCTCCACCTACGAAGAAGCCGACCCTGCCATTATTAGCAGCGTTGCCTACGGAGCTTCAATGTCGATGCTCTGCGATTCCCTGTTGGAAGAACTCGTGGCCACTAGGCGCAACCTTATCCACGTTGGCCTACAGCTTGCGGAATTGAGGAACCTCCCCTCCCTCCTACAAGATTGGAGTCAGGAGCTCCCTATTCCGGGCGATGTACCCGAAGGCGTGCCTGCGATTCCCCACCCCGCGGAAGATGGAGATGTGGACACCACTCTTCGTCTCGGCCACGCTCCCCTGACTACCAGAGGCCATCTAGCGGAGTAGAACCATGTTTAGTTAGCCTGAGTGGCGCATGTATGATGGTAGGTGAGAATCAGTGAGGTTGTGTGTTTGTTTGTTGTGTTTGCTTGTAATGGGGGGGTGTTAATTTCTATAAAGATATTTTCCAGTATAGCTAGTTCTCTTATCTATATATGCTAGTGCCCCTGCGATTCTATCTCTGCTTCAAGACCAGATTTGTGGCAGCTAAGAAAAAGTTCAGAAATACAGATCTTGTTTCAGTTCGTCAGAACAGACAAATTTGATACACCCAACAAGTTCAGTACAACAGGGAAATTTCAGAATCAAAGGATACAAGTTCTACCCCAACGCAGAACAATACAACTACTCAGTGCAGATGCAAATACACCCCGAAATGCTACTCCCTCTCACGCCCCACGGCGTCACTAGAAGACGAGCCAGGCTCACTCGATGCCGTGACGCGAGCCACGCGACGGCGACGAGCGGCTCGAGCGGCCTGCCTCCCCCTCGCCGGAAGAACAGCCACCGGCGGCGCAGCATGCTCCTCTGCCGCAGCATGCCCCTCTACCGCCATGTGCTCCTCCGCCGCCGCGTGCCCGTGCTCCTCCGCCGCAGCCTGCCCCTGCACCATAGCCTGCTCCTCCACCGCAGCACCCCCACCTGCGCCAGACCACCAGCTGAGCAGGCCATGAATCGAGACGACCACCGCCGCCAGCAGCAGCGCGGTCACCACCGGAACAAAGGTCATGAAGAGCACGAAGGTGATAATGCGCTCAAGGAAGCCCGCATCCTCCATCCTCTCGACGTAAGCCCTAAAGAAATCACTAAGGAAGCCCATGGTTGGAATGAGGACGAGAAGATTTCGGAGAATTCCGATTTATAGCCAGAGCTCAGACGCCGCGCCTCGGCACCGCAGTTGCGCGGGAAAAGAAGAGGAATCGCGAGCAGTACTCGCACGATGGCGCGAAACCGTCGAGGCGACGTTCCCCAAAGCCGTGATGGCCGCTGCCTCGGCAGACCGCATGCGCAGCAGCACCGCAGCTGAGTGCCCGTGCACTGAGAGCCAGCCGTGGATAGCGCGAGGAAGAAGAAGAAGAAGAAGAAGAAGAGAGAGAAGGAGACTGCCAGGTGGACCCCGGTCCCACATGTCAGTGAGTGAACAGAAAATCTCCGGGTACTCCTATCCTTTATCCAATGCGAATCCCTCACTTTCCAGTCTTTTTAGGGAAAAAACCCTTGCAAAATTTATTTTGGAAATTCCACTGTGTTTGTGAACCAATTATTGGTGACACAGATAATTTTCTTTTAAAAAGAAACCCTGTTTATTTTTCAAAACCTGTGTATACAAGAAAATGAATACGCAGCTTTTCTAAAATAGAACCGTAGATTTTTGTTTCCCAAACTTGTGGCAATAGTTGCCCAAAATAAATTCTTGGTTGATTGATTGTTAGTATGGGTGTAGTTCTTGTTTGATGATTGCCGTGTCTATGTTTGGTTGAATAGAGACCTTAGTTTTAATGTAATGCTAGTATTTTGTAGAAAAAGTTTTTAATTGGGGTATAAATGGACCGTTCAAGATTTATCTTGTATAACTCCCCGAATCTCGGGACGAGATTCCTTTTAAGGGGGGAAGGTCTGTAACACCCCAAAAATTTGGAACTGAATTTTAGCGGTGTTTTCTGACACCTGAAAAACTTTTTCTATTTTTCCCTAAATGTTTCTTAAAATCTTTTGGGGATGTTTTGACTTTGGAAATGGCTCTCCCAAAATTTCCCAGTGATCCATGAACCTCTCCAATACCGGCGATAATTTTGTTGCCTAGGTTTTCTCTCGAAAACCCTAGCCCTAATTATTAAACCGTTTAAACCATTTTCTCCACCTACAAAAGGGAAACCTATTTCCATAGCTAGATAAATTCCACTAAAAATACCAGAGGACTCCCACATCCATATAAAGACATTCCATGCAAAAATATTGCATACTCCAATGCAATAATTCCAAGTTAGACGTTATTCTCCAAAATGCCATTTCAGATCCAGAAGTTATCTAGACACCTTACACTCCTCCAAAAATTATGCCATTTTGGGAATGTTCATGATTTCACCTCCTGAACATTTCACTCCATTGCCCCAACTCCATTTGAGCATTATTTGGGGTACTTCCTTGTAATGCTCTTTTCATGCCTTTTTGCAATTTCCAAAGGAACCCCTATTTATATGTCTCTAAAAATTCCTCAAAAATTAGGGAGGGATCCCTAGGCAGTGTGTACCCAATTTGTGCAAAACATTGGGTAGGTTGTTAGGAAAATGTTGGACCTTTTCCTTATGCAAGTTTCTGCCCTAAGCTCAAATGATTTTTGTAGTGGGAGCTGAGCACCTAGTTGCATGCACTAGGAAGGCCTTCACCTCTGGACCAAGACTTGTTCAAATCTAAATTGGTTTGCCTCTCCAAACAACAAACTTGTATTTTGGCCAGTACTGTATTTTGAAAATCCTAGTGGCACCAACTTGCAAATTAGCAGAAACTTTAGTCTGCAAAGTTGTGGGAAATTGTTTTTGGCGCAAAGTGACGCGGTTGGTTTTTTTCTAGTGCCCTAGGTTGAGAGAAACATGGCGATGCCGATGTCGGCATGCCATCTCACGTGGTCACCACTGGCATGGTTGAACCAGGCGACGCACCGCACTGCTCCCCGACCCTCCCCTCGCTGTTCCCGCGACCCGGACCTCACCAGCAGTGCCGCACCTCCCCCTGCTCCCCTGGCTCGCGTCGGAGACGCTCTTATCCCCTCCCCATTAAATTCCGGCCGGAGTTAGGCGCCGCCCGCCGCGTGTCAGCGCCGCCCAGTACGCCTCCAAGAGCAACACGACGCGCGCACGCTCCAGGAACACCTCGTGCTCTGCTGTAGCTCCAGCGCATCGCGCTTATCCGCTCCTCCCCCTTCTGTGACCACTGGAGCACCGGCCACGCGCCGCCACGGCGTCCACCCCTCCGTGCCCTTACCCTCTGCCCCTCGGGCTATAAAAGGAGCCCCAGGCTTCCCTCAGCGATGCACTGCACCCTCCCCTTCCCCTAGAAACCTCCTCTGCTCTTCTAATTCGAGATGGCAGAGCTCTGCTCGAAAATCGGCCGGGGTCGCCGCCGTTGGTCCGTCGACCGTGGCAAGCCCCTGACCGAGCCATTCCTCGATTAAGCTCGCAGAGATGATTCCCATGATCCCCTCCACCTTCCGATCCAATCCGTTTGGATTCTGGCGGGCCGTAGCCTCGTATCCATTCTCGCTCGCCGGCGGTGAGCTTGCACGGCACACCACCGTGTCGACTTTTTGCTGCCCCCTCGAGTCCGTGGCCTCCATCTTCGGATGCGGTGCGGCGGGGCGGTCCTTTCCATCCGCTCGGTGGCCGTGGGCGCCCACCAGGGAAGCGGCGGCGGCAGGTGGCCGTGCTCGCCTGAGCCGCGTCGGGCTTCTTCCCGCTCGTCCGCGACGCAGAGAAGACGATGGCCAGCTGGCCTCCAGCGTGGCAGGTGGTAGACGCCGACAGGTGGGCCCAGCCTGGCCCAGGCCGCCACGTCAGTTAAGTGAAGACGTCTTTCGCGTGTTGCGTCTCCCAGTGCGGGAAGCGTATTTCCGAAACACGCGACCGGTCCAGCCAGCGCGCAGCGCAGTAGCGGGCTGGCCAGCCCATCTGCGGCCCAGCCTCGCGCAAGGGCAGCCCGAGCAGTTTTTTTTTCGGGAAATCTGTTTTTCTTTTCCTGCTGGTAAGTTTTTCAAACACCGTAATTTCTAAACCGTAGCTCCGATTTAGCCGATTCAAATTTCTAAATTTGTATCTCGACGAGACCTATCCAGTAGTACTAGTTTTGATAATTTTGGAGCAACTTATTTTCACTGTCTTTATTTAATACGGCGTCAGTTGTTTCGAGGAGTAGGCGTTTCCCGGACTTCCGACCCCCGACGAGTCCGAGATTTTCCGAACCGTTTCAAGATCATCCCCAGAGGCAAGCTAAACCCTTGCTATGAGCCATCCTGCAATGCTTGTTTGTTTGATTGCTTAATACCATGCCGGGTGTATGTCTGTCGTCTGTTATTGATATATCTGTCTGCTATTATCGTTGCATGTCTATATGCTGTCTATGTTTTATATGAACCTTGTATTGCTGTATGTGTATCATGTTGCATTTTAATTATTGCACTACTGTATAACTGCTTATCTGTGCAACACTCACATTCCCGAGACAATGGCCGGGTCTCCCGCCTCAGTCAAAGGAATGGGGGAATTATTACAACTGTGCGTCTCGCGCTTGCGGGGCTTTGTTTGGTTCTTTTCCTCTTCGCCGAGGTGAGGAGCGGACGAATGTCGTCTTATGATCCTCGGAGTTGGGGGCATTCGCCAAAAGAGTTAGTTGCCTTGTCCCACCGTCAAATATGGGTGGCATAGACCACCCGGACTGCGACGCTTGGGAGCTGCCTTTCCATTTGGTTCTTATTGCCGAGATTGCTGACACCACGTCAGGGTAACCCTCGAGTGGAATGGATGCTCTCTCGTTCTTAGAGTGCTTTTCGGTTCATTTTGGAGACTATATGCCCAAATCCCCACTTCCTGGTCAACGGTCGGACGGTAACGCCGCCAAAGACTTGCGCGTGGAGGAACGGAAGCGTAACAGACTCCGCAAACCAACTTTGTGATTGATTTACGGTGACACCGGCCGGGTTGCCCGCCACCGTCATCCGTTTGAAATATTATGCTATTATTCTGTGAACACTAACCCCCAGTGACACCGGCCGGGTTGCCCGCCACAGTCACCCGGGTATTATTATTATCGTTATGTTGTTATCCATGCATGGAAGTATTATGTTGCTAATGCCTTGTTGTTGTTGATATGTGATATTGATGTCATGATTATTTTGCTGGACTAATCCCCTGTTGTTTGGACTTGTTGTGATGAAACTTGATTAAATGAAACACCCCTCCAAACATCGATAGGGTCAGTCCATAGTGCCACTAATCTGAACATCGAACGCACTGCCACTATCGCTCACATGGGCGGGCCTTGACTTACGTAACCTATTGAGCCTCCTTTGATGCTACCATTTTGGCAAGACTAGTCGGTTACCTTTGTGGTCGGGGCTAGTTTTGTGAAGGTTCCGGAGCTAGGCGTCGCTCATAGGTTGGGGACGTGCCGGATTCACTTCTGCATAAGGCATAGAGTTATGTCGGTGGCTATACAGGGAGTGTCTTGGTAGCGTGAACGGTCAGGTGAGTGTATCTTGCTGAGTTCGCCTTGAGGATGTTGTCCTAAAGTACCGGCTCAGTGTGGTGCACTTAGGTGGGTGGTATCTGCAACCTCTCGAGAGTGTCTAATCTGGATGTCTAGCCTCGTTCCAAGGTTATGGAACAACAGTTCAGTGTCAGTCACACTGTGTGTCTCGTCGTGTCCGGAGGTTAAACTTAAGATTTGTTTGAAATAATTAATGAACAACCGGATTTCACTAAATGAACAAATAAGATGATGCAGGGAATGTTGCCTTGAGATGTGATTGTGAACCAAGTTTAGGGATGGCGGTGTGATGCGTTGGGAAGCCTATAGTTAGGCCAGAGCCCACATCAACCGTGCATGCCCCGAGTGAAATGATGAGGCCAGTGGCCTAGCAGTGATCACAGGTGATGTTGTGTATTATTTGGTACCCACTGGGTACACCCGTCTCCTCGTCACAGGTAAGCCCTTTGTATGATTGCCGGTGCACGATCCAACCCCACCTGGCTTGGACTCTGTACTGGTGATACCCCCATTGCTTGCTTATGACATGTTTGGTTGTCAATGCCATGCTACTTTTATGTCAGGTATCTAGATTACACCTTGCCATGTTTAGGATTCTATTTCCAGTGTATAACTTGTTGCATGATTGTTGGATTGTTTGTGGTGAGGGACGATACTTGCTGAGTGCATAATAATGTACTCACGGGCCTTGTGATTGTGGCCAGGTTTTGTCGAGGATTCACCTTCTTCCTTAGCAAGGATTTGAAGCAAGAGCATGCTAGGATCAGTAGCCCAGCCAGAACCTGTGGAGTGGAGCCGCTCCAAGCCGTAGCCTCTCATATGTCTTCCGCTGCCAGTTAAAACTCTGTATCGTGCCATGCTGGGATTGATATTTTGTCATTCCTTGATGGCCTTGTAAACCATTTGTAGCACTGATGTGCCTGATTGTGTAATGATTTCCATTATGTTACACTGTTGTGACATGCGGCCAGTTATCTTGGGATGGCGCACGGGACGACTGCCTCTCTGGCAAGATGTGCCAGGGAGGGGTGTCACAAATACCACTGCATCTGCTGCAAGTTTGAAAAAAATGGATTAGTTTGCTCTCACATTCTCAAGGTGATGTGAACTTAGACATCGATAAAATACCTGACAAGTACATAATTGACAGATGGCGAAAGTCATATAAGAGGGTGAATCCATTACCTATACCACTAAAACTGGCTGACAATGATACACTCCGATACAATGTGCTTGCCCGAAGGATGGTCACATCAGCTACAAAAGGGGCCACACATCCAAGGAAGTATGAATACTTGCAGAAAGAGATGGACAGAGTAGACAAAGGGCTAGAAGACATTGAACAAGAGCTTCAAGAAGAAATGAAAAAGAAAGCAGCTGAAACAAGAACAATAGCAAACTTTGCAAACCCTTCTGTCGGGGATGATGATATATCGACAATAGAACTACTAGACCCTGATGATGCAAACACAAAGGGTAGGCCAAGGCTGATGACCATTGCGGAAGCTATAAAGGCAGGAAAGTTCTACAAATGCGGCCATTGTGGCGAATATGGTCACACCGCAGGAAATGCACCAACCTGGACAAACAGTACAACTTACCACCGCCAAAGCGACACGTAAAAAGAAGAAGGTTGATTTAGGTGAGTGCATGAAAAAATACTATAGATGTTAATAACTGATAATTCATAAAGATACTACAAAAAATGCTTCTACCATTTACAATGCCCTTACGATTTGTTAACCCAGGAACACAAGACGCAGAGAATACTTCAACAGCGCCGCCCAAGACCAATACAAGAGGAAAGAGGCAACCATCAAACAAAAAGAGCAAGAAGGAGAACACTACAAAACAACCAGACACTGAAGAACATCCCTCCGTGTCCGTGCAAGATTGAGGAGATGGCCTGTAAACATCAGTTTGTTTTGAATGCTCCGTTTTGTACTACTGGTTGTAACTATCATGAAGGATATGATGTAGAATAAAAGGGTCTACAAACTTTGCTTTTTGCTATATTGGACTACTGTTAGTTGATGATTTTATTTATATGAACCTTGATAGCAAGTCAAAAAATGCTAGAGCAAAAATACATGCTTACTACACGCAGAAAAGACAACCACTTGATTTCATCCACCTAACAAA
Organism: Poa pratensis; assembly: GCA_947311845.1. Lineage (NCBI taxonomy): Eukaryota > Viridiplantae > Streptophyta > Magnoliopsida > Poales > Poaceae > Poa > Poa pratensis. The sequence goes on from CAMZMU010000041.1 coordinate 169,298,252, forward strand.
AAAAGCATGACCTCCTAAGAACAAAGTGCTACAAACCACCTGCAGCAAAAGTCTTACACACACACGCATATTCATCCACCTAACAACGCAACTACATCGATCGATCTGTTTGGCTAGCTCATTACACGCACACACAGACCGACTTTTGGCAAAAATATCGAGCCTCTGAAATATATAGATAGATAAAATCCGGTAAGAACAAAGATAGATCCTCCTGAGAACAAAGTGCTACAAACCACTTGCAGCAAAGTCTTGCACACACACACGCATACGCTTTTGATATTGTTTATGTGCCGGCCAAGGGCAAAAGAAAAAAAGAAAAAAGATCAGACAACGCCCAGTGCATTTGATGTTCCAGGAGAGAACACAACTTGGCTCCTGAATTTAACAGACATCATATATATCACCCACACCCCCCCACCCCAGACGCACGGTCATCATCAGCCCTGCGAACCAACATACAGAAAAGTAAGAGACGTACTACTGAACTGGAAAAAAAATGAAATCTACCACATGACTAATAAAAATTCGATAAAGTACTACAAAAAGGATGCAAGAATAGAAACATATACCGCTGCATAAAAATCAGTGACCAAACTCATATCTACGTCGTTCTGGTTGTAGAAGTAGATCATGTTCGCATACAGGATTCTTATGTTGAGAATATCACGTCGCGAGAAAATAGTACGAGTATCAACATCAGGCTTCCAAGTTTCCATGAGCTTCATCACAAACACTCCGCAATCTTTGCTACTGTGAGCCACAAACAAAATAAAGAAACACAAAGGAATAAGAACAAAAACACAAGATAGATAGTTTCAGTAATAATGAAAAAGGCAAAATTATGGTAGAGAATCTTACCCCGTGTTTTGCTTAGGGACATCTGGATACACTGCTTCGAAATCACCAAAATTGTGATTCTGGCTGATGATTACTTCCCACAAATGTATAAAGTTATCTATCTGAAAGAACAAATGCAAAAAGACATAACAAACTGTTATAAAGCTTCATTGCAAATAAAACAAAACTCAGACCAAAGAAAAAATGAACGAATAAAATTTGCAAAAAGATATTAATAAAGAAAAATTCACTAACCAAACGACTCTTCGTTGCTAGGTGGAATTGGGAGTTCTGATCAAGTAATGAGTCCAAGAATGCAAAGACCTTATACTCGAAGTTAACAGCAAAACCGAACCAATGCCCATTAGTCACAATTGGGAAGAACAACTGCAAAAAAGACAAATAATAAAAGATAAGATACACACTAAGCATTATGAAAAACTCATCAAAAACAAAAAGACCGAAGAAATGGTACCGTATTATCTCTGTGACCAAGATTTCTGCCTTTGCTAGCTTTTGTTGCACCTTCAAAAGCTTTTCGAACAGTAACCTCTTGATTATCCCCAGCATACTTCAGAATAGCATCCTGGATAACACAACAAGAGATAAAAAAGATAAACAAGAAATAAATGCCTATCATTTCAGATAAAAAGGTGATGGCAAAAAGCTTTTCACACCAAGAAAAAGAAACAACTGAGTTATACTTACACCAATATGGGGGAAAAAATAATGCCTCCCAGAAATGGTAGGATGTCGTTCTTCAAAAAGCAAGCGACAAAAACAGGGTATGACGAAGTTATCAACTTCACCATTAGGCATGAATGACACTCCCAACGACTGATAACTACAATACATCTTGGGGTATGACACCCCTGCGTTCCTACAAAAGCAAATAAAGCAACCCCATTATTATAGATAATTAGAACTGTTTACAAAAAGGGATACCTACACTACCCTGCATCAAGAAAAACTGGCAACAAAAAGAAAAAGGCAGATAAAACTTACTTCTTGATAGGACTGTGTGCGAGTTCAATGATAGCTGAGTAATTGATGATTTCTTCCTCAGATACAGGGAATCTTTCATTACTCTGCAGAGGGGGATTCTGCCCAGTGACAAGACAGTTGACAAACTTATACTTGGGGTATACTTTGGTTCTGGGGACATCCTGTGCATTCTTGGAAGTTCCTTCAGCTTGAGCATCAGGTGCATTATGTTGGAAAGTCGACACACCTTTCACTACATTCTGTTTGGGAACCATCATGTTGTTGTAAATGGTGTCTGCCTTCTTTGACAACTCAGCACATCTCTTCTGTAAATCATTGGAACCCACAATACGAACTCCGCCATCATTCACATCCTACATTCGAAAGACAAAAACAAAAAAGAGCAGATGCCATGTAAGGCGCAACATCTGATAAATGAATCAAACACAAAGCTTAAAAATGTATAACATTACTTACCAAAGAGGGATCCGGAGGAAAATCCGAGATTAGGATAGGAACTTGTTTTGATCCATTTTTCTGAGCAGCGTTCAATCTATTCAACTTGAAACCTTCAGTTGCAGGCTGTATTACATGAAAAACAAACAGAGTAAGACACGACTAAATAAAGAATAAAGTATGATAACAAAAAACTATAAACAACAAATGAACAACATGTGAACATAACAAACAAACCATACCTTCACGCAATAAGACTCAGGGACATCTATAACTGGGTTAGTTCCTTTTGATTTGGCTGGACCAGAGCTATGTTTGAACATTTTTTCTGCATCTTCTGCGGAAAAAGTATTACAGTTCCTTGCCTTCACCTTCTTAAGCGGGAGCATAACAGGGGCTGTTGTATATGACAACCACAAAATAAAAAAGAATACCACTAATAATTATCTATATGGTACACATGAAAAAAAGATGAGAAAAGAAAGAACAAATAACACCTCTGAAAAAACTGAAAGAGAAAGGTTACCTGTCGAATGAGTACAACCCTCCACAACTTTGGTTATGAGACACTCAGGGGTGACTGCCAAAAAACACAAAGGATGGATGAGAAAAATAATGATATTAGCTCTGCATAACAAGGGTAAAAAGAGGGTCCACAGATTAGAAAAAGTAATTTACACAAAAAATCCAAGTTACCTGGTTCAGGACTTCTGTTAGATGCAGATGCAACAAGTTTTGAAGCTCCCTGAAGTGTGGTTGTTGACTTTTGCTGAAAAAATTCAGACTCAACTCTAGAAGTAGTCTTTTTCTGGTTACCAATGCTCTCATCGGGTGCACGATGATTGACAGATGCTTTGCCTTGCATATGAGTCGACTTGCATAGGAAATCAAGCACACTGCTAACTAAAACTTCCAGTTTTCTTTTACTGGTTGCAGACTTGGTAGAAAGAAACTTATCACCGAGACTGAGAATACCATCAACTACCTACGAGATAGAGAGAAAAATAAAAAGGTTGGAACTAAGCTAACATCACATTTCATACGAAAAAACAAGAGAGGATCATAATTCTATTAAAGACGAAACGAATAAGACCACATAAGAAAGATGACCCCAGAAACATACATCAGGCCGGAGTGAGCTAACAAACTGGTCTCGAGCTTTGTTCCTGAAGTCAATAGATAATGGAGAGGCACCAGGAGATAGTCTAGGGACCCCAAATGCATGAGAAGCCGACAAGCCCTGCATCAGAATCACACCAAAAAACACATCAGAGAGAACAAGAAAAACAAACAAAGAGACATAACAAAGAGATAACAACATTATATATCAAAAAAGAACAAAACAAAGAACATACATTCAGATTTTGCCCGTGGGTCCACGTGTCTTTCAACTGTTTCTTCCCAAACTGTCGTCCACCTTTTCGATCAAGATCTGAGAATGTATTAATCATGTTCCCCCTCCAAACAAGAACCCTGGGATGACTCAGGGCAACATTCAGTGTGCCGAAGTCCAAACAATCAAGATACCACACCTAGAAAAAAGATACCGTGAACAACCATAAAAAGAAAAATGAATCAGAACAAGAACGCAATAGGATTTGAAACGAGCAAAGAACAACAAAAAAAGGAGATATAATCACTCACCACTGGCACATAGTTGCAACCAACAGGTGCCTTCATCCTTCTTCCTTTCAATTTGCCAAATGAGCTAAACTCATGAATACTGTTAAGACAGTGGGCGTAGACAGTCTGACTGAAATCATAGCCTCTTACTGCAGCAGGGTCCTTGAGTATTGAAAGATACTTCCAGTTTACAGACTGACTGGTGTCGGGGCATAGGAAACAAGAAAGAGCAACGGACATGAAGCACACAAATACATCGAGCTCACTTAACGGATCAGAGCAGCTCAGCTTATTCCCAAAGAAAGTAATATGAGGCATCTCGGATAACTTGAAATGAGAAAGAATAAAAGCCCTGCCATCATCACAATCTAGTGGAATCTGTAGCCCATCTATAGGCAAACCTAGAACAATATGGAAGGTTTCCTTTGATATCTTAAGGGACTTCCCACATACTGTCATCTGAGAGCAGTGGGGGTCAATACAGTCAGCCACCCATCTGCAAAAGTCTGATGATATGTGACAACAATCAAACAGGAGGAGACACTGAAACCCGAATTTCTCGATTATTGCTCTTTGCTGAGGTGTCAACTTCTTTAAGATTTGCATGAAATACTTGCACCCATATCTAGTAAAAGCACTCTTGTCAACACCATCTGTTTTACTCTTCTTGACCTACAACAACCGTAACAAACAGTTTAAAACAGGAACCAAAAACAAAAACCTGAAGAAACAAAAGGAAGAGACATGAAGTGCTAACCTCATTGGGTCCAATTGTATCCTTGCAAAAGTCTGAGAAGTTCCTCTTCAAACTATTGACAGCCTGCAAAAAACAAAATAAATAAAAATGAGTTTATTACATAACACATAAGCCATGCCCCAACAAAACATTTTACGATAAAAAAAGAAAAAAGCCCTAAAACAAACCTGCTTCATGAAGAAACCGAAAAAAGCATCATCTAGGGCTGGGTCTCTCCTTTCATGGGCTGTTACCTGAAAAAAATTGACAACAAACAACAAGATGATAACTTCCGACAATTATCACATAACCACGTATGGTCTATTACAAAAAAGCAAAGGGAATTGCAGATAGATAGGCAAACTCACATCGTGATCGCTGGAAAGACTGTACCCATCATAATTATCATCACCATAATCAGTGGGTGCACGTTCCGATCTACGCAACATAAAAACTCAGAAGAATCAACATCATGGACATTTACAGTGAACAAAACAATAACCAAAGTACACTACAAAAGCTACTATATCAGAATAGTGCTGCAAAAAATAAAGCTAGAAGCTCTACAAATTATGCAAGTTGCCAGTGAACAACCTATGGTTATTCGTTCTATTGCCAGTACTACAAAATAGAACGATACTATAAGTTCCAATAAATTCCTCCAGACAACATAGTGACATAGGGATCCAAACAACAATGAAACACAAAAAACACTGAAGAAAATGACACACAAGCCAACCTCTGTCTACTCAAACATCTGAAATTATACAAAAACTATGGGTGGAACACCAAAGATGGAGACCCTTATAAACACATATACATAAAATAGATCCCAGCAAAAGTGATGTCAAAAAACTCAAAATGAAGGCTATAACGTACTAGTGAGGTCATTATCCAACATTTGCAGGGTCGAATCGTGTGTACCTCTAACTGAAATTATAGTACTGACCAAACTTTTGTGATGTCGCTTGACCACATAGAGAGCACACAGCTCCGCCGCTGGCGAGATCAACAAACAAGCAAATCCCCCAACATACAAACATCAGCATCAAAAATCCAGAGCACCATCTAAGAAGGGATTCAGACAAAAACAGCAACAAAAATCCATCTGGCCTAGAAGTGACGTCTTAAATTCAAGCCGACAAATCCGCTATCTCAAAGCTTTCCACCAACAGGGAAGCTAACAACTCGCGCCTCGGGGTTCCTACTTACACAGGAACAGCTAATGGACAGACAGCAGATGGCAAGCTACCAATACAAGTGACGCTACGCTACATCAAGCTCATGTGTTCCAGAGGGAAAACGCCACCGGGATAACCTAACCGGATTTCATCCTAACCCAGACAAGAGTAAGGGACCCAATTCACCGTTTAACTCATCCCGCAAAATGAACAAAAACAGAGCAATAACCACAGACAGAGATCGAGATCAAACACAAGTATCCCCAATCAAATCCTACACTACCCATGTGCTGAAGACACCTATGGTCCAACGCCGCCCGACGTATCCTTCACACCACATTCACGGCGACGACGGCATACACCTCTAACAAACCGCGGCGAATTCATCCTCTACACACCGAAATAGAAAGGGGATCAAGCAAAATAACAAAATCCCCTTCACCCCGTCCCCCTACGGAACACCTACACACGCTCGCCGCGCCGACGAAGAGCTCCGTGAGGTCAGAACGCCGCTGAACGACGGGATCCGACACCACCACCGCCGCCGCATGCATCCGCCTCCGACGAAATCGAAAACAGAGCCACAACGGGAGAAAAAATGGCAGAGCACTGAGAAAGACATAGCACATAGCAAACCTTCCCCGCCGGCGGCGACGCCTCCAACCTCCGCGGATCTCCGCCATGGCGACGGGCCGAGCAATGGGCGACAGGAAATCGCCTCCACCGCCCCCCGTCTCCTCTCTCTCTTCGACGAACAGACACGAGCTGGAATGAGCTAGAAAATTCAAAATAACCCCCACCGCACAAAAATGGATAACGGGTACGGGCGGAAAAAACCCGGTAGCACAACCCAACCCGACTCGACGGACCCGCTCGCGACGACGACACGCGCCAGCAGCGCACGCAGAAACGTGGAACGACGAGCACGCATCTTGACGAAGATCGGACGGACAGAAAAACGTCTGTTGCTGAAATAGAAAACAGATGTCTGGAACAGAGCAAAAATCTTAGGATTAGGGGTTGTAGAATAACTATTCTACAATCTCTTAAAGGGGTTGTAGAGTAGTCCCACCCTATAAAACATTTCAATTCGATCTATAAAAATCATTGGCATATCTTACACAACTTTACGAACACATGATTTTCTCGAAAGTTTATTAAAATTTAAAAGTGTGGGTTTCAATTTGTAAGAAAACCAGGCAAATAAAAGACATGAATAATTTTAGGAAGTTTAAAAATATTTTTTTTGTTTTATTTGAATTGTCTATTTCATTTTCACTCATAATTGTGAGGAGTCAAATTAAGACATGTTATAGGCAATACTAGATGGAGTGAAAATGACTTAGAATTGACGCCGAAGATACGCGATCTTTACATCTCCCATAAAGCTAATATTCATAAGCATCTATTATCAGTATTTCTTTTCATTATTATAGGGCCGTAGTATCTGCATGCGATGTCCCGTTGCTGCTTTCCAAAGACCAACACTTTTGCACGGTCTTACCTCTCTTTGTGAATGCATTCACATTGTTCTTAATCCGTGAAACTAACGCAAGAAGAGCTTAGTAAGTGAGTGAATGGACGAGCCGAAAACCTGGATCCAAATCCCTAAAGTAACATGGGTTTTTAATATTACAAAACAGAATCGATATAGGGATGCTCACATGGCATTATTTTCAACAATAAAAACCCTAAAGTAACATGTGAGACATTTATGGTAAAAATAAAAAGCTTGTCGCTCCTAAGTTAGAGCATCTCCAACCCTCTCCCCACCACCGGCCACCACCAAATATAGCCTCGACCCCCCCCCCCCCCCCCCCCCCCCCAAAATGGACTGTCACTCCTCCATTTTGGCTATAATTTTAGCTATTTCTTCATACTATACTAGATGAAACAACTCTATTGCATGGCACTTTAATATAAAAATTAATCAAATGACAATTAAAATATAGAAATAATATATTTCATAGAATAGTTCAAATTGAAATTAAAATTCGAAAAGTTCTGAAAATAGATAATTCAGTCCACTACAACACATGTCAATCAAACTGTTGGTTTCCGTTGAGTATCCACATATGCTCAACTAGATCATGTTGTAGTTGTCGATGAACACCTTATGCCACAAATTTCCTAATGCATGGCGAGTAAGTCTGTGAACTCGGCCGGTGCATCCCCATGAAGTCCCACTCCTGATCAAACACTCGATGATCATCATGCTGACTCTACACGTTCATGTTGTGCGTGATGGCACAAGTAGTTATGACCTCCTATATATTATCTATCGACCATGTTCTATCAGATTGGCGAACAATAGCCAACCGAGCATGAAACACACCAAATGTCAGTTGCAAATCCTTCCTACAAGACCCTTGTTGTGTTACAAAGAGGGATCGTTTGTTATCTTAAGGGCTGAGGATTATCTTCACAAATGTCGCCCAACGAGGCTAGATGCCATCGGCTAGGTAGAATCCCTTTGTGTATTGGTGGTCATTGACCTCATAGTTCCAGTTTGATGTGTTACCTTGAGCAAGTCTTCCAAACAACGAAGAGCATTGCAACATGTTTATGTCATTGTGAGATCATGCCATGCCAAAGAAACAATTCCAAATATCACAGGTTATAATCTTCGACAACTTTTAAGTATGACAATGGACACCCCCAACATGATCTTTATATTTCCTTTGCCACCGCATAGACAATTCCTTCATTCCTAATACATCCAATTGATATTTCCAAGCATCCAAGGAAAGCCTCTTTTTTCTCCTACTACCACCAACCGAGTTGTATCTAGTGCATTTGGTTCTCTCAAGTACTCGAACCCGAACACCTTCACCACCGCTGCACAAAAACGATACATACCTTCAAAACATGTAAACTCCCATGCGAAGGTACTCGTCACACAACAAATCCATATGCAAGACATTGGATAACAATATTGCATTGCTGAATAGAAGAGAACCCAAACCAACCGGTGCAATCTCTCTTCAGTCTTAAGTTATCATCGTACTGCCTCTCACCTTCCACAAGATGCAACAACACATCCCTTGCCATACTGAAGCGTCGCCAAAACTTATCTGGACCTTAAGTTGGATATTGAGCATGAAACAATCATCGTTATTTAGAAATCAGGTTTAGGCTTTTTGCCGTGCCGTCTCGGCAGGCCATCCATCTCTATTTATATTAATGATCAACATACAATTGATTACAATCAATCAGATCCTAAGATCGTGGGATATGCTAGCTAGCTAACTTGGGAATCAAGTCATATACGCTACATCTATGTGTACACATTTACATACGTGATATGTGACCGATCTTAACACTCCCCCTCAATCTAAACTTCTAGAAACTAAATTTAGATTGGTCCTAAATCGGTACAGCATCTGCCGTGTGGCTGTTTAGTGAACACATCAGCCAACTGATCATTGGAGGAAATGAACCAGACTTGGAGTTCTCCAGCAGCTACTCGCTCACGCACGAAATGGAAATCAATCTCAATGTGCTTGGTCCGAGCATGAAACACCGGGTTTGCTGTCAGGTATGTAGCCCCTAAGTTGTCACACCACAGAATTGGTGTGCGCTGCTGTAAGACGCCAAGCTCCTTGAGTAATGACTCGACCCACATGGCCTCAGCAGCCCCATTTGCCAATACTTTGTACTCTGCCTCGGTACTAGACCTCGAGACGGTAGGCTGCTTCTTCGAACTCCAGGAAATCAAGTTCGGGCCTACAAAGATGGCAAAACCTCCGGTAGAGCGTCGATCATCAACACACCCTGCCCAGTCTGCATCCGTAAAAATACTAACACCGGTAGAGAGGACTTCCGAAAGAGCAGACCGGTGCTGATGGTGCCCTTGACGTAGCGCAATATGCGCTTCACGGCTTCCCAATGTATCTCTGTCGGCTGCGAGAGAAACTGACACACCTTGTTGACAGCAAAGGAAATGTCTGGCCGAGTGAGGGTTAAATACTGAAGACCCCCAACCACACTACGGTATCGGAAAGCATCATCAACACCTAGTGGGTTTCCACCATCACGAGCTAACTTCTCTAAGGTATCAAGCGGAGTAGGAGTAGGCTTACAATTCTCCATGTTGACATGATGAAGCAAGTCAAGAGCATACTTGCGTTGTGTCACACTCAGGCCCCCGGAATTGGAAGACGCTTCTAATCCAAGAAAATAATCCAACGGGCCAAGATCCTTGATAGGAAAACTATCCGAGAGAGAGTGCACCAGACGATCAACCACAGCAGGAGTGGACCCGGCAATGACAATATCATCGACGTATACCAGCATATAGATCTGAACAGCCCCATGGGAGAAAATGAACAGAGAGGTGTCGTCCTTGGAAGAAGTGAAACCAAGCTCAAGTAACCGAGCACTCAAACGGGCATACCAGGCGCGAGGAGACTGCTTAAGACCATAGAGAGCACGCTCCAGCTTGCAAACATGTGTCGGAAACTGTGGATCTTCAAAACCGGGTGGCTGCTGCATATAGACCTCCTCTGTTAGAAAACCATGGAGAAAGGCGTTGCTCACATCAACCTGACGAAGCGTCCATCCGCGAGAGACTGCCAGGGAGAGAACCAAGCGAACAGTGGCAGGCTTCACAACAGGACTGAACGTGTCGCCATAGTCAATGCCATGCTGCTGTGTAAAACCGCGAGCAACTAACCGGGCCTTGTGCTTATCAACGGAACCATCTGGGCGATGCTTGGTCTTGAAAATCCACTTGCAGCTGACCAAGTTGACACCGGGAGGGGGTCCGGTCTGACGAAGGGCAGCAAACTCATCAGACATTGCGTCACGCCATGCAGACTCGCAGAGGGCCTCCCGATGGGAGGTAGGAGCAGCGAAGAAAGCACGGCGACGGGGATCATATCGAACGGTGCCGTCAGTGATCTTCTTCTCACGACGAGTGCCGTCACGGATGCGAGTAGTCATAGCATGACCAGGAGGCGGGGCGGGCACAGTCGAGGGCGTCGCGACCAGCGGGATGCTGGTAGAAGGAGACGCGGACTGGTCCGAAGCAGCCGGCCCAGAAGCACTGGGTGGCGTGGAGGAGGAGCCTTGCGCGGGCGATGAAGAGGGGCTCGACGACCCAGGCGCGCGGTGAAGAGGGGCTCGATGGCTGCTCGCTCGACGGCCCATGCGCGTCAGGCACGCCCGGTCGCGTCAGGTGAGGACGCTGCGTCGGGAGCTGGGACATGCACATGCACGTCGATCATGGGATCGGCAGCAGCGGGAGTTGCCGGTGTGTGCTGGGGCTGTTCCTGCAGTGACACAGAGCCTGCAGGAGACAAATGAGTAGACAAATAGGATAGATCGTAATTCCGCACATGAGCACTCGTAGCCGGTTCGGACGACGGAAAAGTGATGGAGTGCTCGAGGGTGGAAACATCAACCGTGACACCAGGAGTGGCAAAGGGAAAAATAGACTCGTCGAAAACAACGTCACGAGAAATATAGATGCGCCCCGTGGACCTATCCAAACACTTGTATCCCTTATGCATAGGACTATATCTAGAAAGACGCACATTTTAGAGCAAAACTCGAGCTTGTGCGTGTTATACTTCCGGAGACTAGGCCAGCACGCGCAGCCGAATATGCGAAGAAAAGTATAGTTGGGAGGGACACGTAGGAGGCGATGTATAGGTGTATCTTGCTGAATAACAGGGGTGGGCATTCGGTTTATGAGATAGCAAGCCGTGAGAAACGCTTCGTCCCAAAAGCGTAATGGGAGAGAGGCGTGTGCAAGCAGAGCAAGACCTGTTTCGACTAGGTGACGGTGCTTACGTTCCGCAACACCATTTTGTTGGGACCTATGGGGGCAGGACACACGGTGAGAGATGCCCGTGCGCTGAAAATAGCGATGGAGCTTGTGATATTCACCGCCCCAATCGGACTGAACTGCCTTGATTTTGGAGCTCAAAAGGCGTTCAACATGCGCCTGAAAGGCGTAAAAAACCTGCTCGACATCAGACTTGTGTTTGAGAAGATAAATCCAGCAAATACGAGAATAGTCATCGATGAAACTGACATAATATTTAAAACCACCAGAAGAAGAGATCGCAGGGCCCCAAACATCAGAATGAATCAATTCAAGAGGCAGGGTGGAAACACGATACGATGCAGAATACGATAACTGACGACTTTTCCCACGCTGGCAAGCGTCACACACTAAAACATGACTGTCGGAAGGAGAACACAAAAGATTGTTTTGCCTAACAATAGTTTGAACTACATTATTCGCTGGATGACCGATGCGTTGATGCCACTGTGTGGAGGAGACCTTGGCGGAGAGGGCATGGCGAGGCGTCGGGGATGGTGAAGCTCGACGAAAAGGGATGGGGTAAAGCCCGCCCTGGCTTCTACCGTGAAGAAGAACTTTCCGCGTGGCCTTGTCCTTGACACAGAAAAATTTACGGTGAAACTCAACAAAGACATCATTATCAGAGACAAGGCGATAAACAGAGAGAAGATTTTTGCTAATGTGTGGAACATGGAGAATATTTTTCAGGTGAAGAGAAGAACCGGCTAAGGACGAGTGACCAATATGCGAAATTGACAAACCTGCACCATTTGCTACATGCACTTGATCCTTGCCACCGTAGCGGTCGTGAACGTGGAGGCGTTCGAGGTGGCTGGTGAGATGATCCGTGGCGCCAGAGTCCATGAGCCAAGGAGGGTTGTCGGTGGAGCTGGTCGAGGTCGAAGCCGCGTTCCCGGAGCGCTGGTTGCTGAGCTTGAACTCAGGGTTGTAGCGGTTGCGGCAGTCCCCGGCCACATGTCCCCAGATCATGCAAATCTGACAGCGGGGACGCTGTCGGTTGCGGCCATTGCCGCCATTGCGACCTCCGCCGTTGTTCTGCTGGCCTCCGCCGTAGTTGTCGGAGGGGCGGAAGCTGCTGCCCTGGCCCTGCTGCTGTGGAGCGCCAGCATACGGGCGTCCTCCGCCGCCACCTTGGCCAGCGGGATTGCCGTTGTAGGGGCACGGCTGGCCATTGTTGGAGAAGGGGTCAGGCCGCGACATGGCGTTTGCCGAGGAAGACCAGTCCTCGGCCTGTGCCTCTGCTTGCTGCGCGCGGATCATGGACTCGTAGCTGAGCACATGCGAGTAGAAGTTGGAGAGCGAGACGTCGGAGTTGTCTCGGATCATGGACGCAGCAAGGGGGTTGAACTCGGGGCCAAGCCCCATGAGCATGTAGTCGATGACCACGTCATCGGAGAGGGGCTCACCAGCGGCAGCCATGGTGTCCGCGAGGACCCTGACCTTGTTCATGTACTCGCCGGCGGAGGAGTCGAGTTTCTTCAGCGCCTGGATCTGACGCCGGAGGTGCCGCACGTTGGCGCGGCTCTGGGCTCCGAACATGGAGTGGACGGCCTCCCACACGGCGGCTGCCGTGTTCTTGCCGATCAGCTGGCAGGAAATCTCCGGGGCGATGGAGCCAAGGAGGGGGCCGAGGACGCGCTGATCTTGCATCCACCAGGTGGCATACGCGGGGTTCACGATGGTGGTGGCCGCGTCACCCGTGCCCTGGGTGATGGTCTTCGCGGGCGCCGCCATGGTGCCGTCAAGGTAGCCATGCAGCCCTGCCCCGGAGAAGTTCGGCAGGGTGAGGGCGCGCCAGAGCATGAAGTTGATCTGGTCAAGGCGGACGGTAGGGGTGGGGATGGGTGAGGGCGAGGCGGCGGCGGCGGTGGCGGAAACGGCAGACCCGAGCGGAGCGATCTGCATCGCCGAGCAGGAGGACATCTCGGCGGCGGCTATGGGCTCTGATACCAACTTAGAAATCAGGTTTAAGCTTTTTGCCGTGCCGTCTCGGCAGGCCATCCATCTCTATTTATATTAATGATCAACATACAATTGATTACAATCAATCAGATCCTAAGATCGTGGGATATGCTAGCTAGCTAACTTGGGAATCAAGTCATATACGCTACATCTATGTGTACACATTTACATACGTGATATGTGACCGATCTTAACAATAACAACAGCAAAAAACCATAGCCCTGTGACGATCAACCGGCACACGACCCCATGTCGAGCCTCGTCAGTAGGGGAATGCATTCTACTCGTCAATCAAACATAGAAGAGCCATGGTGATGATTAGGCTCTCGTCATAAGAGTTCTTATCATTGGACGGTGTATCCATATACTCATGGTAGAAATACTCATCGTTGCTATCCATATTCTATGGATAAAAAAAGAACAATCAAACAATGAAACAATCTATCAGATTTCATCTCAAGAAATTTGTATAAAAATATTACCTACAACTTGTCTGTTAAATGACCGAACACACTGCGCGTGACAGAGTCGGAGGTGGACCCAGACACCCGTGAGGATTTTATGGCGGCGAGAAGGAAAACATGTTGCTCGAAAAAACGAGTGTTGGCCCTGACGAGATGGACCAGTAGTTCAAACCATGACGACGGCGGCGGAGCGGTACGAACCGGCCGGATACATCGTGTCTTTTTTTAAGGTATCGAAAACATCAGCGGGCTTATCTTAAGAGTTTTGGGGTATAGGCTTTTTTTAGGGGCAAACGTTACGTATGTTGGAGTTTATAGAAAAAATTAGGATCATCTAAAAAATTACTCCTACCAATGAAAACATAATTCACGACTCACGAGGGCCTACCAATGCTGATTTAGTAGCGTACATGGACACATGGTACATGTCAATGTGTTCAGTATAACTATGGTTTAATTGAGAACTTGCCTGTGGCAAGATGGTTAGGAGGGTGGTTGTACCCCCAGCCCACCAGAGTTCAAACCCCAGGTTTGACGCTGGTGTTTCTCGTTTAGGCGGAATATTCTTCAGTGGGAGGCGACGTTCCCGTCGACAGCGAGGCGCCCGTGGTGACTTCGTCAATCTCAAGACCCAATCCGCCGGCTCAGTCTCTCGGAGGTGCTCATAGGGGTAGGGTGTGCGTGTGTGCGTTCATAGGGGTGAGTGTACGTGCGTGTATGTGAGCGTCTGCGTTGTACTGTGTATCGCAAAAAAAAAAACTATGGTTTAATTTGAAAAAAAAAAGTTTACTTGTATTTTGACGAAGGTGCGAATCGGCCGGTTCCACGTCCATCACACTCCGGTTCCTCCTCCTCCTCCCCGTCCCATTTCATCTCAGGCGCGCCGCCGCCGTTCTCAACCAAGAGGCGATCCTGCGCGCCTCTCCGCCCTGCCACTGCCGAGAGCCGCCCTTCGCCGTGAGCTCGTGAGCATCAACACAGCTTCGCTCTGGCTGAGCCCGTTCCACGGGCAACGCGCGTACGCCACTCGTCCACCGCGCTCCGCATACCAAAGGCCGGCCGACGCGCTGTTGTGCTTTACAGTTCCCGGGCCGGCGATGTTTGTTCTCTCCCTAGATGCTCTAGCTGTGTGGCTTCGCCGACCACATGTGAGGTCTGCTCCATGTTCGACGAAATGGTTCAATGCCTGTTTCCCCCTTTTCTCACATTCTCCACTTTTACAACATTTTTCAGAAAATCATGATCTAGGTTGTTCGGTAGAAGTTCCTCCAACCCACTGCTGCGGTTGACTGCAACGAACTCTCTGGAAAGTTGAGCACGCATTTGACCTATTGTTGGGCTAGCTTCGTTACTCGCAGCAAGGGACATTACTCACGGCAAGGAGAGGAGAAGTACTTTGTGTGCTGAACTGTCAAAAATGTTAGTCTTCTACACCGTTTTACTTAATATGTTTAGTCGCCACGGCATGTTGGTTTATGACTTTATGTCAGCATTGTGTTTGGTCTTCTAAGTGATAATCCCACAAACTGCAGGGGGCATTGGAGAGTTTGCCGACTCATTCGTTTGTGTTCTCATAGAGGTCTGCATTTTATTAAAAATAACATCAAACAGAGACCATGTTGCATTCATGTGGCTGGAGAAAGAAAGTTAACTGGTTAATTCTGGTATTTTCATGAACATTCATTTCTATGCATCAAGCCATTTTCAGTCTTGACATGGTATTGCTACACCTTCTATATGTTGCATTGTTGGGGATTTATCCTGATGTCGATAACTCAATTACGTCAACCGATTGTGCGTGTCATATTCATCAGATCCTGTTCACATGCCTAATAATTGAGTACTTTGATTAGTTTCTTACCGACATTAATATCAGATATTTTGTCTCAACGAAGAGGCAGTTTTGAAAAGCAACTTAATCATATATTGCTCTGTTCTATTCCTTGTGTATGGAACTTCTTAATGAATTGTAGAAAACATGTTGTATGCTTAATAAATAGTTTGTTCTTCCAACTTAGCTTAATAATAATGCATAATACTTTTGTTAATTCCATTGCAGGTCATGTAGAACTACTGTTGAATGAGAAATAAAATGTCGATAATCTTGATGCGACTTAAAATCTGTTAACCCTGTGAGATGCAATTTCAGTTCTTTCAGCTTGTTATGTTGCTTTCATTTATCCTACACCCTCCGGTCCGAAAAAAGTGTCGTGAGTTAAGCTACCGAGTTGTACTTCCTACGTTCTTTCCTAGCGACAGAAATAATGGATCGGAGGGAGTAGAATTTTCTACCTTTCGCAATTTAGGACCACGTATTGCAGTGTGCTTATCAGGTACTAATATGTCCAACTATAGTACCAGTTAGTTAGGTTCTGATGTCACAAAAAAGAAAGTAGTTTCAATAGAGAAACATTCAAGCAAATGTATCTATTATATCCTGTTGTTACTATAGAAGAAATAACACTAAAATTTTCTCCTAATTTTATTTTTACAAGTGAAATCACAACTTCTGCTGCCATCACTTGATGGTTACTCTGGTATGGCGATTGGATCGCCAGGATCTTAGGTCCCTTGCAATCTCATCCTTATGCCGGGAGCTTCCAAGGGTAGCCGAGAATTCTTCAAATTCTCACACCTGTAAAGCAGAAACTTCGCAAGTATCCTTTCAATTTGCAGTCCTTTATAGTTTACCATGTTGATTCTTCTCAGCTTATGATCCAAGCATTTTATGGATATCTCCCACAAACTGTCTGTCACCTGACTACTATGGTCAACACCATCCTCACCTTCGTCTTCAGACTCGGTATCTGATTCACTATCAGATATGCAGAATAACTCCTCCTTTTGAGGCCGTGGATCCAAGGAAACAACGACAACTCTTTTAGGTTCTTGGTGTCACGAAGCAACATGGCAACAGACCGGACGGCACGGTCATTGCGCAAACAGCCCTCAAGGCCCAACTGCCTAATAAATAGCCTATGTACGGCATCTGCGAACAATCTGCTGTCGTAAGCCATTGATGGGCGCAAAGAAAGGTGAAGGTACGTCAGTTTGTTGCACCGGCTGATGAGTGTGGCAACCGGAGCAACTTCGGTTGATTCCCTTTTGGAGAGTCTTCACATATCTCAATCGTCAGCGCCACGATTCCTCTGTAGTCCACAATCCTGAAGAGCGACTCGTTAGGAAGCCCGCCTTTGTAGTGCAGAGACTGCAGGCACGCGCTGTGCAGCTTGACAAGCCTGGCATGGTGGGATCAGATCATGGCAAAACTCCGTAGGTGGGCGCTTTCCACCGAGATTTCCTTGATGCTCGGGCGCTCCTGCAAGGTCAGGTGAACGAGGCGCGGGCAGCTTGAAAGCAGCTGCCGAAGCAGCCCGTGTCGGTCCATGATTCTCGTGAGGCAGAGCGTCTCCAGCGATGCCATGTCCAAGCTTCCCGGCAGATCGAGCGTCCAGTTCGTCAGGCGCAGGCAGCGGAGAGTCCAGCACCCGAACTGATGGTGCTGCGTCTTCACGTACCGGTCGTGATACTTGTCGAAGTCTGCCGAGGCCCTCGCGGAGAAGCCGAAGGGGCACAATCTGCGTCTTTCGTAGCCATACCCCAGCTTGACGTCGACCTCCTCGGCGCCGAAGTACACGGCGGAGACAATCCACTGGTCGATCAGGTCGCTAGCGGCGGCGGACACGTCGAGGCACAAGGTGCGGATGGGCGTCCCCGGGGCCTTGCAGAGGAACGCCCCAGTCTCCTTCTGGTCGAAGCAGACCGGCGGGGTGTCGTATCTACGGCTATCCCAATTGCCTTTTTTGTGGTCGACGAGTGGACGATGGGGAGGGCGCCGTGGACGTCCCGCCACCGGCGGGAGAGCCGCTGGTGCGCACGGCCTCGTCGGACGCGAGGTGGCAGAGGATGCGCTGGAGCGTCTCGTCGGGAGAGCGCTCAGCCGGTCCGCGTGCCTGTGCCTCTTCATCGTCGTGGATCGGCCGGCGGACACGCGATCTGGGCAGCATCCAACAGTTGATCTCGAGCTGCCCTCGCCTCGCCGACCTGACACTGGAAGCCATGTTTATGCTCAAAAGGGTATCCGTTGTTGACAAACGCCTCCGCCGGTTCTCCCTTCGCTGCTGTCATAACGTGAGGTCTGTTGACATTGGCTTGTCGGAGTTGACGTCGCTCTACTACAAGGGTAGGGTGACAAAGGAGGGAAAATGCAACTCCACAACTATGAGGATCTCCCCCGCTTATTGAGATGTCCAAATGCTTTACGATCCGTGCACAAATTATCAATTAATCTTCAAATATCAATGCATTATCAATAATTTCTGGATTTATGTAATTTATTTTTTAATTCATGTACTAACAAGAAATTTCTGTACATGCATTAAGAAAAAAAAACCACACATTAACATGTTTTTTTGTTTTATCAATACATCAATTAGTAGGAATAATATCATTCGTTGGATGCAAAATCGACGGTCATGATAAGCGGGGGAGATTCTCATAGTTGTGGAAAAACTGCGTTGGACAAAGGAGTCACTCTTATCTTTCCACGGCTCACCACGACCATCCCTTCTTGCACCATCGAGCTCTGCAGAGCTCCCAGCCACTCCGAAGAGTTTGCTGGGCTCACGAGCTTCCTCGGGAAAATCTCTGACACCAAGCACCTGCATCTGCACCACCACAGACTGGTGAGCGGGTTCTTTGCCGCGGGGTTCCCGCTGTTCTCTGGCCTGACGCGGCTCACACTGCAATGCTGCGTCGGCACCTGCTACACGGTCGCCGCGGTGGCGAGGATCTTGGAGCAGACTCCGATCCTGGAGGTTCTGTGGCTGATCATAAAAGAGCCGCGAGAACTCGCGTGGAGGTACATGAATGATGATGATGAGACAAGAGTTTCTAACGAGATCACGGTCCCTGACAAGCTAAACTTCTCCATACCGTGCTTGCGGCAGCGACTGAGGGTGTTCGCATGGAAGGCTACGATGGCTGCGGCCCGCAGAGGATGCTGGCCAAGATCTTGCTTCGTAATGTGTTGTTCTTGAGAGGTTGCACATCATGTTTGCCGAGGAGTTGAGCTCTAAAAAGAAGCGTGAACTGGAAGTCCGGATGCGGAGATGGGGAGCGGCTAATTCAGAAAATGCTTTCATTTAATTTTTTAAGCTGAACAGTAGGTTTCCCTACTGCTTTTTATTTTGTACTTTGGTGCAGTTTTGCCTATGAACATCTACCAGATTTCTGCTTTACTTGTGGTCACATTGGACATATTGATAAGGGTTTTAGTAGTACAACAATTTGGGAAGAATCTCCGGTATATACCACCGTTCAGGCGAGGGGAAGCTAATAAGAATAGATGGTCTAACTCTAGGGGTGGGGCGGGTTGGTCTCATGGGAGGAGCGGCAATCTTGGCGGTCGAGGTAGTGGATCGGGGAGTGATGGCCCTTGGAGGAAGCCAAACCTGGGCTCAAACAGTGATGTTGCACAGAGAGAAGAGAGAGAGGATGAAGTTCCAACGCAGTTTTTCCACAACTATGAGGATCTCCCCCGCTTATCATGACCGTCGATTTTACATCCAACGAACGATTTTATTCCTACTAATTGATGTATTGATAAAACAAAAAAATATGTTAATGCGTGGTTTTTATTTTTTTTCAATGCATGTACAGAAATTTCTTATTAGTACATGAATCTCAAAATTAGATTACATAAATTCAGAAATTATTGATAATGCATTGATATTTGAAAATTCATTGATAATTTGTGCACGGATCGTAAAGCATTTGGACGTCTCAGATAAGTGGGAGAGATCCTCATAATTGTGGAGTTGCATTTTCCGTTGAAGTTCCCGGTACACTGCAAACGGGCTCGTTGTCGAAAGGTAATGGGAAACAAAAAGTGTTGGAATTTCCAAGTGAAATAAAAGAAACAGATGTTGACCTAGTGCCAAAAACGGTACAAAAAAGTTGTACTGAAGCAACCACCAATGTGCTCGCTCTGAGGAGCCAGCCAGCAATCACTGAAAAGCCTAGTGGAGGAGCTTCAGGCTCAGTGTCGTGGAAGGCCATGGAGGAGGACCCGTGTCGGAATGTTATTCCACAACAGTCTGCTATATCCATGCAACCGACCGACCATCTTCCCCAGCGAACGCAAGCGACTTTGACTGATAACAGTGAGATACCCCAAGTTAAGAAGAATTAAGCTGGGGAGGGGCCAGCTTATTTTTTTAAGCCAGCAAAACAACTGGGCCTTAGAAGCTCCAAGAAATAAGCTGGTTGAAAATCCAGCCGCACACCAAAATACACAGAAGATGAAGCACAAAGTATACAAAAGACGGAGTATAAGAACACAGAAACACAGAGTACAAGTACACAGAAACACGTAGTACAAGTACACAGAATACGGAGTACAACATACACATAAGACAAAGTACAAAGTAAACAACTCAGAGTATAAGTACACAGAAACACGAAGTATAAAATACATAAAAGACATAGTACACCTAGAAAGAAAAATGGAGTAATAGTACCTAGAAACAGAGTACTACTATATATAATGAAAAACAGTATACAAAGTATTTTAAAACCCAAAGTACAACTTAATGAAAATCGAGTGCACTTACACTATATCCCAGAGTATACCCGTATTAGTTTACGGAGTACAAAAAAGTTTCTCGAAACCTATCAACATGAGATCTAGTTTTGAATATCTCGACGCGAGGAGCTCAAAAGTGAAAGTGGTTCGTAATTTGGACGAATGGTTCTCAAGATATTTCGTTTTAAATGTTCGGGTTTGAAAAATAAAAGGGAAAACTGCACTCCCACCCGATGTATCAATTTCTTTCTCATACTCATCCCGCTTTCATTGTTGTTACGACACTTGGCGGATATGCACGTAACCATGAGGGACCGCGCGAAGGAGAAGTCGACACTTAACGCAACGAAATCGCGTCCACGATGACCTTCACAAGGGTTTCCTTTTACAGTGATTTCCGGTTTGTTTTCCTCCTCTCCCTAGTTTCAGCCCGTTTCCTCCGAAAATAACAACGGAGCGAATGTGGTATGTTTCTTTTCCGTCGGTTTTGCTGGTATTGCTGTGCACGAGGAATAAATGCATTGATTGTTACGGGTGGGATATGAATCTGACTTTCCAAGCGGGGCCTTATATGTCGACATGCCGGATGCTCTGGATCGACTAAACAGAAAATGTAGTACTCGTATGTCACGCGGGCAAAATGCTTCCGTTCCCATCGTCCCAGCGATGGTCTCCACCGCCGCACCTGCTTGCCCCAGTGCCCCTTGCCTTAAGGGAAAATTAGGTCCGTACCATTGAGAGATGATATCCAATTTTTTCATGAATGGGTACCATGTTAATCATTAACGGAGACTTCACAGAAGTGGTAAGAATCAAATAATGTGGTACCTTTTGATGGTACTAGAAGGATAAGCGCGCGTTGCCGCGCCCGATTCATATTGGAGTATAACTTGGTTTTAGCACTCAATGTGTGTGAATAACTTCATTATCTATAACGTATTTGTTTTTACTTTATCATGTTTATTGTCTAGCCATGTTTGTTTTACAGTCACAAACCAAATTCATTTCACACAAAACATTAGAGGTAAACAAAATAATTAGAATATAGAGAGATATCTTGATAACTTTTGAGATAATAAAGTCAGGACGCCACAAGAGTATCATTTGTCACTGTTATTAAACAATGTGCGCACACGCACACACATTTAACTATCTTATACATGAAAATGTCGCTTTATACAATTGAAAAAAACTGTTTTTTAACCAAAAATATACAGAAAACAACTATTAGTATGAGAAATTCTAATGACATTCCCAAAAGTTAGAAGAAGATACTGTCAGACTATCAAAACAATTGCCTTTGATGGACCACTACCAAGCTGTAAAACAAAACAAAGAATTGCATGGTATTTCCCTGAGAACGCTCTTTAAAAAATAATAAATTGAGAATTAGCAAAACCATTAACAAATAGTGGAAATGTGTACGAAAATAATAGATTGAAAATTAGCAAAACTTGTAGAAGACATCATCGCTGGCTTGCTGCAACGCTCGTTTTCTCGCCCACGATGTTCCGGGGAAAACCTAGATCTAGGTCTCCCATATCGGACGATGGTGGTGCACGGCGCCAGGAGGGGGAACTGCGTTGAGACGCACGTCGATAACAGCGAGTCTCGACGGCGTGGCGCAGCGGGGTCTCGGCGGCGGATCCGTGCTGATGGACGCGCACAGGACGGCGTGGCGCAGCGGCGTCGACGGCATGCCTGCAAGGTCAATGCATTGTTCTCTCCTGAAAATGGGTAGGCGGAAGTGGGAGGTGGCGACTTCTAGGAGCGTACGTAGAGTGTGCGCGCTGAGAATTTACTGGACCGGTTTATGTTCCCGGCTCGCCGTTGGTTGGTTTTGTGAGGCCTCCGGTTTAGATGGCGTGCGTTGGTGTGGGGTTAGGGTACTTGGAAGCGATCAGGACTATCCTATTATCTTTTATGACAGATATTGCTAGTAAGATGGCTTTGATCTACCGATGTATTTGTTTTGTAGACTTTTTGAATAATATAATAAAAAAGTTGTATGCTCATTTTTATGGCCTGCAAATTCATGTCAGGAACAAAAACGTGGGAGAATTTTTTTTTGCCACAAGCACCATAAACTCTCTATTTTTAGGAATTCCACAACCTAAAAATTGGGAGAATTTTTTTCCCCTGTTTACTTTGGGCTTTGATTATTTGCCCTCTTTTACATTGAAATTTATTTTCGCCCCACTTTTTTTTGGGATGTTGATCATTTTCCCTTCTGAATTTTCTTTAATCCTTTTAACATCATATGATTATGTTAGGGAACATCTCCAAATGATAAATGACCCGTCTATTCAATAGAGGAGCTGCTCGTCCTACCGCCACTTGCTCCCTCTCCAAAATCTGGCGTTCTTCTCCAAGTCCGGCAAGATCCTCCTCGCTCTGCCACTCAACCTCTCTCTCTCTCTCTCTGAACCCCACCGCTTCCAACTGTACACCCAAAACCGTTCTGGCAGCTTCGAACTCTGAACACTTCCGTCAGCCTCCAACTCCAGATGCGTCGTCCTCCCTAGCAGTCTCCCGCTCCCTCCCTTGGCAGCGCTGCTGCAGGCGGCCGACGGTGCCGAGACGTAGCCGCGCAGGAGACGTGCTCGAGGGCGGTGTCGGAGCCGCCCAAGCATGGGGTCTAGATGTGTTTTGCCAGCTTCGGCGGCTGGAGCGATGGCCGGGCGCTCAACACCGAGGCTTTTGCGGCTGGCGTCATGAGAATCGAGCACCGAACAGAGACGGGGTTAGCGGGGCGAGACCATCGTGGGGAACAGCGCAGCCGCCACAAGCTCTCCATATATGTGTCGGGAGAGACGAGGGCTACTGGTTCGGATCGATCTAGGAAAACAACCAAAAGGGTACGGTAATTTCGTCATTGGCACGCGGGCCCGGCCTAGCAGGGGCAAATTATCAAAGTCCACAAAAAGTGGGGAAAAAACTAAGTTACAATGTAAAAGAGGGCAAACAATCAAAATTCAAAGTAAAAATGGGCAAAAAATAAAATTCCCCAAAAGGTAGGGCCACAATCAAGGAGAGCTCTCCATTTCTAGGAGGTTAGTACTTGGAAGGATAAACCAGCATATGGATCTTTTGATGGTATAAAAGATGTGATCTATGTTGGTGTATACCATCCAAAGGTTGCCACGTTATTGGTTTTTGCCAATCCATCTACTTGTGTCAGATTTTTTTTTACCGGTTAAAGAATCTATACTTCTATACTGCTATTAAAAGAGCAAACTTGTGTTGATACATTGAATCTGAGCCCTTCAATATTTGGCCAACGGTTCAGATCGCTCCAATGTTTGACAACTCAACACAAATCCAGTTTTGCCCGTTTTACCCTCCCACTAAATCACATAATACTGCTAATGCCACACAACTTTTCGTTTCGTGTTATTTACATGGATTGCCATCTGGTAAAAGAAACTGTAGGCGCGTGTTTCCCCGGCAGCATCCGCTGCACGCAACCGGACCAACAGCAACTCGAGATTGTGGTGGCTGTTGCGGATCGGTGGAGCATCGCCTTCCCTCCGCTCGCCATCCAGGTACAAGCCGGGAGAATTTTTTCTCGCTCCCCTGATCGCGTCCTCGCCCGTCCATAGCTTGCTGCAGTTTATCGTTATTGTTCTGAGCAAGTCTACGTATAGATCACGGTGCATGCTCTGGTACTTTCACGGGGTGTTTCTGAATATTAGAGATGCCTGAGCTGCAGTTTTCTCTGCTATGAATGGTAATTCTAAACACCAATTGCACATAGGACCATGGAAAGGTTTATCTACTGCAGGTTAGGGGCAAATTTCTGAGATGTATAAGCTATACAGAAGTTCTGACTTGGGTCAGTGATTAATTCTTCACGTGTAGGAACCTCGAGAGATGTTAGATGCAACATAATTATGTCCAGCAATTTGTGTAGCACACATATAATATTCTATTTGAGTAAGGGATACCATGTTCTCTGAATTTTGTACCCTACAAATATGTTCAACTATATTTATAGCTTCGTAAGGGTGTTATACATTTGTAATCTGCATATTTGAGACCAAAATGAAAATGTTCCATACTTATGCTATTTCGGTGCCACCTATTATCCCATCATTTTTTCTTTCGGGATTCTCCTTATTTTTGAACAATTCCACCACCTTCGCTTCGTCTACTTACATGTCATTATCTATACTACTATTAAAAAAACAAACTTGTGTTGATACATTGAATCTGAGCCCTTCAATATTTGGCCAACGGTCCAGATCGCTCCAATGTTTGACAATTCAACACAAATCCACTTTTGCCCATTTTACCCTCCCACCAAATCACATAATACTGCTATTGCCACACAGCTTTTCATTTCGTGTTATTTACATGGATTGCCGTCTGGTAAAAGAAACTGTAGGCGCGTGTTTCCCCGGCAGCATCCGCTGCATGCAACCGGACCAACAGCAACTCGAGATTGTGGTGGCTGCTGCGGATCGGTGGAGCATCGCCTTCCCTCCGCGCGCCATCCAGGTACAAGCCGGAGAAATTTTTCTCGCTCCCCTGATCGCGTCCTCGCCCGTCCATAGCTTGCTGCAGTTTATCGTTATTGTTCTGAGCAAGTCTACGTACAGATCACGGTGCATGCTCTGGTACTTTCAGGGGTGTTTCTGAATATTAGAGATGCCTGAGCTGCAGTTTTCTCTGCTATGAATGGTAATTCTAAACACCAATTGCACATAGGACCATGGAAAGGTTTATCTACTGCAGGTTAGGGGCAAATTTCTGAGATGTATAAGCTATGCAGAAGTTCTGACTTGGGTCAGTGATTAATTCTTCACGTGTAGGAACCTCGAGAGATGTTAGATGCAACATAATTGTGTCCAGCAATTTGTGTAGCACACATATAATATTCTATTTGAGTAAGTGATACCATGTTCTCTGAATTTTGTACCCTACAAATATGTTCAACTATATTTATAGCTTCGTAAGGGTGTTATACATTTGTAATCTGCATATTTGAGACCAAAATGAAAATGTTCCATACTTATGCTATTTCGGTGCCACCTATTATCCCATCATTTTTTCTTTTGGGATTCTCCTTATTTTTGAACAATTCCACCACCTTCGCTTCGTCTACTTACATGTCATTAATTTGGAATAAGCGGAACTTTTGCTTTTAATTTTTCTTTTTGCAAAACGATTGACAAAAAAAATTCGAATATGGAGATAAAGAGATAAAGGTTTGGCAAAAAACAATCGCATAATTTGGGTAAAACAAAATAGGGTTTAGGAAAAATAATTTTATCGGACAAATATGCAATGGCATGATGATTCCAAAAAGAAAAAATCTAATTGGGAAAACTCCATGACACGTGCGTTGCACGTACATACCAACTATCTATACTACTATTAAAAGAGCAAACATATGCCGGATACATTAAATTTGAGTCGTCCAATATCAAATCAACGTATCAGATTGTTCGGTCCATGTTGAGCAACTCAACACATCCTTTACGAAACGTTATTTTTGTTTTTGCCCGACCGAATAAACTTTACCCACTACGAGCGCCAATACGCCGTGGCTCCCTCCGAGAGCGCTTTCTCGGTCCATCACCGCCGGATCGAGCATCCGCGCGCGGCTACGCTTGAATTGATTGATTCCCGTCGCCGGCCGGATCCGCCGCGTTCGCAAATCCACGCACGCCGGCGGCCGGAGCTCCGCGCGCCTCCTGCTTTCCGTCGCTCGCCGGAGCCGTATATGTATAGGGGAAAAGGAAAAAAGAAACGCAAGGACAAATTCTGTCGCCTGCCGGTTGCCAATTCCCCATTGCTCCTCCTCTTCTACACCCACGGGATTTGCGACCTGGAGTCTGGAGCAAGCCGGCGGCGGCCGCTCCGCCGGTCAGTCCTGCTCTCCCTCTCCCACGTTCTTCCTCTATCTCTTCCCTTCTCCTCCCTCCGCCGACACGAGCTGCAGGAAGTAGACGCCGTCCATCCCCTCCACTGCCCCGCCCCAAACCCTAGATCAAACAGACGGGATGGGAGCGGTGGCGGCGGGGGGAACGACGGCCACATCCTGGCCCTTCCTAAGGCATCCACCCCCGCTGGCCCTGCCCAAGCTGGCCACCTCCCTTTCCATTCATTCCAAATTTCCAATACAGCTGCCTATTTGCCTTCAAATATTCATGTTGATGCATGATCAGGGAGCCTGGGGATTTGTAGTACGAGATGATCAGAGAGAATTTCTTGGTGGTGGTGCCGGGAAGATCCCTCATGTTCGTTCTGCTCTACACGCAGAAGTCATTTACCAATTTTTCTGAATGTTGGTTGGTCCTAGAATAATTTGGTACTTGAATCAATTGACAGAATAAATAGAAGTGTAGTCAACATTATTTAGAGTCATTTACCAGTATTTATGGATGTTGGTTGGTCCTAGAATAATTTGTTACTTGAATAAGTTGACAGGATAAAGTGAAATGTGGATGGGAGCTTGCTGATGCATGATAATTATAAATATGAACTTGCAGACAATTGGGTCATATATGTACTCTGAAGAAGATGCATGTATCGATGTGTGTGGAGACCATGGGGCGTCAGTGCGTCATATACACCTGCGTCCAGCAGCGCCAGGGGATACATGTGAGTGAGGTTAACACTTTACACTTACAGTATGTTTCTTTTATCTTTCAGACATATATTTCTATGATGAAGCCATTAGAACCTGAGATCTCAATAAGGATATTGTTGCTCTGCTACAGTTTTTAATCACTTTTTTCCGTGTCATTGTGCATAGAAGAAGATTTTATTTCATTTACTCATGTTTGCTCAGTTTGGTTGTTTGTCTTGAAAGATTATGTGGTGCTAATGCTGCAAGACTACTTCCTGTCCACTCGCAATGCAGAGAGGTAAGGAGGCATTATATTTCTAAAGGGATTAGCAGCATTACTATATTTCATTGGTACAGAAAATAAACTTACTAGCATCGATAGTCTAAATTGTAACTACTTACACATCTGCATATATCCGTACATAAATGACCTATTAGGCATTTGCATGCACATCTCAATTGCTATCTATATTCGAACGAACTAACTTGATATATAACAATGGTTTTCCTTTGTGTTGTACGATCAGTTTGTCAGTTTGTCAGTTGTAGGGTTAATTGTTCTACTTAATTGTTCCTGTATTTGATTATAGACTTTAGCTCTTTGGATAAAGAGACATTAGAGTGTCCAATTTTTTTTGAAGATACGAGCTTTGCCAGTGCCCTCTGTTTTGTGAGATTTTGACTCGGTATGAATTTCTGATTAAAGCATGTCCATGATATTTCCTTCAGTATCAATTTCTGATTAAACATGATAGGACGCTTCAACCTTGGGTTTCACGATCAACTATGAACATGAAACTGATCTCCTATAGGTAACTTGACTCTATACAGAGGAGCTCCTCCCATTACAATCATTTACCAAAAGAGGTTTTAAACCATAATCTTAAATGCTAGAAGTATTCTCTGCTGTGCTATTACAATTTGCAGGAAGGCAATATTGTTACCATGTCTGATCAAATCAGTCACCGTTAGACTCGAAGCCACCCTCACCATTGACGGGGGCGTCAAATTTGTCAACCAGGTGACCAGCTGATGACCATAGTTGCGACGCGATCCCCAGGCCACACGGCGAAGTTAGCGTCTGATTGGTTGAAGAGCAGGACACCCAGGGGCCCTTAATAAGAATGGCAGTTGCATAACATTCTTTTGGTTAAGTGCATAGTTTGTCAAAACAATCAATAAATGTGATTGTTTTTCATAAGGCCATTTGGATTCAGATTTTAATCTGATCCAAGCGTCCTTTTGATATCATGACATGCTCTCAAAATGCCTACATGTTGTGGTTGTTGGCTTGGGGTGAACACAAATTTCTCTCCTCTTATCCTTGATCACTTCGTTAGTTCACAGTTCATTTGCTCTACTGGGACAGGCTACGACACTGTTGTATCTATGTTGAACCTGTGTTAACATTATTGGTGATGGTGTACGAAAATTCTCGAAGGGAAATTTCGCATTTTACGTTCAAACATGAGATATGTGTGATGACAGAAAAAACTTAAAAGACCGTGTCAACGCGCTTCTCACAAAAAAAAATTCCATCCTAATGAGCAATTGACCTGAACATATTCCTGTCCGATTTTTTCTTTTCATGTTAATTAGTATATAAACATTAAAAGACCTTGAAACCCATTTAAACTAAAAAAACAAGGATATATTTTTTTTAAATGGAGACGTGCGTTGCACGTGCACCTTCACTAGTACTATTAAAAAAGCAAACTTGTGTTGATACATTAAATCTAAGACGTCCAATATTTAATTAACGTTTCAGATTGCTCCAATGTTTGACAACTCAACACAGCTTTTCAGTTTCCTGGATATTACAAAGATTTTGCCACCGCCAAGTAAAGAAACGGTTTGTTATGTTTTATTGCTAGCTCCGCCACGCACAAAAGCCGCTACGCGCCGTCGCTCCTCCCGGCGTCGCTGCCCAGCTCCTTCCCGCGACACCCTCACCTCCCCGTGTACCCGCCCCCAGCTTCCGTCCGCACATGGCGAGCCGCGACAAGGTTGGCGTCAGCTGCACCCTGCACACTCTCCCCCTCACCGTCTCCGCGCCTCGCTCGCGCCGCAAACATGGACCAGATCGGCAAGAGGTCGGAGCTCGCCATCCGCGACCAGAGGGCGAAGGCGCAGGAGAGCGCAGCGCGGGATGGGAGGAGGCGGAGATGGCGCCGGTGGTGGAGCTGTAAGCACCGCTCTTGCGCCCTCGGCGTGGTCCTCAGCACCGGCCTCACCCACCTCGCCGTCACGCCGCTCGACCTCGTACGTGCAATATGCAGGTATGTGACGGAGCATCCCTTGTTCCTGTGTGCAATTTTTTCTGTTTCCACTGTTCTGTACTGAAATCGCTTGCTCAATGCATGTTCTCGCAGGTTGACCCTACCAAGTACAGGGACATCTCATCTGGCTCCAGTGTGCTGCTCCAAGAGCAAGGTCTTGGTGGGTTCTTCAAAGTGTGGATGGCCACGCTGGTTGGGTATAGTAGCCAGGGATCGTGCAAGTTTGGGTACGAAGGCTACCAATTAACTCTTGCTATTTTTCTTCCACTAAATAGGAAATTACTCTCTTATTAAGGTTACATGACGGGCAAATTGCAGTTTTGATTACTATATTTTCGTCATGTCCAGTTAAGTTTCCAGTATTAGCGCACACAAGGCGTTTGATGAATTGGATGCAGAAATTGTATGAAGTAGGAAAAGCTTGAGCAGACATCTGTCGCAGCATTGGCCTGCAGTCTATGTTTGTGTCTACTGACAGACTTGGAGATCAGACAGGTATGAGGTAACAAGCATTCTTGCTCCTTCCCGTCTGATTTAGGAACATGTTGTCCAAGCATTGCTAAGCTTTTGGTTTTTGTATACCGTCGATTGAGTTTACAACGTACAGATCCTGATGTGGTGAGCACATCTAATGACCACGGATACCACAAGAGAAGAATTTACATGCATCCAGACTGCGGGAAAGTTCAGTAAGACATCCATCTTGATGCACATGGTTTCTTTAGTTATTGCATAGTCTATGTTTTCTAATTCTCTATGCAACTTACTTAGCTCTGCAAGTGCTAATAAAAATTATATATAGCTTGTTTCATAGTAGCAATCCATTGTTTAATTATTATTTGGTAGTTGTGGCTTACAACCAATTTCTGTAAGATTAAAACGTGCTTCAAGAATGATGCCGCTTGGCCTAACCCCAAGTGTAGTTTCGGCAAGCGCTATGTGAATCCCACGGGGCTGAGGGCATATCCTGCGACAACAACGATGACAGGATGGAGACAACCTTCATGTCCGTTGCGTTCCGTGCCACCGTTGAAGGTTGTGTTGAAGGATTTGGTGTGAGGTTTGTGTGCTCTACGATGCTTACATTAGTATCGTTCTCATTGTAATATAAAATATTGGACTGATGCAGTGTAAAAGAAGTAATCCATATAAATTATGGTACGGTCTTTCCTAATTGTAAATATTCCCTTTAATTGTGAAGACGTGCGTTGTATGTACATGTCAACTAGTACTATTAAAAGAGCAAACATGTTACGGATACATTAAATTTAAGTCGTTCAAATACCAGATCAATGGACCAGATCAATGGACCATATCGGTTCAACAATGTTGAGCACCTCAACACGTCCAGGTTTTACCGTTTTGCCCTACCACCAAATCTCATAATACTACTAAATTGCCACCGTACCGATTCGTTCTTTTCAGTTTCGCTGGTGAAATCCCCCTCTTGTCTCCTATCTCTAGCCTAGCCGCAGAAACCAAAGAAGAAAACAGTACGATGGTGGATACTCGCCGGAGCTCTGCCGCCAAGCGTCCGGCCTTGACATCCCCAGGAACCCATCCCGCTCCACCTCAGCCTCTCCCCCGAAGCGCCCCAAGGTGAATCCCCTATCCCTGTGCTAATCGGACAGAATCTGGTGCCCGATTTGTCTGATCTGAGCCGCCGCCTCCTGCCACGCTCTCCCCCACGGCGTGGGCTCAAGATGCAGCTTCATCTGCTACACCGTGGTCACCGTCGTCGTGCTCGCCATCCTCGCCGCCACCGCGCCCTGGTGGCTGCTGCAGATCGATTCGGCCGCGCTGGAGCAGATGTCCGGCGGCTATGAGCGCGTGCAGGGCCCACCCCTGAGCCAACGGAGATGCGGCTCCCCTCCGGCCTCTACCGACCTGTAGCGCCGCGGCCAGGGGCGGACTGGAGCGCTAAGGACGGTGACAAGCGCGTAGGGCGCGGCAAGCAGCGAGCGGGACGAGCAGCGACCAGCGTGCGAAATCGTCGGACCCAGCCGTTGCGGAGGACCTAACGCCATGAATTGATTCCCAAACTCCTTCACGCGGCCGGCCGCCTCTCACGACGCTGGCCTCCATGCCAGGGCCGGGAACTCCTCCACGACCTACCATCTGCACCACAAGCTCCCAGCTCCCCCTCTCCCGTGCAGGTATTGTACTGTAATCGCACTTCCACATTGTAGTATGGGATTAATTGGTTAGTAAAATTTGTATCTGTCCTGCTGGAACTGAAAGTTTGCTGCATAATCACTTAGCCCCAAACAGGCCCTGACACGCTGACATTGTAAGGAGATGTCGTTAAATACAGCAACATGTGAGGATTTTTTTTCCTTTCTGGATTCATGTGGATGCATTGAGGTATGACATGCTATTTTGGTAATTTCAGTAAGAACTTAAAGTAAGGTTGATGGATCTTCTAATTTGGGACAAACTTATATATGAGGGCAACCAAGACTGATATCATACTTTTCTTTTATATGCAGGCAGACATGCAAGGATAGCAGATATTGACATCTAGGTTCAGTTTTCACCTTTGGAACACATGTCCATGGCATGGACATTTTAAGACCTTTGTTATCTGATATATATGAGTGCATTTATGCTAATAAACAATTAGAATAGTGCATATCCACTTATTTGTTTGGAGAATGATAATATCGACCTTTTTTATTAGTGCAACTAAGTTATATTATCCAGATCTGTTCATTTTTTTTTTCGTTTTTCACTTGAAAATTTAGACCTGTCAATTGATCTTGGCCAAGGAAACTCTGAGAGAACAATAGAGAGATGTTTTATTTTAAATCTGTGAAATGGTTGTTCGTGTAGTATGTCAGAAATTAGGAACTTCTTTTGTTGATTGGTCTCAATAAGAGATTCAGTATAGTAACCGTTACTTGGGTAACTATATCAGAAATAGCTCATTTGTAATCTTGATGTGCAGTTTGAGCTAATGAAAGCAACTTGGAAAGACTTATTATTTTCCTTGGCTGTTTTAAACATGTTGGTGTCTGTCATTCTCTTTACTCAAAGTGTTCCTTAAGACTTCTGTATCGGTATTTACTTACCATGTTCTTTCTTCTGTAGTTGATCTGCAGTCCACCAGAGTATGCGACAAATAGGATCAGAATTTTTCTGAGATAGACAGAGAAGCTACGTAACTCCTCACATTTTCTCTGAAACCCTTCACTCTAGCTTACTTCTACCAAGATGGTTCTCAAGCTAGCTCCCTCTTTTTTTTTCTTGGTGTGTTACTTATCATGGGTGTTCTGTCCGATAATGAAGGTAATGAAGAGTGACTACCTCACGTATCTTTTGTGGTATATAGAGCATTAGTCCTGCGTTATTTGATTTATGAACCTTTAAGGTTTATCCTCTGATTGTTTTCTTGCTACGTTTTTGTTATTTTAAACTAAAAACTGTAATTGCATCTGGAGGAAAGATGTTCATTGTTGCTATTAATTTACTCCTGAAAATATGTACCATGCGGAAAACAGGAGCATAATTTACAAGAATTTTGGAGTCGGTATATTGTTTTGCACTTGGACTTACAATTCTTGAGAAAATGAACAAAAAAAAACTTGACCCCACCGAACACAATAGGCCGAAAAAGGTTTGCCATGTTCTCTGTTGGCTAGCGATATTGCCTTATCCTTTATACTAAATTATTGATCTTTTCACTCTGCCATGAATAATTTGTATCATGCTATTCAGTGCACCTACTCTTAGGAAGGTAAAACTATATGGCGGCAATGGCGTTTGAAGCACAAAATCGTCTGATATGGTTATGTGAGGGAAAATGTCCATATTCATTAAGATTGTTCTCATTATTGATAGGCTTTCAAAGTTCCGGTATTTGTAATTGAAATAATATTGACTGACGCATTTTCAAACTACAATCTATGTTGGTAGTTTTGTTTCTCTGGCATTAACAAACTGATTTGAAAATATATTTTAACAATTTTCTATTATTGGTCCCAAAGTTCTTTTTGTTGATTTTATAAGGGTTGCCTAGGAGCGTCTTTGACCAACTGTATAGACGTGCGTTGCACGTACATGTGTACTAGTTTAACAAATTCCAGTCTTACCCTTGTGCCTTATAGAACTGAACGCAAGCCCTGTTCTTCTCCACAACTCGAACAGAACACAGAGAGCAGCCAGCTACCCGGCGGCGACCACTGAATCCCACGAGCCTGGCGGAGGATCTCCTCGGTGGCGCGCCTCCATCCCTGGGGCAGCCAGCTCCCATGGGGATGGATAGAAGGGGCCCAGCTAGCCGCCCGAAACACTAGCCGACCTCGACAACGCGGCGGCCGCCGCCGCCGCACTTCGTCCGGCCGTGAGCCCGGGCTCGTCCTCGACGCCTGGTATCCCGGTGGTACTCCTCTTGCTCGTCCCCGACGCCTGGCGGTCTCCCGTTGGTCCTCCTCTTGCTCGTCCCCGAGACCCCGACGCCCGGCGCTCTCCCGGTGGTCCTCCTCTTGCTTGTCATCGACGCCCGGCGGCCACTGATTGTTCTTGCTCGCATCGGTTGAGGAGATGATATCCAGTTTTTTTTCATGAATGGGTACCATGTTAATCATTAACGGAGACTTCACAGAAGTGGTAAGAATCAAATGATGTGGTACCTCTCGATGGTATAAACCAGCATATGGATCTTTTGATGGTATAAAACTAAAGATGTGATCTTTTAATGCTAGAGACCCAATTTTCCCTTGCCTTAACAAGAGCTTCTTGTAGAATTATGAGATTGGCGGAATATGATGGATGTATTATTGAGCCTCATGGGCGAGTATATATAGGAGTATAAGGGACCGACTTGGAGTACAAGACAAGAAACAAATCATACATCTACCATATCTTTCAGTATCACAAATATACTAACATCCCCCCGCAGTCGTAGCGGTAGCGTCGTGAACAACTGGAACATCGCGGACGGTCAGACTGGAGAGAAACCGAAATAGAATCCAGTGGGCTGACATCCCCCGCAGTAGGAGCGGGAACGTCGTGGACGGTGTCGCAGCGCTGATGCTTGGACTGTAGAGGAAGCTGATGAGGAGCTCAAGCGAGGTGATAGCCCTTTGTGCCGATGTCGAGGAAGCCGAGAGCGTAGCGTGGTGTAGCCGTAGTCGAGGTAGCCATGCGAGCGGCGCCGTGGTCAATGTCGAGTCGGGGTTGCTAGTGTCGAGGGAGCCGTCGTGGAGCCGCGGGCGCTAGGGAGTGCCGAGTGGTCAGGGCGCAAGGGAGCGCCGAGTAGTCAGGGCGCAGTGGTGCGCCAGGTAGAAGATGATGTGGACGAGGCATCGCGCCAGGTTTGCCAAGCCTGGGGACACGCCGTGGACGAAGGCATGCGTCGATATTGCCAGTATCGGGCATGCGTAGACAGAGGTTGGTCGGTGTTGACGAGGCGCCGCACCAGGATTGCCAAGCCCGGGGACACGTCGTGGACGAAGGCACACGTCGGTGTTGCCAGCACCGGGCATGCGTAGACGGGGACCAGTAGGAGTTGTACGCCAGGTCGGAGGGGCCAGCATAGTAGGACTCGACGACGGTGGCGGCGCCAAACGGCGTGGGGTAGAAGGTGCCGATGTCGCCCGCGGTTGTCGGAGTAGATGAAGTGGTCGGGGAAGATGACGGTGACGCCGGCGATGAGCTGGTACTGGACGGAGACGAAATTGTGGTTGGCGGCGACGATGGTAGCTCGTAAAGGGCCACGACGGTCGCATGTAGAAGCGCGACGACGGCGGCGATAGCCTGCAAAAGGCCACGGCGGTCGCGTGTAGAGGCGCGGCGACGGTGCTCGAAGTAGGTGAAGAAGAGCCCAACATCATGACGAAGACCAAGCATAGACGGTGGCGTTCCCGCGCCTCGGAAGGCGGCGCGGCGCATACCACAGAGACGTCAACGTGCGGGGACGGCGAAGCGGACCGCGTGCCGCAACGCTACGGCCCGGCCGGGCAACGCAGCGGCGACGCGCGTGTAAGGGCGACGGCGGGGACGACTTCGGGACGGTGGCGTGGACCGCGTGCCGCGGCGCTACGGCCCGAAGGGGCGACGCAGCGGCGACGTGCGGGCCGATGCAGCCACGGGGACGGGCTCAGGGCGGCGGTGTGGACCGCGGGCCGCAGCGCTATGGCCCGAAGGGGCGACGCGGCAGCGACGTGCGGGTCGGTGTAGCCGCGGGGAGAACCACAGGGCGGCGGCGCTGCAGCCCGAAGGGCGACGCAGCGGCAACCCGATGCTCGATCGGTGGTAGGCGCGTGCTCGGGGACGTGCGTGGCGTAGACAGGCGCGATCGGTTGATCTGACCGACGCTGCGCTGTACGCGCCATGGCGGGGACGACACGCAGATCGGATTCGATGGCGACGTTGTCGAATAAGTCCCGGTCGATGACGACGAAGACGAACCGGCGATGGAGACCGTGCAAGCGAGGGAAACCGGCTATGACGCGTCGAGGCGTCCCTTGGACAGCGCGTCTGGACTTATTGCGCGGTCGGTGAAGACGAGCCGGTCGGTCCGGAGTCGGCGCCGGCGAGTCGCCCGCGGTAGCCGGCTTGAAGGAGCCGGCCGGTGCGGAGTCAGCGCCGGCGAGTCGGCCGCGGTAGCCGGCTGTCGAGGAGCGGGCGGTGCAGGTCGATGCCGTTGTCGGAGTAGAGGCGCGAGGACGACGGGCGGTGGGCGACGCAATCCGATCGATGATCGGCAAACCAAAAAAAGAAAACGCCGATCGAGTGACCGGCGGAGAAAAGAAAACCGATCTAAAAATCGGAAAAAAAAAAAGACGCTAGGGCAGCCGATGAACCGATCGGCGGACGAACCCTAGGTACGGGCGGCGCGGCCCCCGGCGGAGATCATGGAGATCGACCTCCCCGGGGCGGCGCGGTGCGGAAGCGCGGCGGCGGCGGCTAGGTCAGATCGTGCCGCTCTGATACCATGTAGAATTATGAGATTGGTGGAATATGATGAATGTATTATTGAGCCTCATGGGCGAGTATATATAGAGTATAAGGGACCGACTTGGAGTACAAGACAAGAAACAAATCCTATCTCTACCATATCTTTCAGTATCACAAATATACTCTAACACTTCTCCTCCGCGTTCAAGCCCTCTTCCTACCCGTCCCATCAGACCAGAGATTGCGCCGCGCGCCTCTCGCCGTCTCTGCCCTCCCAGTTCAGAGCATCGTCCTCCACCTTGCGCATCAACGCCGCTTCGCTGAGAGCCTCTTCTGCCCTCCTTCGGGATCGTGTCGACCGCGCGCCGCCCGCGAGCGACATTCATCTGCTTACCAGTTCCTGGGCCGGTGAGTCCGCCACATGTTCGACCAAATGGGCCAGTGCCTGTTTTCTCCTCTTCCCATTTTACAACTTCAGCAAATCATGATTCTGCGCTCCATAGTCTCGTAGCAGTTCTCTCTGAACCCGCCGCTGCCAGCACCGCCAGTGTGGCATACTGGCATCTGCAAGTTTCGAGTGATGCTGATCATTTTGTACTAATTAAGGCTGCACGCAATTCACCTATAGCTGCGCTAGCTTGATCGCTCGAAGCAAGGGACGTTTGGTGTACTTTTTCATCTTTACGCCTGCATTTGCTTCTCAAGTGTCATGAATGTTAGTATTCTACACCATTTGTAGGAATGCTTAGTCGCCATGGCTTGTTGATTTATGTCAGCCTTGATTTCTAAGTGAGAATGCTATGGACCGCGGGGGGACATTTGGGGGCTTTGCTGCTTCTTTCGTTCATGTTCAACAGAGGTCTTCATTTCTCTTTGAAGCAGTCAAAAATAGATTCACTTTGCATTCATGTGGTTGGACAAAAAGAGCAACCTAGTTAATTCGGGCATGTGTCTGATGCTGACCAACACTTGCTTGCGAAATAAAGAATTTAATATCTTTACACTCTACTATATTTGTGATCAGCTGGTGAATAATATCACAACCAATACAATACAATTTTTCTATATGCTACAGTCGAACTCTAATGTATTTCAGGAAAAAGCTAATCATTCGAATCCATTTAATTTTTCCTTTAATGATAGGGATGGTTATTGTTTACAGTGCAAATCTTATGTTGTCTTGTCATACAATTACCTTATCCACTCTGACAGGGGTTTGTTTTGTCTGCAGGGTCATGGTTTATGTTTACTTAGAGATCAAACCCTCTATTCAGTTCTACAAATAGGACCAGCTTCGAACTCCTGCAAACATGTGGTACCTTTATCATTCTGAGATCGATTTGATTTTGCAGACTTATTTTCATGAGCGTTCCTTTCTCTGCCTTAAACCACTTTCAGTCTTGACATGGGATTGAGTTTCACACCTTCCTACATGTGGTAGGTGAAGGTGAGAGCGTTGCATTGCTAGGGGGATTTATCCTGATGTTAGTACCTCAATTATGTGAACTGATTTTGCATGCCCGTATGATGAATCATGTTCACACGGTTAATAATTGAGTAGCTTCATTAGTTTCTCACAGAGCAGTATTTTATGACAAATTCTCAGTAAAGTAGAAGTTTTGTAAGCTGCTTAATCTTGAGGGTGTTCTGTTGTTTGTGTATAGAATTTCTTAATGAGCAATAGATAATGTGTTGTCTATCTAATAAGTAGTCTGTTCTTCCAACTCAGCTTAATAGTGTGTAGATAATTTTTTTACTTCTGTTGCAACCCATGTCGAACTACTCTTTTCTGCCAAATAGAATGTCGATAACCTTTTCAGATGCAGATTCAGTTTTACCAGCTGTGTTATGTTATTTTTTTTCTTTTATCCTATTTCTTCCCTGTTGTATTGCTGTGTACCTATCAGGTCCTATACGTCCAACTATAGTGCCAGTTAGTTGGGTTCTTAACCTTTCATGTTACTAAAAAAGAAAGTAATTTTAACAGAGAAATATTCAAGCATGATACATATCCTGGTTTTAACAAAAAGAAAGAACACTAAGTTTTCCTCTAATTTTCGTTTTTACAAGTGCAATGACAACTTATCCTGCCATCAGTTTACTGTTACTCTGGTATGACGATTAGATCGCCAGGATCTTGGCTCCCATGACATGTGATCCTTATGTCGGGAAATAGCAATCTGATCCTTATGTTGGGAACTATCAACCACTGAGGTAACCGTGAATTTCTCCAAGGTCTTGCTCCTGTAAAGAAGAATTTTTGCAAGTATTCTTTCGAGTTGTAGTCCTTTGTACTTTACAATGTTGATTCTTCTCAGCTTATTGTCCAAGCATCTGATGTACATGTGCCGCAAACCAGTGGCGGACGCAGGAAAAAAATGGAGGGTGGGCTAGGAAATTATCAAAGGGTGCCACCGGCGATTTTTTTTTTGACAACACATGTAATCCATAATTGCACTGAAAGGACTATATAAATAAGTTGAAGTCTCACAATATTATAGCTCACCAAATAATTCAAACACATAAATAAAGTCTGACATGATAAAATATAGCATAAATAGAAAATTACATCACTAGGACTTCTTTTTAACTCTACGTTCTCTCATTGCCATGAAAGCTTCCACTATCACATCTTCACTTACTTTCAAGAACAATTCTCGCTCAATAAATGTCACTAAGCAATGGTTCAAGAGCTCATCACCCATGCTATTTCTCAACTTATTTTTCACTAGACTCATTGCAGAAAAGACTCTTTCAACATTCGCCGTCGCCACCGGTAAGATCAATATCAATTTGAGAAGCAAGTAGACCAAGTCATAAACAAGGTGCTTTTTTGTCTCAACAAGCAAAGTAGAGAGCTCACCAAGATGATTTACACATTTGAACCTCTCATCTTTTCTCATGTCATCAATAAAGTTTTCAAGTTGGAACTCAAGCCTTATCAAATCCACACTTGATATGTCATTGGGGTAGAATTGAGCAAGTCGCATTACCTTTTGTGCATCATAAGAAGCAAATGAATTCGATGGATTCAAGGCCGACATGCAAATAAGCAACTCCGTATTGACCTCATCAAACCGATTGTCAAGCTCTTGAATAATTTGATCAAGTACACCAAGAAATACTTCTCTTCGATAACGATCATCATTTGTTTGTATTTCATAATACCGTTGTGATCTTCCATGAGCCACATATTGATCACCCGGTGAAGGAACTTCAATGCCATGTTTCTTGCAAAACAATGTCACCTTTGCAAGAAATCCTTCCCATCCATGAGACCTCGTTTTACGAAGTTTATCCTTTGCAATTCCAACAAGAGCCATTGCATTAACAATATCTTGATCCCTCTTTTGCAAAGCTTGAGACAAATCATTTGTGTAACCAAGAATAACAAGCATCAAGTTAAGATTGAAAGCAAAGTCAAATGATTCAAAGGAGGCGGCCACTCCACGTATTCTTGTCCACTCACCCTTATGTGAAGGATCATTTCCAATCCTCATAAGTACTTCAACAATTGTGGGGTACATATCAACAATGTGGCAAATGGTTTTAAAATGAGAACCCCACCGAGTATCACCGGGTCTAGATAAACCCATTTCTTGATTCAATCCACTTCCACTTTCAATTTCACCCATTTCAAGTGCTTCCAAAAGTTGTTGAGCTCTAACATCTTTAAGCATATCATGGCGCTTGCAAGAAACTCCAATAATATTGAACAAGTAAGAAACATGATCAAAAAACCAGACACATGGTTCATTCTCCTTTGCCACGGCAATAAGAACCAATTGAAGTTGATGAGCAAAGCAATGGATATAGTAAGCAGACGGTGAGTCTTGCATGATCAATGTTTTCAACCCCTTAATCTCCCCTTTCATGTTGCTAGCCCCATCATATCCTTGCCCACGAATTTGAGAGGGAGTCAAATGACATTGTTTTAGCAAGGATATAATTGCAACTTTGAGTGACAATGAAGTAGTGTCGGAAACATGAACTACTCCAAGAAACCTCTCACACACTCTTCCAAATTGATCAACATAGCGAACACAAAGAGCAAGTTGCTCTTTGTGAGACATATCACTAGACTCATCAGCTAGAATTGCAAAGTGGTCCATGCCCATATCTTCAATAATTAGTCTAGTAGTTTCATCTGCACAACATTCAATGATGTCTTTTTGTATCCTAGGACTGTTCAAGATGCAATTTCCAGGAGCATTCTTCAAAACAACCTTATCAACTTCTTCATTATTTTCAGCAAGCCATTTAAGAAGTTCAATAAAGTTACCCCTGTTGGTTGATTCTTCACTCTCATCATGTCCACGGAATGGCAATCCTTGATTTAAAAGATACCTCAAGCATCTAAGGGAATAAGTTAGCCTTTGCTTGTAAAGAAGTAGATCCTTCTTACACACCTTCACAATAACATTATCAATCTTGGTGTTGGGTGTGACAAATAAGTTGTACTTCTCTTGAGCTTGGTTGTGAATGCTAGAAACACCACCCACATGTTTCTTAAATGCTTCAGGTCTTTTCCAATCTCTATAACCATTTGTAACAAAGACATCTCCCCGGGGCCCCCATTGAATCTTCCTTTGAACAAATAACATACAAAGCAAAAGGCTGCATCCTTTTCAATACTATATTCTAGCCAATTGTATTTTATCAACCAAACAGCCGAGAAGGATCGGTTTTGACCATTTATTTTTCTTGTTGGAAACCTATGCTCAAACGGTTGGCATGGACCTTGTCTGATAAATCCTCTTCGAACATCATCTTGATCATTGACAGCATATCTTGATATAGGAATTCTTTCCCCTGGATCATGTGGAAGGAAGTGAGAATCATATGACCTTGCAGACGGTTGTTGGGGTGATGGTGGATTTGGTGTTGGCTCTTCCATTTCAGTCTCACTCTCAATCTCAGAATCAGATTGGATCAAAAGCCCATTATCTTCAATGTGTACATCATCTACCTCTACCACCATCTTCTTAGCTTCATGTTTCTTAAAAAGAGATGCAATCTGGCTATTTCTCTTCATAATGAATTCTACAATTAGAAGAAATATTGTCAATTGGTTGCTAGTTGGAGACAAGAAATTGTCAATTTACACAATGCATAGCAAATTTACACAATGCATAGCAAAACTGAGGATGTCCACCTACGTACTCTGAAACAATCCACAATTAGCGGACAAAAACTTCAACATCCTCCGGATGAGAATTGTCATGAATACATTACAATTTACAAATAGAGATGGACAGACTACCGTAGCATACAAAACGAGTCCAAATAGACCAATTTCAGATGGACAGACTCAGTGGACTGGACAGACTACCGTAGCATCCTCCGGTTGATTCTCAGAAATACCTTGGGGCTTGGGCGACGGGCGTCCGACGGGCGACGACGGCGTGGCTTTGTGGCGGCGGGCGGGTGGCCCTAGTCGCAGTCGAGCTCGTCAGCTCGAGCTGGCGGCCGGCGGGCGGGGCGGCCGGGCAGGGGCGGGCGGCGACGGGGGCTCGGGCCTCGGGAGTCGGCCGGCGGCGGAGACGCAAGAGTGGGGGCGGCCGGGCGGGGCGGCGGCGGCCGGGGGCGGGGCACTGGGGCAGGGGCAGAGCAGGGCTAGGTCGTCGCCATGTTCCAGACGCGCAACCTCTTCACTATCCAGTGGCCAGAACAGGTTCCAGAGACAGAGTCTAGCGCTCAGTTGAAAAAAAAATGGGCCAAGAGTCCAAATTGGGCCAAAATTCTGGGGGGGTCCATTTTTTTCTCAAAATTCTGGGTGGCCGCTGCCCACCCTGCCCACCCGCTGCGTCCGCCACTGCCGCAAACTATTGGTCACCCGGCTACTATGGTGGACCCGATCGTCACCGTCGTCTTTGGACAAAAAGAACAAACTAGTTAATTCGGGCATGTGTTTGATGCTGACCGCCTCTTTATTACGAAAGAAAGAATTTTAGTTTTTACACTCTACTAGAATAATTTCAGAGCCAATACAATACAATTTTTCTATATGTTACAGTCTAACTCTTATGTATTTCAGGAAAAAGAAAATCATTCGAATCCATTTCATTTTCCTGCAATGATATGGACAATTATTGGTTTTCAGTGTAAATCTTGTGTTGTCCTGTCATACAATTGCCTTATAATCCACTCTGACACGGGTTTGATTTGTCTGCAGGGGTCATGGTTCATGCTTACTTAGAGATCCAACCCTCGACAACATTCAGTGGTATCGAAGCTGTTCATTGAGATCCATGGCCTTATTAGAGGGAATTCCTCCCAAAGGTCAGATACTCTATTTATTTATCAACCCCAACCAGGCCAACCTAGACAAGCTTCGAACTCAAACATGTGGTACTTAT
The DNA here is from genome assembly GCA_947311845.1 of Poa pratensis. Lineage (NCBI taxonomy): Eukaryota > Viridiplantae > Streptophyta > Magnoliopsida > Poales > Poaceae > Poa > Poa pratensis. Next base: position 169,341,032 of record CAMZMU010000041.1, read on the forward strand.
CTTTCATTCCGAGATAGCTACCTAATTGATTCTGCTGACTTATTTTTATGAGCATTCATTTGTATGCCTTAAACCACTTTCAGCCTTGACATGGGATTGAGTTTCACACCATCCTACATGTGGTAGTGAAGGTGAGGGCGTTGCTTTGCTAGGGGGATTTATCCTGATGTCAGTAACTCAATATTGTCAACTGATTTTGCATGCCTGTATTCATCGGTTCATGTTCACATCCTTAATAATTGAGTAGCTTCATTAGTTTCTCACAGAGCATTAATGGCTGGTATATTATCACATATTCTCTATAAAGTACAAGTTTTTAAAGCAGCTTAATCTTGAGGGTGTTCTGTTGTTTGTGTATAGAATTTCTTAACGAGCTATAGATAATGTATTGTCTATCTAGTAAGTAGTCTATTCTTCCAACTCAGCTCAGTAGTGGATAGATATTTGTTTTTTTACTTCACTTGCAACTCATGTAAAACTACTGCATTCTGGGAAATAGAATGCCGATAACCTTGTCAGATGCAGTTTCAGTTTTATCAGCTGTCTGTTATTTGTTTTCTTTCATCCTACTAGTGCACCTATACAACTGACAATTGTATTAGGTATGTTGGGGACATGAGGCTTCTTATATCTTATTGCAGGGTTGTTCGAGAGAGATACATTCAACCTATACCTCCCGTGGTTCGATAAACCTTGGGTCATTCACTTAAGGGAAATTTGCTGTTGTCCTACAGTCCTCTGCGCTTGGAGGCCCAACAGAGTCTACAAGAATAGAAACGTGTAGTAGACATCACTGAATCAACCATAAAGTTGGGACTCATGCTAATACAAAGAACTAAGAATTTGTGATAAGTTGTATTTATTAAGGTGTGATCCCTTGTGAAGTTCCAGGACAGGACTATTTTTCCTCAAATGCCTTGTCTAAATCTAATTGCATGCATTAGTTGGCTGCTTGTCGGTGGAATCACCACCGGGTGGTAACAAGGACTCGGAATCCATCACCGGCTGCCCTCGTCCAGCCGGCACTCGGAATCCGTCACCGGCTGCCTCTTCCAGCCGGACCACGAAGGACAAGCAGAGGAGATAAGAACAAGCCGACAAGAGGGTATGGGCTTGGTACTCTACCGAGTCCTCGAAGTCAAAGATGACATCATGTACAGTGTACAGTGCCTAGCCGCCCATACCGACAAGACATAAAGGAGCCAGACTCCCCGCTGACCGACGTGGCTGACGTCGTGAATAGTGGCGCGGTCCTGTAGCCGACGTCGGGCGGCTCAGTCCTGTAGATGACCAACTGGTGGGCTCCTCCCGGCTGCCCTTCGCCAGCCGATCGTCTCCCTGTAACCCGGCCCTCCAGCTCCTATATAAGGAGGGCCGGGATCCCCACATAAGGGGTTGGAGATTTTGGGATCCCAGTTAGACTCCCCTTCTCCCCGGCACCCGGACCAAAGAAGGAGAACACCAAAACAACTCTAGGAGCACCATTGTAGTCCTTGTACTCATTTTATATGAGTCCTAGCAGGAGTAGGGGTGTTACATCCACACGAGGGCCCTGAACCTGGGTACGTCTTGGTCTCCCCGTGCTCGTATCCATCCCGAGCGAGCGCCGTCGTTCGCAACCTTTGGCTCCACCCACTCAAGTCATCGCGAGATGGCACTGCCGTGCACAGTACCGCGACAGTTGGCGCCCACCATGGGGCCGATAGCGGCGACCGGAGTCACGTTCCGCTCGGGACCCCTCACCGCTTCCGGCAAGCGCGTCGCATCCGGCTTGGTGCTGACGCTCGGCGTGTTTGACCGCATCATCGACAACGCCGCGTGCTTCGCGGATATCGCGCCTCCCGCAGGCGGCTCCATCATGCACTTCGGCGACCACCGCGTCTACGTCGCCGTCATCCCCGACGAGTACCCGACTGAGGTGTTCCCCCGCTTCGACCTCCCGTCCATCGAGCACGGCGCTGGCAACCCCAGTGCCGGATCCCGCACCTACACGGAGGTCAACCGAGGGCCACCCGGACGCGCGCGTCACCCGCACTCAGTTCAAGCGCGGAGCCACGTCCAAGGATCAAGCTGCCGACCCCCTCGACGTGGTACTCGAGGACCTCCTCACGCCCATCGACGCAAGCGCCGACCCGGCTACCGTGGCTGCCGACCTGGAGGCTTCGCGCCAGCGCGTTCTGCATAACGCGCTGGAAGTCGCCGCTAGCAGCCCGGCTAGCCGCCACCATGCGGAGTACAACTCCGCCCATGGCTTTACTCCGGCTGGAGACCAGCCTAGCCGGCTGGAGGAAATCCGTCGCCGAGGAGGCGACCTCGGCGGCAGGATGGCTCGCGACGGGCATACCGCGAGCCGGCAGTCATCGTACGGCACGTCTACATCACTCCCATCAAGAACGTGCGTGCGGCCGAAGCCGCCGCAGCCGAGTTCGCCAACCTGCAGGGCGAGGAGCTGCTTTTGCAGACGCAGCGAGTCCAACAACTCGTGGCTGCCGCCAACCGGCAGCAGCAGGCTGGTTCCGGCTCGACGGGTCAGCCGGGTCCTCGAGGAGCCGGAAAGTCCAAGCAAAACCAGCAGGCATCTTCGCCGATAGGCAGCCACCAGCAAGGCCGCCAGCTGGAGAAATACCATGAAGAGAGCGTCACCTTCGGCAACCCCAACCGGACCCGCCGAGACCGGGCTGCAGGTGGCAACCGAGAAAACCGTCCCAGGTCGCGAGCCGACAAGGA